>JAIUJO010000523.1:295000-322500 GCA_023846275.1 Vanilla planifolia
TCTTCTGCTTTTTCCTTTTCACCTTCTTCTTCCTCTTCTTCTTCTTCTTCTTCTTCCTCCTCCTCTTCTTCTTCTTCTACTACTTCATCTTCTTCTTCTCATTCATCCTCTTCTTGTTTGTCTTCTTCTTTGTCTTCTTCTTCATTTCTTACTCTTAATCTTCTTCTTCTTCTCCTTCTTGTTCTTTTTCTTATTCTTCTCCTACATCTTCTTCTACATCTTCTTCTTCTTCTTCTTTTTCTTCTTTTTCTTCTCTTTCTACTTTTTCTCTTTTCTTCTTCTACTTCTTCTTCTTCTTCTTTTTCTAATTCTTCTTCATTTGCTTATTCTTCTTTCTTTTCTTTTTCTTTTTCTGCTTCTCCCTCTTCTTCTTCTTCTACTTTTTCTTCGTCTTCTTCTTCTTCTCCTTCTTCTTTTTCTTGGCTTTCTTCTTCTCTTTCTTCTTGTTTTACTCCTTCTCCTTCATCATCATCATCTTCTTCTTCTTCTTCTTCCTCTCCTTCGTCTTCTCCTTCCTCTTCTCCTTCTTCTTCTCCTCCTACTTTTACTTCTTCTAATTGTTCCTCTTCTTTCTTCTTCTTCTTCTTCTTCTTCTTCTTCTTACTTTTTCTTCCTCTTCTACTTCTTCTTCTTCTTCTTCTTCTTCATCTTCTTCTTCTTCTTCTCCTTCGCCCTCTTCTTATTCTTCTTTGTCTTCTTCTTCTTTTTCACTTTGTCCTTCTTCTTCTTCTTCTTGTACTACTTGTACTACTTCTTCTTCATCATCTTCTTCTATGACTTCCTCACCTGTCTCTTCTTCTTCTTCTTCTTCACCTTCTTCATCATCTTCTTCTTCATGGTCTTTTTCTTCTGCTTCTTCTTCTTAATCTTCTTTTTCTTCTTCTTCTTCTCCTTCGTTTTCTTCTTCTTCTTCTTCTTCTTCCTTTTCCTCCTTCTCTTCTTCATCCTCTTCTCCTACCTCTTCTTCTTCTTCTTCTTTTTCTTCTTCTTATTCTTTATCTTCTTCTTCTTCATCATCTTCTTCTCCTTGCTCCACTTCTGCTTCTTCTTCTACTTATTTTTCTTTATCTTTTACTTCTTCTTCTTCTATTACTACTTATTCTTCTTCTTCTTCTTCTTCTTCTTCTTCTCCTCCTCCTCCTTCTCCTCCTCTTCCTTCCCCTACTCTTTCTTCTTCTTCTTCTTTTTCTTCTTCTTCTTCTTCTTCTTCTTCTTCTTATTCTTCTTCTTCTTCTTCTTCTTCTTCTCCATCCTCTCCTTCCTCTTCTCCTGCTTTTTCTTCGCCTTCGTCTCCTCCTTCTTCTTCTCCTTCTTCTTCTTCTTCTCCTCCTCCTCCTCCTCCTAGTCCTTTCCTTCTTCTCCTTTATCTTCTTTTGCTTCTTCATCTTCTTCTTCTTCCTCTTCTTCTTATCTTTCTTTTGCTTTTTCTTCTTCTTCTTCTAAATCTTCTTCTTCTTATTCTTCTTATTCTTATTCTTTTTCTTCTTCTTTTTCTTCTCCTTTTCCTTCTTCCCCTTGTTCTTCTTATTCATCTTCTTCTTCGTCTTTTTCTTCTTCTTCTTCTTATTCTTCGTCTTCTCCTCCTTCTTCTTCTTCTCCTCCTTTTTCTTTGTCTTCTTCTTCTATTTCCTCTTCATCTTGTTGTTCTTCTTCTTCTCCTTCTTGTTCGTCTTGTACTTCTTCTTCCTTTTCACCCAATAATTTTTCTTACACTTCTTCGTCTTCTTCTTCATCATCTTCTTCTTCTTCTTCCTCATCATCTTTTTCTCCTCCTTTTTCTTAATCTTCTTCTTCTTCCCCTTCTTCTTCATGTTCTTCTTCTTCTTCTTGTTCTTTTTCTTCTTTTTCTTTTACTTCGTCTTCTTCTTCTTTTTCTTTTACTTCGTCTTCTTCTTCTTGTTCTTCTTCTTCTTCTTCTTTACAATCATCATCATCTTCCTCTTCTTCTTTTTCTGCTTCTACTTCTTCTTCTTCTTCTTCATTTCATTCTTCTTCTTCTTCCTTCTGCTCCCCTTCTTCTTCTTCTTCTTCTCCTTGTTCTTCTTCTTCAACTTCTCCCTCTTCTTCTTCTTCTTCTTCTTACTTTTCTTCTTGTTCTTCTTCTTCTTCATCATCATCATCTTCTTATCCTTCTTCATCATCTTCTTCTTCTTCTTCTTTTTCTGCCTCTACATCTTTTTCTTCATCTTATTCTTCCCCATCTCCTACTTCATCTTCTTCTACTTCTCGTTTATCAGTATCTTCTTCTTCTACTTCTTCTCCTTCATCTTCTTCTTCTTCTTCTTCTTCCTCTTCTTCTTCATCATGTTTTTCTTCATCTTCTGCATCTTCTACTTCTTCTTCTTCTTCTTCTTCTTCTCCTTCCTCTTCTTCTTCTTCTTCTTCTTCTTATTCTTCTTTTTCTTCTTTTGCATCTTCTTCTTCTTCTTCTTCTTCTTCCACATTTTCTTCCTCTTCCTTTTCTTCTTCCTTTACTTTCTCCTCTTCTTCTTCTTCTTTCTCCTCTTCTTCTTCTCCTTCTTCTTCTATGACTTCTCCAACTTCTACTTCTTCTTCTCCTTTTTCTTCTTCTTCTTCTTCTCCTCCTCCTCCTTCTTCTTCTCTTTCTTCTTCTTCTTCTTCTTCTTCTTCATCGTCTTCTTTTTCTTCTTCTTGTTCTTCCTCTTTCTCTTTTTGTTCATCATTCTCTTCTTTTTGTTGTTGTTTTTCTTGTTCTTTTTCTTCTTCTTCTTCTTCTTCTTCTTACTCATCTACTTCTTCTTCATCATTTTCTTCTTCAAACTTCTTCTTCTTCTACTTTTTCTTCTTCTTCTTATTCCACTTCTTCTTTGTCATCTTCATCTTTTTCATCATCTTTTTCTTTTTCCTCTTCTTCTTCTTCTTCTTCTTGTTCTCCTTCTTCTTTGCCATTTTCTTCTTCTTCTTCTTAAACTTTTTCGTCTTCTACTTCTTCTTATTGATCATCATCTTCTTCTTCTTCTCCTTCTTGTTCTTGTTCTTCTCCTTCACCTTCTTCTTCTTCTTCTTCTTCTTCTTCTTTATCATTATCATCATCATCATCTTCTTCTTCTTCTTTTTCTTATTCTTCCTCTTCTTCTTCTAATTCTTCTCCTTCTTCTCATTCTTCTTCATCTTCTCCTCCTTCTTCTTCTCCTTCTCCTTCTCCTTCTCCTTCTTCTTCTTCTTCTCCTTCTTCTTCTTCTTCTTCTTCTTCTTCTTCTTCTTCTTCTTCTTCTTCTTCTTCTCCATCACCTTCTTCATCATCTTCAGCTTCTTCTTCTTCACCTTCTTCTTCTTCTTCTTCTTTATCTACTTTATCTTCTTCTCCTTCACCTTCTTCTTCTTCTTCTTCTTCTACTTCTACATCTTCTTCTACTACTCCTCCTTCTTCTTTGTCTTTTTGAGTCTTCTTTTTCTTCTTCTTGAACTTCTTCTTCTTCTTCTTCTACTACTACTACTACTTCTTCTTCCTCTTCTTCTTCCTCTTGTTCATCCTCATCTTCTTCTTCAACTTCTACTTCTTCTTCTTCTTTTCCTTCTTCTTTATCATCTTCTTCTTTTTTTTTTCTTCTTTTTTTTTTCTTCTTCTTCTTCTTCTTCATCTTCTTCTTATTTATCTTTTTCGTCTTCTTCCATTTCTTCTTTCTCCTCCTCTTCTTCTTCTTTTAACTCTTCCGCTTCTTTTTCATCATCTTCTTCCTCTTTTTCTTTTTCTTCTTCTTCTTCTACTATTTCTTTTTCTTTTTGTTCGTCCTTTACTTCTTCTTCATCTTCGTACTTTTCTTCTTCTTCCTCCTCCTCCTCCTCTTCTTCTTCCAATACTTCTTCCACTTTTTCTTCCAATTCTTCTTCTTCTCTTTCTTCTTCTTCTTCTTTTTCCCCATCTTCTTCCCATTCTTCTTCTCACTCTTCATCTTCTTCTTAATTTTCTTGTTCTTTTCCTTCTTCTTCTTCTTCCTCTTCGTCATCTCCTTCTTCTTCCTTCACTATTTCTTCTTCTTCTCCATTAAGGTTTTCTCCTTTTTCTTATTCTTCTACTACTACTTCTTTTTCCACTTCAACTTCTTCTTCTCCTTCTTCTTCTTCTTATTCTTCTTCTTCTTCTTCTTCTTCTTTGACATCTTCTTCTTCTTGTAGTTCTACTTCTATTTCTTCTTCCTCTTCCTCTTCTTCTTCTTCTTCTTCTTCTCCTTCGTCTTCTACTTCTTCTCCATCATCTCCTTCTTCTTCATCTTCTTCGCCTTCTTCTTCTTCTTCTCTCCTTCTCCTTCTCCTTCTTTCCCCTCTTCATCTCCTTCTTCTTCTCTTTTTCTTCTTCTTCTTCTCTTCTTCTTCTTCTACTTCTTCTTCTTTCTCCTCTTCTTCTTCTTTTTTTCTTCTTCTTTCTCTTCTTCTTCTTCTTCTTTTTCTTCTTCTCCTTCTTCTTCTCCTTCTCCAACTTCTTCTTCCTCATCTTCTACTTCTTCTTCTACTTCTCTTTTTTCTTCTTCAGCTTCTTCTCCTTTACCTTCTTCTTGTTCTTCTCTTCTTCTCCTTCTTTTTCTTCTTCTTCTTCATCTTTTCCATCTTCTTCTTCTTCTTATTGTTCTTCCTTTTCTTCTTCATCATTTCTTCTTCTTTTTCTTTATCATCTTCTTCTTTTTAATCTTGTTCTTCTTCTTCATCATCATCATCTTCTTCTTCTACTTCTTCTTCTTCTTCTTCTTCTCCTTCTTCTTCATCATCGTCTTCTTGTACTTCTTCTGCTTCTTTATTTTCTTATTCTACTTCTTTTTCTTCTTCTTCCTCTTCTTCTTCTTCTTATTCTTCTTATTCTTCTTTTTCTTCGTCTTCCACTTCTTCTTCTTCTTCTTCTTCTTCTTCCTCTTCTTCTTCTTCTTCTTCTTCATCTTCTTCTTCTTCTTCTCCTTCTTCTTCTTCATCATCTTCTTTTTCTTCTTCTTCTTCTTCTTCTTCTTCTTCTTCTTCTTCCTTTCCTTCTTCTTTTTCCTCTATTTCTCCTTCTTCCTTTTCTTATTATTACTATTATTATTATTATTATTATTATTATTATTATTATTATTATTATTATTCGTTTTATACATCTTCTTCTCCATCTCCTCCTTCTCCCTCTACTTCTTATCGTTCTTCTTTTTCTTCTTCTTTTTCTCCTTCTTTGTCTTCTTTCTTTCCTTCTTCTTTTTATTCTACCACTTTTTCTTCTTCTATTATTACTTCTTCTTCTTCTTCTTCATAATCTTCTTCTTGCTCTTCTTTTACTTCTTTTTCTTTTTTTCTTCTTCCTCTTCTTCTTCTTCAACTACTTCGAGTTCTTCTTCTTCTACTTCTTCCTCTTCTTCTTCTTCTTCTACTTCTTCTTCTACTTCGACATCTTCTTCTTCTTGTACTTCTACTTCTATTTCTTCTTCCTCTTCTTTTTCTTCATCTTCTTCTTCTTCTACTACCTCTTCTTGTTGTTGTTGTTGTTCTTCTTCTTTTTACTTTTTTTTCATTTTCATCTTCTTCTTCTTCTTCTTCATCCTCTTCAACTTCTTCATCATCTTCTTCTTCTTCTATTTCTTCCTCTTCTTATTCTTGTTCTTCTTCATTTTCTTATTCTTCTTCTTCATTATCTTCAAGTTCTTGTTCTTCTTCTTCTTCTTCCTCTTCTTCTTCTTCTTCTTCTTTTTCTTCTTCATCTTCTTCTTCTTTTTCTTCTTCTTCTTCTTCATCATCATCTTCTTCTTCCTCTCTTTCTTCTTTTTCCTCTGCCTCTCGTTCTTCCTTTTCTTCTTTTTCTTCTTCTTCTTCTTCTTCTTATTGTTATTATTATTCATATTCTACATCTTTTTCTCCTTCACCTCCTTCTCCCTCTTCTTCTTCTTCATCTTCTTCTTTGTCTTCTTTTTTTCCTTCTTCTTTTTCTTCTACCTCTTTTTCTTCTTCTACTATTACTTCTTCTTTTTCATAATCTTCTTCTTGCTCTTCTTTTACTACTTTTTCTTCTTTTTCTTCTTTCTCTTCTTCTTCTTCAACTACGTCTAGTTCTTCTTCTACTACTTCTTCCTCTTCTTCTTCTTCTTCTACTTTTTCTTTTTTGACATCTTCTTCTTCATGTACTTCTACTTCTATTTCTTCTTCCTCTTCCTCTTTTTCTTCTACTTCTTCTCCTTCGTCTTCTGCTTCTTCTCGTTCATCTCCTTCTTCATCTTCTTCGTTTTCTTCTTCTTCTTCTCTCCTTCTCCTTCTCCTTCTCCTTCTTTTCCCTCTTTATCTCCTTCTTCTCTTCTTCTTCTTCTTCTTCTTCTTCTTCTTCTTATTCTTGTCCTTTTTCCTCTTTGTCTTCTTTTTTTCCTCTTCTTCCTCTTCTTCTTCTTCTTCTTCTTCTTCTTCTTCTTCTTCTCCTTCTTCTTCTCCTTCTTCAACTTCTTCTTCCTCATCTTCTACTTCTTCTACTTCTCTTTTTTCTTCTTCATCTTCTTCTCCTTCATCTTCGCCTTATTCTTCTCTTCTTCTCCTTCTTTTTCTTCTTCTTCTTCTTCATCATCATCTTTTCCTTCTTCTTCTTCTTCTTCTTCTTCTTCTTCTTATTATTATTATTATTATTCTTATTCTTCTTCTTCTTCTTCTTCTTCACATCATCATCATCCTCATCATTTTCTTCTTCTACTTCTTCTTCTTCTTCTTCATTCTTTTCTTCTTCTCCTTATTCTTCGCCTTCCTTTTCTTCTTCTTCTTTTTCTTCTTCATCTTCTTCTTCTTCATCTTCTTCCTCTTCTACCTCTTCTTCTTCTTCTTCTTCATGTTTTTCTTCTTCATCTTCTTCTTCTTCTTCTTCTTCTACAACTACTTCTTCTTCTTCTTCTTCCCCTCCTAATCCCTCTTCTTCTTCTTCTTCTTCTTCTTCTCCTTCTTCTTCTTCAACTTCATCTCATTCTACTGCTACTTCCAGTTCTCCTACTTCTCCTTCTTCTTCTTCTTCTCAATCTTCTCCTTTATGTTTTTGTTCTTCTTCTTCTTTTACTTCATCTTCATACTCTTTTTTTTCATCTTCTTCTTTATCTTCATCTTCATCATCATCATCATCATCATCTTCTTGTTCTTCTTCTTCTACTACTACCACTTAATCTTCTTCTCCTTTTTTTCTTCTTTATAATCTTCTTCTCCTCTTCTTCCACTTCTTCTTCTTCTCCTTTTTCTTCTTCTTCTCCTTCTCCTTCTTCTTCTTCTTCATCATCATCATCTCCTTCTTCTTCTTCTTCTGCTTCTTCTTCTTCTTTTTCTTTTTCTTCTGCTTCTTCTTCTTCCTCTTCTTCTTTTTCTTGTTCTTATTCTTCTTCTTGTTGTTGTTTTTATTCTTCTTCTACTTCTTCTTCCTCTTCTTCTTAATCTTCTCCTTCTCCTTCTTCTTCTTCCCATCTTTCTTATGCTCTTTCCTCTTCTACTTCATATACCTCCACTTCTACTTCTTTTTCTCATTCTTCTTCTTCTCATTCTTCTTCTTCTCATTCTTCTTCTTCTCCTTCTTCCCCTTCTTCTACTTCTTTTTCTTCTTCTTCTTCTTACTCAATTTCTTCTTCTTCTTCTTCTTCCACTTCTTCCTCTTCTTCTTCTTCTTCTTCTTCTTCTTCTTCTTCTTCTTCTTCTTCTACTTCTTCTTCTTTCTCTTCTTCTTCTTCCTTCTCTTCTTCTTCTTTTCCTCTTCTTTATCAAGACCATCATCATCATCTTCTTCTTCTACTTCTTCTCTTTCACCATAAACTTCTTCTTCTTCTTCTTCCTCTTCTTCTTATTATTTTTTTCCATTTTCTTCTTCTTCTTCTTCTTCTACTTCTTATCCTTTATCTTCTCTTCTTCTTCTTCTTCTTCTTCTTCATCTTCGCCTTCTTCTTTTTCTTATTCTACTTCTTCGCATCATCATCATCCTCATCATCTTCTTCTACTACTATTTCTTCTTCTTTTTCTTCAATCTTTTCTTCATCTTTTTGTTCTTCTTCTCCTTCTTCTACGCCTTCCTTTTCTTCTTCTTCTTCTTCTTCTTCTTCTACTTCGTCTTCGTCTTCTTCTTCTTCCTCCTCCGCTTCCTCTTCTTCTTCTTCTTCATCATGTTCTTCTTCTTCATCATCATCTTCTTTTTCTTCTTCTACGTCTTCTTCTTCTTCCCCTCCTCATCCCTCTTCTTCTTCTTCTTCTTTTACTTTTCCTTCTTCTTCTTCTTCTCTTACTTTTCCTTCTTCTTCTTCTTCTCAATCTTCTTCCCCTTTATTTTTTTGTCCTTCTTGTTCTTTTACTTCTTCTTCTTCTTCTTTTACTTCATCTTCTTACTCTTTTTTTTCTTCATCTTCATCTTTATATTCATCTTCATCATCATCATCATCACCATCTTCTTCTTCTTCTTCTTCTTCATTTTCTTCTTCTACTACTTAATCTTCTTATCCTTTTTTTTCTTCTTGATTATCTTCTTCTTCCTCTTCTTCCCCTTCTTCCTTCTTCTTTTTCTTCCTCTTCTTCTTCTTCTTCTTTTTCTTCTTCTTCTTCTTTTTCATCTTCTTTTCCACTTCTTCTTCTTCTTCTTCTTCTTCTTGTTCTACTTCTTCTTCTTCTTCTACTATGTCTTCTTCTTCTTCTTCTTCTTCTTCTTATTCTTCTTCATCATCTTCTTCTACTACTTCTTCCTCGTGTTCTTCTTTCTCTTGTTTATCTTCGTCTTGTTTTTCTTGCACCTCTTTTTTTTTAGTCTTCTTCAACTTCTTCTTGTTCTTCTCCTTCTTCTTTGTCCCCTTCTTCATCTTCTTTTTCATCTTCTTCTTCTTCATCTTCTTCTTCTTACTCCTCCTCTTTGTATTCTTCTTCGCCTTCTTCTTCTCCTCCTTCTCCTCCTCCTCCTCCTTGTTCTTCGCCTTTTTCTTCTTCTTCTTCTTCTTTATTTACTTCTACTTCTTCATCTTCTCCCCTACTTCTTCTTCTCCCTCTTCTTCTTCTTCTTCTTCTTCTTCTTCCTCCTCTTCTTCTTCATCTTCTCCTTCTTCTTCTTTTTCTTCTTTTTCTTCTTCTTCTTCTCCTTTTCTTATTAATTATAATCTTCTTCTTCTTCTTCTTCTTCTTCTTCGTCTTCTTCTTCTTTTATTTCATCATCATCTTCTCCTTCTTCTTCTTCTTCTTCTTCTTTATCTTCTTCTTATTATTCTTTTTTGTCATCTTCTTCATCTACTTCATTATTTCATCTTCCACTTCTTCTTCTTCTTCTTCTCCTTCTTCTTTTTCCTCTTCTTCTTCTTCTTCATCATCTTTCCCTTCTTCTACTTCTTCTTCCTCGTGTTCTTCTTTCTCTTGTTTATCTTTGTCTTCTTTTTCTTGCACTTCTTTTTCTTTACTCTTCTTCTTCTACTTCTTGTTCTTCTTCTTCTTCTTCGTCCCCTTCTTCATCTTTTTTTTCATCTTCTACTTCTTCTTCTTCGTCCACTTCTTTTTCTTATTATTATTATTCTTCATCATCATAATCTTCTTCTTCTTCTTCTTCTCTTGCTCCTCCTCCTTCTTCATCTTCTTTTTTGTGTTCTTCTTCTTCTTCTACTTCTTTGCCTTCTTCTTCTTCATCAACTTCTTCTTCTACTTCGTCTTATTCTTCTTCTTCTTCTACGGCTTCTTCTTCTTCCTCTTCTTCTTCTTCTTTATCTCCTTCTTCTTCTTCTTCTTCTTCTTCCTCTTCCTCTTCAACTTCTTCTTCTTTTTCTTCTTCTTTTCCTTCTGCAAATTCTTCTTCGTCTTCACCTTCTTTTTCTTCTTCTCCTTCTTCTTCTTCTTCTTCTTCTTCTTTTTATTCTTCTTCTTCTTTTTTTTCATCTTCTTCTCCTTCTTTTTCTTCTTCATCTCCTTCTTCTTCTTATTCTTCTTCTCCTTCATCTTTTTCTTCTTATTCATCTCCTTCTTGTCGTTGTTGTTGTTGTTCTTTTTCTTCTTCTTCTTCCTCCTCTTCTTCTTCTTCTTCATCATCATCATGACCATGATCATCATCATCATCATCTTCTTCTTCTTCTCCTTCACTATCAACAAAATCTTCTACTTTTTCTTCTTCCTCTTCTTTTTCTTTCTTGTCATCATCTTCTTTTTCTTCTCGTTCTTAATCATCCTCTTCTTCTTCTTCTTTCTCTTCTTCTTCTTCTTCATCATCTTCTTTGTTGTCCTCTTCTTCTTCTTCTTTTACATCTTCTTCTCCTCCTTCTCCCTCCTCTTTTTCTTCTTCTTCATCTTCTTCTGCTTCTCCTCCTGCTTCTTCTTCTTATTTGTTTTCTTCTTCTTTTTCTTCTCCTTCTTCTTTTTCAACTTCTTCTCCTTCTTCTCCTTCTTCTACTTCACTTTATTCTTCTTCTTCTTCTTCTTCTTTTCCATCTTTTTCACCTTTATCGTTTCCATCTTCTTTTACTTATACATCTTCTTCTTCTTGTTGTTCATTCTCTTCTTCTTCTTCTTCTTCTTCTTTATCATTTTCCTCTTCTTCTTCTCCTTGTTCTGCTTCTTACTCTTCTTCTTCTTTTTCTTGCTCTTCTTAATCATCATCAACATCATTTTCTTCTCCTTCTTCTTCTTCTTCTTCATTTCTTCACCTTCTTCTTCTTCTTCAAAAACAACTTGTTCATCCTCTTCTTCTTCCTCTTCTTCTTCTTTTTGATCTTCTTCTTTTTCATTATCATCATGTTCGTCTTCTTCTTCTTCTTCTTCTTCTTCATTATCTTCTTCTTCTTCTTCTTATTCTTCTTCTTGATCTTCTTTTTCTTCCTCTACATCTTCTTCTTCTTTTTCTTCTCTTTCTTGTTCTTTTTTCTACTACTTCTTCTTGTTCTTCTCCTTCTTCTTTGTCTTCTTCATCTTCTTCTACTTCTTCTTCCTCTTGTTCTTCTTCCTCTTTTTCATCTTCGTCTTCTTCTTTGTGTCCTTCTTCTTCTTCATCTTCTTCTTCTCCTATTTCATCGTCTTGATCTTCTTCTACTTCTTCTTTCTATTCTTATTCTTCTTCATCTTCTTCATCTTTTTCTTCTCCTCCTCCTTCTACCCCTCATTCGTCTGCTCCTTCGTCATCTTCTTCTTCTTTTTCTTCATATTCTTCTTCTTCTTCTTCTTCTTCTTTTTCTTCCTCTTCTTCTTTATCTTCTTCTTCGTCTTCATCTTCTTCTCCTACTTCTCCTTGCCCCTCTTCTTCTTCTTCTTCTTTTTCTTCTTCCTCTTCTTCTAACTCTTCTTCTTCTTCTCCTCCTCCTCCTTCTCTACTCTTCATCTTCATCTTCTTCCTTTACTACTACTACTTCCTCTTTTTTTGACTTTGTCTTCTTCTTCGTCCTCTTTATCGTCATCATCACCATCTTCTTCTTCTTCTTCATCTCCTTCTTCTACTTCCTCTTCTTTTTCTTATTCTTTGTCTTCTTCTTCTTCTTCTTCTTCTCCTTCTTCATCTTCTTCTTCTTCTTCATCTTCATCTTCTTCTTCTTCTTCTCCTTCTCGTTCTTCTTCTTCTTCTTCTTCTTCTTCTCCTTCTTTTCCTTCTACTCTTTTTCCTTCACTTTCTTTTTCTTCTTCTCCATCTTCCTGTTCTTCTTCTTCTTTCTCGTCTTCTTCCCCTTCTTTTCTTCTTCATCTTCTTATTCTTGTTCTTCTTCTTCATCTTCTTCTTCGTTTTTATCTTCATCTTCTCCTTCTTCATCTTCTAATGCTACTGCTTCTTCTACTTCTACCTCTTCTTCTTCTTCTTCTTCACATCATCATCATCATCATGTTCTTCTTCTACTACTTCTTCTTGTTCTTCTTCATCCTTTTTCTTCTTCTTCTTCTTCTTCTCCATTAAGGTTTTCTCCTTCTTGCTCTTATTCTTCTACTACTTCTTTTTTCCACTTCATCTTCTTCTTACCCTTCTTCTTCTTCTTCTTCTTCTTCTTCTCCTTTTACTACCTCTTCTCGTTCTTCTTCTTCTTCTTTTACTTTTTCTTCATCATCTTCTTCTTTTTATTCATCCTCTTCAACTTCTTCATCTTCTTCTTCTTCTTCTATTTCTTCGTCTTCTTCTTCTTCTTCTTTTTCTTCTTATTCTTATTATTCTTCTTCTTCGTCTTCCACTTCTTCTTCTTCTTCTTCTTCTTCTTCTTCTTCTTTTTCTTCTTCTTCTTCTTCTTCTTCTTCTTCATCTCCTTCTTCTTTTTCCTCTGTTTCTCGTTCTTCCTTTTCTTCTTCTTCTTCTTCTTCTTCTTATTATTATTATTATTATTATTATTATTATTAATATTATTATTCAAATTCTACATCTTCTTTTCCTTCTCCTCCTTCTTGCTCTTCTTCTTCTCGTTCTTCTTTTTCTTCTTCTTCTTCTCCTTCTTCTTTGTCTTCTTTATTTTCTTCTTTTTCTTCTACCTCTTTTTCTTCTTCTACTACTACTTTTTCTTCATCTTCTTCATAATCTTCTTCTTGCTCTTCTTTTACTTTTTTTTCTTCCTTTTCGTCTTCTTCTTCAACTACTTCTAGTTCTTCTTCTTCAACTTCTTCCTCTTCTTCTTCTTCTTCTACTTCTTCTTCCTCTTCGACATCTTCTTCTTCATGTACTTCTACTTCTATTTCTTCTTCCTCTTCCACTTCTTCTACCTCTTCTTCTCCTTCGTCTTCTACTTCTTCTCCTTCATCTCCTTCTTCTTCATCTTCTTCGTCTTCTTCTTCTTCTTCTCTGGTTCTCCTTCTCCTTCTTCTTTTCCCTCTTCATCTCCTTCTTCTTCTGTTTTTCTTCTTCTTCTTCATCTTCTTCTTCTTATTCTTCTTCCTCTTCATCTTCTTTTTTTCTTCTTCTTCCTTTTCTTCTTCTTCTTCTTCTTCTTATTCTCCTTCTTCTTCTCCTTCATCAACTTCTTCTTCCACATCTTCTACTTCTGCTTCTACTTCTCTTTTTTCTTCTTCATCTTCTTCTCCTTCATCTTTGTCGTGTTCTTGTCTTCTTCTCCTTCTTTTTCTTCTTCTTCTTCATCATCATCATCTTTTCCTTCTTCTTCTTCTTCTTCTTCTTCTACATTTTCTTCTTCATCATCTTCTTCATTTTCTTCATCGACTTCTTCTTTTTCCTCATGTTCTTCGTCTTCATCTACATCATTTTCTCCTTCTACTTCTTCTTCTTCTTCTTCTTCTTCTCCTTCTTCTTCATCATCTTCTTCTTCTACTTCTTTTGCTTCTTTATTTTCTTATTCCACTTCTTCTTTTTCTTCTTCTCCCTCTTCTTCTTCTTCTTCTTCTTCTTCTTGATCTTCTTCTTCTACTACTGCTTCTTCTACTTCTTCTCCTTGTTCTCCTTCTTCTTCTTCTCCATCTTAATCTTTAGTTCCTTCTCCTTCCACTTCTCCTTCTTCTCCTTCTTCTTCTTTGTCTTCTTCTTCCTTTTCTTCCTCTTCTTCTTCTTTTCCTTCTTCTTCTTCTTCATCATCTTCTTCTTCTTCTTTTCTTTCTCCTTCTTCTTCTTCTTCTTCTTCTTTTTCTTCATCTTCTTCTCTTTCTTCTTTATCTTCATCCTTTTCATTCATATCATCTTATACTTCTTCTTCTTCTTCATCTTCTTCTCCTTCATCTTCATCTTCTTCATCTTCTTGACCTTCTTCTGCTTCTTCTTCTTCTTCTTCTTCTTCTTCTTCTTCATTTTCATCATCATCATCATCCTGTTCTTCTTCTTCTTCTTCCTCTTCTTCTTCTTCCTCTTCTTCTTCTTCAACTTCTTCTTCGTCTTCCTCTTCGTCTTTTTCTGTCTTCTGCTTCTTCTTCTACTCCTTCTTCTTCTTCTTCTTCTTCTACTTCTTCTCCTTCTCCCTCTTTTTCTCCATCTTCTTCTACTTCTTCTTCTTCTTTTACTTCTTCTCCTTCTTCTTCTTCTACAACTCCTTTTTCCTTCTTCTTCTTATCCTTGATCATCCTCTTCTACTTCTCCTTCTACTTCCTCCTCTTCTCCTACTTCTCCTCTGACTTCTTCTTTTTCTTCTTCCTAATCTTCTTTTCCTTCTTGTTCTTCTTCTTCTCCTCCTGCTTTTCCTTCATCTCTTCACTCTCCATCTTGGACTTCTTCTTCTTATTCTTCTTCTTCTTCTTCATCTTCTACTTCTTCTTCTTCTTCTTCTTCGTCTTGATCGTCCTCTTCTTCGTCCACTTCTTCTTCTTCTTCTTCTTCTTGTTCTTGTTCTTGTTCTTCTTCTCCTCCTCCTCCTCCTCCTTCTAAATCTTCTTCTTCTTCTTCCTCTGCTTGTTCTTACTCATGTTCTTCTTATTCTTCTTCTTCTTCTTCATTATCATCAACTTTTCCTCCTCCTCCTTCTTCTTCTTCTTCAACTTCTTCTTCTTCTTCTTCACCTTTCTTCTTTTTCTATCTTCTTCTTCTTCTTTGTTTGCTTCTTCTTGTTCTTCTTCTTCTTCTTCTTCTTCCTTGTGTTATACTCCTTCTACTTCTTTGTGTTCTTCTTCATCATCTTCTTCTTCTTCTTATTTTTCATCTTCTTCTTCTTCATCATCTTCATCATCTTCTTCTTCTTCGCTTCTTCATCTTCTTCTTCTTATTTTTCATCTTCTTCTTCTTTTTCTTCATCTTCTTCTTCTTCTTGTTGTTCTCATCCTTCATCTTCTATTTCTTCTTCATCTTCTTCTTCTTCTTCTTCTTCTTTTCCTTCTACTATTTCTACTTCTTCACCATCTTTTTCTTTTCTCCATCTTCTTCTTCTTCTTCTTCTCATCTTCTTCCCCTTCTTTTTTATTCTTCAACTTCTTCTTCGTTTTCTTCTTCTTTTCCTTCTTCTTCTTCTTCTATAGCTTCCTCTTCTTCTTCTTCTTCTTCTTCTTCTTTGTCGTTTTCTTATTCTTATTCTTCTTTTTCACATCATCATCATCCTCCTCATCTTCTTCTTCTACTACTTCTTCTTCTTCATTCTTTTATTCTTCTTCTTCTTCTTCTTCTCCTCGTTCTTTGCCTTCCTTTTCTTCATCTTCTTCTTCTTCTTCTTCTTCTTTTTCATCTTCTTCCTATTCTACCTCTTCTTCTTCTTCTCCATCATGTTCTTCTTCTTAATCTTCTTCTTCTTCCCCTCCTAATCCCTCTTCTTCTTCTTCTTCTTCTTCTTCTTCTCCTTCTCCTTCTTCTTCTTCAACTTCATCTCATTCTACTGCTACTTCTACTTCTCCTACTTCTCCTTCTTCTTCTTCTTCTCAATCTTCTTCTCCTTTATTTTTTTGTTCATCTTCTTCTTTTACTTCATCTTCATACTCTTGTTTTTCTTCATCTTCTTCTTTATCTTCATCTTCTTCTTCATCATCATCATCTTCTTCTTGTTCTTCTTCTACTACTGCTACTTAATCTTCTTCTCCTTTTTTTCTTCTTTATAATCTTCTTCTTCCTCTTCTTCCACTTCTTCTTCTTCTCTTTTTTCTTCTTCTTCTCCTTCTCCTTCTTCTTCTTCATCATGATCATCTTCTCCTTCTTCTTCTTCTTCTTCTTCTTGTTTTTCTTCTTCTTCTTCTACTTCTTCTTCTTCCTCTACTTCTTCATATTCTTCTTCTTCTTCTCCTTCTTCTTCTTCTTCTTCTACTACTTCTTCCTCATGTTCTTCTTTCTCTTGTTTATCTTTGCCTTCTTTTTCTTGCACTTCTTTTTCCTTAGTCTTCTTCCACTTCTTCTTGTTCTTCTCCTTCTTCATCTTCTTTTTCATCTTCTTCATCTTCTTCTGCGTCCTCTTCTTCTTATTCCTCTTCTTCATATTCCTCTTCGTGTTCTTCTTCTCCACCTCCTCCTCCTCCTCCTCCTCCTTGTTCTTCATCTTTTTCTTTTTCTTCTTCTTCTTCTTCTTCTTCTTCATCTTCTTCCCCTACTATTCTTCTTCTTCTCCTCCTTTTTCGTGTTCTTCTTCTACTACTTCGTGTACTTCTTCCTTGCCTTCCTCTTCCTCTTATTAATATTTTTCTTCTTCTTCTTCTTCTTCTTCTACTTCTTCATCATAACCTTCTTTTTCTTCTTCCTCTTCTTCTTCTTCTTCTTCATGTTCTTCATCTTTTCTTCTTTTTCTTCGTCTTCTTCTTCTTCTCCTTCTTCTTTATTTGCTTCTTCTTCTTCTAGTTCTTCATCTTCTTCTTTCTGTTCTTCTTCTTCTCCTACTTCTTCGCCTTCTTCTTGTTCATCAACTTCTTCTTCTTCTTCTTCTTCTTCTTCATCTTCTTCTTCGTCTTCTTCTTCTTCTACTTCGTCTTTGCCTTCTTCTTCTTTCTCATCTACTTCTTCATGATCTTCTTCCTCTTCTTCATTTTCATCTTCATATTCCTCTTCTTATTCTTCTTTTCCTTCTATAACTTCTACTTCTTCATGTTCTTTTTCTTCTTCTCCTTCTCCTTCTTCTTCTTCTTCTTCTTCTTCTTCTTCTTCTACTTCTTCACATCATCATCATCCTCATCATCTTCTTCTACTACTATTTCTTCTTCTTTTTCTTCTTTCTTTTCTTTATCTTCTTGTTCTTCTTCTCCTTCTTCTATGCCTTCCTTTTCTTCTTCTTCTTCTTCTACTTCGTCTTCGTCTTATTCTTCTTCATCCTCATCTTCCTCTTCTTCTTCTTCATCATCATGTTCTTCTTCTTCATCTTCTTCTTCTTCTTCTTCCCCTCCTCATCCCACTTCTTCTTCTTCTTCTTCTTTTACTTCTTCTTCTTCTTCTTCTTCTTCTCAATCTTCTTCCCCTTTATGTTTTTGTTCTTCTTGTTCTTTTACTTCTTCTACTTCTTCTTTTACTTCATCTTCATACTCTTTTTTTCGTCATCTTCTTCTTTATATTCATCTTCTTCATCATCATCAATATCATCATCTTCTTCTTCTTCTTCTTTTTCTTCTACTACTTAATCTTCTTCTCCTTTTTTTTCTTCTTGATAATCTTCTTCTTCCTCTTCTTCCACTTCTTCTTCTTCTTCTTTTTCTTCTTCTTCTTCTCCTTCTTCTTCTTCTTTTCCATCACCATCTTCTCCTTCTTCTTCTTCTGCTTCTTCTTTTTCTTCCTCTTTTTCTTCTTCTTCTTCTTCTTTTTCTTCTTCTTCTTATTCTTCTTCTTCTTCTTCTTTGTCATCTTCTTCTTCCACTTCTTCTTCTTCTTCTTCTTCTTCTTCTTCTTCTACTTCTTCTTCTGCTACTAGTACTCCTTCTTCATCTTCTTCTTCTTCTTCTTCTTCTTCTTCTTCTTCTTCTACTTCTTCTACTTCTTCTTCCTCGTGTTCTTCTTTTTTCTCTTGTTTATCTTCGTCTTGTTTTTCTTGCACTACTTTTTCTTTAGTCTTCTTCAACTTCTTCTAGTTCTTCTCCTTCTTCTTTGTCCCCTTCTTCATCTTCCTTTTCATCTTCTTCTTCTTCGTCTTGTTCTTCTTACTCCTCTGCTTCGTATTCTTCTTCGCTTTCTTCTTCTTCTCCTCCTCCTCCTCCTCCTCCTCCTTGTTCTTCGCCTTTTTCTTCTTCTCCTACTTCTTCTTCTTTATTTATTTCTTCTTCTTCATCTTCTCCCCTACTTCTTCTTCTCCCTCTTCTTCTTCTTCTTCTTCTTCCCCTTCTTCTTCTTCCCCTACTCTTCTTCTTCTTTTTCTCCTTTTCCTTGTTCCTCTTGTACTACTTTGTCTACTTCTTCCTTGCCTTCCTCTTCTTCTTCTTAATCTTCTTCTTCTTCTTCTTCTTCTTCTTATTTATCTTCTTCTTCTTCTTCTAATTCTTCATCATAATCTTTTTCTTCTTCTTCCTCTTCTTCTTCTTCTTCTTCTTCTTCTTCTTTTCTTCTTTTTCTTTGCCTTCTTCTTCTTCTTCTTCATTTGCTTCTTCTTCTTCTTCTTCTTCATCTTCTTCCTTGTGTTCTTCTTCTTCTACTACTTCTTCAGCTTCTTCTTGTTCATCAATTCTTCTCCTTCTTCTTCATCTTCTTCTTCTTCTACTTCTTTTCCTTCATCTTCTGTCTCATCTACTTCTTCTTGATCTTCTTCTTCTTCTTCATTTTCATCTTCATCTTCCTCTTCTTATTCTTCTATTCCTTCTATAACTTCTACTTTTCTTCCCTTTCTTTTTCTTCTTCTCCTTCTCCTTCTTCTTCTTCTTGTTCTTGTTCTTCTTCTTTTTCTTCTTCTTCTTCGTCTTCTTCTTCTTCTTCTTCTTCTTTCATCTTCTTCTCCTTCTTTTTCTTCTTCATATTCTTGTTCTTATTCTTCTTCTTCTTCTTCTTTTTCTTCTTCTTCTTCTCCTTCTCCTTCTTCTTCTTCTTCAGCTTCTTCTTCCTCTTCCTCTTCTTCTTCTTCCTCCCCTTCTTCTTCTTCTTCCTCTTCTTGTTCTTCCTCCACTTCTTCTTCTTCTTCCTCTTCTTCATCAAGACCATCATCATCATCTTCTTCTTCTACTTCTCCTTCATCATCATCAACTTCTTCTTCTTCTTCTCCTTCTTCTACTTCTTTTGAATCTTCATCATCTTCTTTTTCCTTTTCTTCTTCTTTGTCTTCTTCTTCTTCTTCTTCCTCTTCCTCTTCCTCTTCTTCTTCTTCTTCTTCTTCATCTTCTTCCTCGTCCTCTTTTTCTTTTTCTTCTTCTTCTTCTTCTTTTACTTCTTCTTCACCTTCTCCCTCTTCTTCTTCTTATTCTTCTTCTTCTTCTTCTCTTTCTTCTTCTTCTCCTCCTTCTTTTTCTTCTTTTTCTTCTTTTTCTTCTTCTTCTTCTTGTCCTTTTCTTATTCATGATAATCTTCTTCTTCCTTTTCATCATCATCTTCTC
The DNA here is from genome assembly GCA_023846275.1 of Vanilla planifolia. Classification (NCBI taxonomy): domain Eukaryota; kingdom Viridiplantae; phylum Streptophyta; class Magnoliopsida; order Asparagales; family Orchidaceae; genus Vanilla; species Vanilla planifolia. The sequence continues at coordinate 313,748 of JAIUJO010000523.1, forward strand.
CTTCTTCTTCTTCTTCTTTATCTTCTTCTTATTCTACTTTTTGTCATCTTCTTCATCTACTTCTTTTTCTTCATCTTCAACTTCTTCTTCTTCTTTTCCTTCTTCTTCTTCTTCTTCTTCTTCTTCATCATCTTCTCCTTCTTCTACTTCTTCTTCCTCATGTTCTTCTTTCTCTTGTTTATCTTTGTCTTCTTTTTCTTGCACTTCTTTTTCTTTACTCTTCTTCTTCTTCTTTGTCCCCTTCTTTATCTTTTTTTCATCTTCTTCTTCTTCTTCTTCTTTGTCCACTTCTTATTATTATTAATATTATTATTCATCATCATCATCATCTTGATCTTCTTCTTCTCTTGCTCCTCGTCCTCCTTCCCCTTCATCTTCTTTTTTGTGTTCTTCTTTTTCTTCTACTTCTTTGCCTTCTTCTTCTTCATCAATTTCTTCTTCTACTTCGACTTATTCTTCTTCTTCTTCTACGGCTTCTTCTTCTTCCTCTTCTTCTTCTTCTTGATCTCCTTCTTCTTCTTCTTTTTCTTCTTCTTCTTCTTCCTCTTCCTCTTCATCTTCTTCTTCGTTTTCTTCTTCTTTTCCTTCTACACCTTCTTCGTCTTCACCTTCTTTTTCTTCTTCTCCTTCTTCTTCGTCTTCTTCTTCTTCTTCTTCTCCTTTTTATTCTTCTTCTTCTTCTTTTTCATCTTCTTCTCCTTCTTATTCTTCTTCATCTTCTTCTTCTTCTTATTCTTCTTCTCCTTCTTGTTTTTCTTTTTATTCTTCTCCTTCTTGTTGTTCTTCTTCTTCTTCTTTTTCTTCTTCTTCTTCCTCTTCTTCTTCTTCCTCTTCTTCATCAACATGACCATGATCATCATCATCATCATCTTCTTCTTCTTCTCCTTCACTATCAACAAAATCTTCTACTTTTTCTTCTTCCTCTTCTTTTTCTTTTCGTCATTATCTTCTTTTTCTTCTAGTTCTTCATCGTCTTCTTCCTCTTTTACTTCTTCTTCTCCTCCTTCTCCCTCCTCTTTTTCTTCTTCTCCATCTTCTTCTTCTTCTCCTCCTGCTTCTTCTTCTTGTTTGTCTTCTTCTTCCTTTTCTTCTCCTTCTTCTTTTTCAACTTCTTCTCCTTCTTCTCCTTCTTCTACTTCACTTTATTCTTCTTCTTCTTCTTCTTCTTCTCCATCTTTTTCACCTTTATCTTTTCCATATTCTTTTACTTATACATCTTCTTCTTCTTGTTGTTCATTCTCTTCTTCTTCTTCTTCTTTATCATTTTCCTCGTCTTCTTCTCCTTGTTCTTCTTCTTACTCTTCTTCTTTTTCTTCTTGCTCTTCTTCATCATCGTCAACAACTTCTTCTTCTCCTTCTTCTTCTTCTTCTTCATCTTCTTCACCTCCTTCTTCTTCTTCATCAACAACTTGTTCATCCTCTTCTTCTTCTTCTCCTTTTTGATCTTCTTCTTTTTCATTATCATCATCTTCGTCTTCTTCTTCTTCTTCTTCTTCTTTATCTTCTTCTTCTTCTTCTTCTTCTTCTTCATCTTCTTGATCTTCTTCTTCTTCCTCTTCATCTTCTACTTCTTTGTCTTCTCTTTCTTGTTCCTTTTTCTACTACTTCTTCTAGTTCTTCTCCTTCTTCTTTGTCTTCTTCATCTTCTTCTACTTCTTCCTTGTGTTCTTCTTCCTCTTTTTCATCTTCGTCTTCTTCTTATTGTTCTTCTTCTTGGTGTCCTTGTTCTTCTTCTTGGTGTCCTTGTTCTTCTTCTTCATCTTCTTCTTCTTCTGTTTCATCGTCTTCATCTTCTTCTACTTCTTTCTATTCTTATTCTTCTTCGTCTTCTTCATCTTCTTCTTCTCCTCCTCCTTCTTCCCCTCATTCGTCTACTCCTTTCTCTTCTTCTTCTTTTTCTTCATATTCTTCTTCTTCTTCTTCTTCTTCTTCTTCTTCGTCCTCTTCTTCTTTATCTTCTTCTTCGTCTTCATCTTCTTCTCTTACTTCTCCTTGCCCCCCTTCTTCTTCTTCTTCTTCTTCTTCCTCTTCTTCGAACTCTTCTTCTTCTCCTCCTCCTCCTCTACTCTTCATCTTCTTCTTCTTCTTTTACTACGACTACTTCCTTTTTTTTAAGTTTGCCTTCTTTTTTCTCCTCGTTATCTTCTTCTTCTTCTTTTTCTTCTTCTTCTTCTTCATCTCCTTCTTCTTCTTCCTCTTCTTTTTCTTATTTTTTGTCTTCTTCTTCTTCTTCTTCTTCTTCATCATCATCTTCTTCTTCTCCTTCTTGTTCTTCTTCTTCTACTTCTTCTTCTTCTCCTTGTTTTCCTTCTACTCTTTTTCGTTCTTTGCCTTCTTTTTCTTCTTCTCCATCTTCCTATTCTTCTTCTTCTTTCTCGTCTTCTTCCCCTTCTTTTCTTCTTCATCTTCTTATTCTTGTTCTTCTTCTTCTTCTTCTTCATTTTGATCTTCATCTTCTCCTTCTTCTTCCCCTTATACTGCTGCTTCTTCTTCTTCTACCTCTTCTTCTACTTCTTCTTCAAATCATCATCATCATCATCTTCTTCTTCGTCTTCTACTTCTTCTTCTTATTCTTCTTCATCCTTTGTCCTCTTCTTCTTCCTTCACTACTTCTTCTTCTTCTCCATTAAGGTTTTCTCCTTCTTGTTCTTATTCTTCTACTACTTCTTTTTTTTCCACTTCATCTTCTTCTTCTCCTTCTTCTTCTTCTTCTTCTTCTTCTCTTTCTACTACCTCTTCTTGTTCTTCTTCTTCTTCTTCTTCTTTTTCTTCATCTTTTTTTACTTTTACTTCATCATCATCTTCTTCTTCTTCTATTTCTTCCTCTTCTTCTTCTTCTTCTTCTACTTCTTCTTCTTCTTCTTATTTTTCTTATTCTTCTTCTTCTTCGTCTTCCACTTCTTCTTCTTCTTCTTTTTCTTCTTCTTCCTCTCCTTCTTTTTCCTCTATTTCTCGTTCTTCCTTTTCTTATTATTATTATTATTATTATTATTATTATTGTCATTGTTATTATTATTCATATTCTACATCTTCTTCTACTTCTACTCCTCGCTCTTCTTCACCTCGTTCTTCTTTTTCTTCTTCTTCTTCTCCTTCTTCTTTGTCTTCTTTTTTCCTTCTTCTTTTTCTTCTACCTCTTTTTCTTCTTCTACTACTACTTCTTCTTGATCTTCTTCATAATCTTCTTCTTGCTCTTCTCTTACTTCTTTTTCTTCTTTTTCTTCTTTTTCGTCTTCTTCTTCTACTACATCTAGTTCTTTTTCTTCAACTTCTTCCTCTTCTTCTTCTTCTTTGACATCTTTTTCTTCAAGTACTTCTACTTCTATTTCTTCTTCCTCTTCCTCTTCTTCTTCTTCTCCATCGTCTTCTACTTCTTCTCCTTCATCTCCTTCTTCTTCATCTTCTTCGTCTTCTTCTTCTTCTTCTCTCCTTCTCCTACTCCTTCTTTTCCCTCATCATCTCTTTCTTCTTCTCTTTTTCTTCTTCTTCTTTTTATTATTATTATAATTATTCTTCCTCTTCGTCTTCTTTTTTTGTTCTTCTTCCTCTTCTTCTTCTCCTTCTCCTTCTTCTTCCTTATCTTTTACTTCTTCTACTTCTCTTTTTTCTTCTTCATCTTCTTTTTGTTCTTCTCTTCTTCTTCTTCTTCTTCATCTTTTCCTTCTTCTTCTTCTTCTTCTTCTTCTTCTTCCTTTTCTTCTTCATTTTCTTCTTCTTCTTTTACTTCTTCTTTTTCCTCTTGTTCTTCTTCATCATCATCATCATCTTCTTCTTCTACTTCTTCTTCTTCTTATTCTTCTTCTCCTTCTACTTCATCATCTTCTTCTACTACTTCTTCTACTTTTTTATTTTCTTATTGCACTTCTTCTTTTTCTTCTTCTCCCTCTTCTTCTACTTCTTCTCCTTGTTCCCCATCTTCTTCTTCTCCATGTTCATCTGTAGTTCCTTCCCCTTCTACTTCTCCTTCTTCTTCTTCTTCTTCTTTGTCTTCTTCTTCTTTTTCTTCTACTTCTTCTTTTTCTTCTTCTTCTTTATCTTCTTCTTCTTCATCATCATCTTCTTCTTCTTTTCTTTCTCCTTCTTCTTCTTCTTTTTCTTCATCTTCTTCCCTTTCTTCTTTATCTTCTTCTTTTTCATCAACATCATCTTATACTTCTTCTTCTTCTTCATCATCTTCTTCTCCTTCATCTTCATCTTCTTCATCTTCTTTGCCTGCTTCTGCTTCTTCTTCTTCTTCTTCTTCTTCTTTATCTTCTTCTTCTTCATTTTCATCATCATCATCATTTTCCTCTTCTACTTCTTCTTCCTCCACTTCTTCTTCTTCGTCCTCCTCTTTCTCTTTTTCTTTGTCTTCTTCTTCTTCTTCTACTCCTTCTTCTTCTTCTACTTCTTCTCCTTCTCCCTGTTCTTCTTCTTCTTCCTCTCCTTCTTCTTCTTGTACTTCTTCTCCTCCTTCTGCTACAACTTCTCCTTTTTTTTCCTTCTTCTTCTTCTCCTTCGTCATCTTCTTCTACTTCTCCTTCTACTTCCCCCGCTTCTCCTACTTCTTCTCCTCTGACTTCTTCTTTTTCTTCTACTCCATCTTGTTCTTCTTCTTCTCCTTCCCTTCATCTCTTCACTCTCCATCTTGGACTTTTTCTTCTTATTCTTATTATTCTTCTTCTTCTTTTTCTTCTTCTTCGTCATCTTCTTCGTCCTCTTCTTCATCGACTTCTTGTTGTTGTTGTTGTTCTTCTTCTTCTTCTTCTTCTCCTCCTCCTCCTCCTTCTAAATCTTCTTCTTCTTCCTCTGCTTGTTCTTAGTAATGTTCTTCTCATTCTTTTTCCTCTTCTTCATTATCATCAACTTTTCCTCCTCCTCCTTCTTCTTCTTCTTCTTGTACTACTTCTTCTTCTTCTTCTTCTTTCTTCTTTTTCTATCTTTTTCTTCTTCTTCTTCTTCGTTTGCTTCTTTTTCTTCTTATTCTTCTTCTTCCTTGTGTTCTATTCCTTCTTCTTCTACTTCTTTGCGTTCTTCTTCATCATCATCTTCTTCTTCTTCTTTTTCATCTTCTTCTTCTTCTTCATCTTCATCATCTTCTTATTCTTCACTTCTTCATCTTCTTCTTCTTATTTTTCATCTTCTTCTTCTTTTTCTTCTTCTTCTTCTTCCTCTTGCTCTTCTTCTTTCTCTTCTTCTTCTTCTTTTTCTTCTACTCTTTCTACTTCTTCACCTTCTTTTTCTTTTCTCCATCTTCTTCTACTTCTTCTTCTTCTTATCTTCTTCCCCTTCTTTTTATTCTTCATCTTCTTCTTCTATTCTTCTTCTTCTTCGGTTTCCTCTTCTTCTTTTCCTTACTCTTCTTCTACTACTTCTTCTTCTTCTTCTTCTTCTTCTTCTTCTTCTTCCTCTTCGTCTTCTTCTTCTTATTTTTCCTCTTCTTCACATCATCATCATCCTCATCATCTTCTTCTTCTACTACTTCTTCTTCTTCTTCTTCATTCTTTTCTTCTTGCTCTTCTTCTCCTCCTTCTTCGTCTTCGTTTTCTTCTACTTCTTCTTCTTCTTCTTCTTCTTCTTCATCTTCTTCTTTTTCTTCCTCTTCTTCCTCTTCTTCTTCTTCTTCTTATTCATGTTCTTCTTCTTCATCTTCTTCTTCTTCTTCTTCTTCCCCTCCTTATCCCTCTTCTTCTTCTTCTTCTTCTTCTCCAACTTTATCTCGTTCTTCTGCTACTTCTACTTCTCCTACTTCTCCTTCTTCTTGTTCTTCTTCTCAATCTCCTTCTCCTTTATGTTTTTCTTCTTCTTCTTCTTTTACTTCTTCTTCTGCTTCTTCTTCTTTTACTTCTTCTTCTTCTTCTTCTTTTACTTCATCTTCATACTCTTTTTTTTCTTCATCTTCTTCTTTATCTTCATCTTCTTCATCATCATCATCATCTTCTTCTTTTACTACTACTTAATCTTCTTCTTTGTCATCTTCTTCCTCTCTTCTTCTTCTTTTAATCTTCTTCTTCTTCTTCTACTACTACTACTTCTTCTTCTTCTTCTTCTTCTTCAACTTCTTCCTCGTGTTCTTGTTTCTCTTGTTTACCTTCGTCTTCTTCTTCTTGCACTTCTTTTTCTTTAGTCTTCTTCGACTTCTTGCTCTTCTCCTTCTTCTTTGTCTCCTTCTTCATCTTCTTTTCATCTTCTTCTTCTTCTTCTTCTTCTTCCTCTTATTCTTATTCCTCTTCTTCGTATTCTACTTCGTCTTCTTATGCTCCTCCTCCTCCTCCTTCTCCTTGTTCTTAGACTTTTTCTTCTTCTTCTTCTTCTTCTTTATTTTCTTCGTCTTCTTCATCTTCTCCCCTACTTCTCCCTCTTCCTGGTCTTCTTCTTCTTCTTCTTCGTGTTCGTTATCTTCTTCCCCTACTCTTCTTCTTCTTCTTCGTCTACTCTTTCTTGCCATCCTCTTCTTCTTATTAATCTTTTTCTTCTTCTTCTTCTTCTTCTTCTTCTTCTTCTTCTTTACCTTCTTCTTCTTCTTCTTCTACTTCTTCATCATAATCTTCTTCTTCTTCCTCTTCTTCTTCTTTTTCTTCTTCTTCCTCTGTTCTTCTTTTTCTTCGTCTTTTTCTACTTCTTCATTTTCTTCTTCTTCTACTGCTTCTTCGCCTTCTTCATGTTCATCAACTTCTTCTTCTTCTTCTTTGTCTACTTCTTCTACTTCTTCTTCGCCTTCTTCTTCTGTCTCATCTTCTTATTCTTGATCTTCTTCTTCTTCTTCATTTTCATCTTCATCTTCCTCTTCTTATTCTTCTTTTCATTCTACAACTTCTACTTCTTCTTCACCTTCTTTTTCTTCTTCTCCTTCTCCTTCTTCTTCTTCTTCTTCTTCTTCTTCTTCTTCTTCTTCTGCTTCTTTCATCTTCTTCTCCAACTTTTTATTCTTCATATTCTTCTTCTCATTCTTCTTCTTCTTCTTCTTCTTCTTCTTCTCCTTCTTCTTCTTCTTCTTCTTCTGCTTCTTCTTCTTCCTCTTAGTCTTCTTCTTCCTCCTCTTCTTCTTCTTTTCCTCTTCTCCATAAAGACCATCATCATCATCTTCTTCTTCTACTTCTTCTCTTTCATTATCAACTTCTTATTCTTCTTCTTCTTCTTTGTAATCTTCATCGTCTTCTTTTTCCTCTTCTTCTTCTTATTATTTTTCATCTTCTTCTACTTTTTCTTCTTCTTCTTCCTCTTCTTCTTGTTCTCATCCTTCATCTTCTACTTCTTCCTCATCTTCTTCTTCTTCCTCTTCTAATTCCTCTTCTTCATCTTTTTCGTCTACTCTTTCTCCTTCTTAACCTTTTTTTTTCTTCTTCTCCATCTTCTTCTTCTTCTTCTTTCTTATTTTCTTCCCCTTCCTTTTATTCTTCATCTTCTTCTTCTATTCTTCTTTTTCTTCATTTTCTTCTTCTTCTTTTCCTTATTCTTCTTCTTCTACTGCTTCTTCTTCTTCTTCTTCTTCGACTTCTTCTTCTTCTTATTCTACTTCTTCACATCATCATCATCTTCTACTACTATTTCTTCTTTTTCTTCATTCTTTTCTTCATCTTCTTGTTCTTCTTCTCCTTCCTCTATGTCTTCCTTTTCTTCTTCTTCTTCTTATTCTTCTTCTTCTACTTCATCTTCTTCTTCTTCTTCCTCTCCTTCTTCTTCTTCATCATGTTCTTCTTCTTCATCATCTTCTTCTTCTTCCCCTCCTTATCCCACTTCTTCTTCTTCATCTTCTTCCTTTACTTCTCCTTCTTCTTCTTCCAAATCTGCTTCTCCTTTATGTTTTTGTTCTTCTTGTTCTTTTACTTCTTCTTCTTCTTCTTTTACTTCATCTTCATACCGTTGTTTTTCTTCATCTTCTTCTTTATCTTCATCATCATCATCATCATCATCATCATCTTCTTCTTCTTCTTCTTCTTCTACTACTACTACTTAATCTTCTTCTCCTTTTCTTCTTCTCGATAATCTTCTTCTTCCTCTCCTTCCACTTCTTCTTCTTGTTCTTCTTCTTCTTCTTCTCCTTCTTCTTCTTCTTCTTCTTTTTCATCATCATCTTCTCCTTCTTCTTCTTCTTCTTCTTTTTCTTCTTTTTTTTGTTCTTCTTCTTCTTTTTGTTCTTCTTCTTCTTTTTGTTCTTCTTCTTCTTCTTTGTCATCTTCTTCCACTTCTTCTTCTTCTTCTTCTTCTTCTTCTACTTCTTCTTCTTCAACTACTTCTTCTTCTTCTTCTTCTTCTTCATCTTCTACTTCTTCAACTTCTTTTTCTTTAGTCCTCTTCTACTTCTTCTTGTTCTTCTCCTTTTTCTTTGTCCCCTTCTTCAACTTCTTTTTCATCTTCTTGTTCTTCTTCTTCTTTGTCATCTTCTTCTTACTCCTCTTCTTCATATTCTTCTTCTCCTTCTTCTTCTTCTCCTCCTCCTCCTCCTCCTCCTTGTTCTTCGTATTTTTCTACTACTTCTTCTTCTTCTTCTTCTTTATTTATTTCTTCTTCTTCATCTTCTCCCCTACTTCTTCTCCCTCTTCTTCTTCATCTTCATCTTCCACTTGTTATTCTTCTATTCCTTCTACAACTTCTACTTCTTCACCTTTTTTTTTCTTCTTCTCCTTCTCCTTCTTCTTCTTCTTCTTCTTCTATTTCTTCTTCTTCATCATCATCATCATCATCTTCTTCTTCTTCTTTCATCTTCTTCTCCTTCTTTTTCTTCTTCATATTCTTCTTCTTATTCTTCTTCTTCTTCTTCTTCTTCTTTTTCT
>JAIUJO010000523.1:327500-332500 GCA_023846275.1 Vanilla planifolia
TTCTCCTTCTTTTCATCATCATCATCATCTTCTTCTTCTTCTTCTTCCTCTCCTTCTTCTTTTGCTTCTTCTTCTCCTTCTTCTTCTCCTTCTTCTCCTCCTCCTACTTTTACTTCTTCTAATTGTTCCTATTCTTTTTTTTTTTCTTCTTCTTCTTCATCTTCTTCTTCTTTTTCTTCTTCCTCTTCTACTTCTTCTTCTTCTTCTTCTTCTTCATCTTCTTCTTCTTCTTCTCCTCCTTTGCCCTCTTCTTCTTCTTTTTCTTCTTCACTTTGTCCTTCTTCTTCTTCTTCTACTTGTACTTCTTCTTCTTCATCATCTTCTTCTAAGACTTCTTCTCCTTTCTCTTCTTCTTCTTCTTCTTCACCTTCATCTTCTTCTTCTTCATGGTCTTCTTCTTCTTCTTCTTCTTCTTCTTGCTTTTCCTCCTTCGCTTCTTCATCCTCTTCTTCTTGTTCCTCTTCTTCCTCTTCTTCTTTTTCTTCTTCTTTTTCTTCTTCTTTTTCTTCAACTTCTTCTACTTGCTCCACTTCTGCTTCTTCTTCTACTTATTTTTCTTTATCTTTTACTTCTTCTTCTTCTACTACTACTTATTCTTCTTCTATTTCTTCTACATCTTCTTCTTCTTCTTCTTCTTCTCCTCCTCCTTCTCCTCCTCCTCATTCTCCTACTCTTTCTTCTTCTTCTTCTTTTTCATCATCATCATCATCATCTTCTTCTTCTTCTTCTTCTTCTCCTTCCTCTCCTTCCTCTTCTCCTCCTTTTTCTTCGCCTTCATCTCCTCCTTCTTCTTCTCGTTCTTCTTCTTCTTCTTCATCTCCTCCTCCTCCTACTCCTTCCCTTCTTTTCCTTTATCTTCTTCTCCATCTTCATCTTCTTCTTCCTCTTCATCTTATCTTTCTTTTGCTCTTTTTTCTTCTTCTTCTTAATCTTCTCCTTCTTATTCTTCTTATTCCTATTCCTTTTCTTCTTCTTTTCCTTATTTTTCTTCTTCTTTTCTTTCTTCTTCTTGTTCTTCTTATTCGTCTTCTAAATCTTCTTCTTTTTCTTATTGCTTTTCTTCTTCTTCTTCTTATTCTTCTTCTTCTCCTCCTCCTTCTTCTTCTTCTCCTTCTTCTTTGTCTTCTTCTTCTATTTCCTCTTCATCTTGTTGTTCCTCTTCTTCTCCTTCTTGTTAGTCTTGTACTTCTTCTTTTTCACCCTCTACTTCTTCTTACACTTCTTCATCTTCATCTTCTTCATCATCATCTTCCTCTTCTTCTTTTTCCTCATCATCTTCTTCTCCTCCTTTTTTCTTCTTCTTCTTCTTCTTCTACCTCTTGTTCTTCTTCTTCTTCTGCCTCTTCTTCTTCGTGTTCTTCTTCTTCTTCTTGTTTTCTTCTTCTTCTTCTTTACAATCATTACCATCTTCCTCTTCTTCTTCTTCTTCTTCTGCTTCTTCTTCTTCATCTTCTTCATTTTTCTTCTTCCTCTTCCTCTTGCTCCCCTTCTTCTTCTGCTTCTTCTCCTTCATCTTCTTCTTCAACATCTCTCTCTTCTTCTTCTTCTTCTTCTTCTTCTTATTTTTCTTCTTGTTTTTCTCCTTCATCATCATCTTCTTCTTCTTCTCCTTCTTCATCTTCGTCTCCTTCTTCTTCTTCTTCTTTTTCTACCTCTACAACTTCTTCTTCATCTTATTCTTCCCCATCTCCTACTTCATCTTCTTCTAGTTCTTCTACTTCTCCTTCATCAGCATCTTCTTCTTCTACTTGTTCTACTCATCTTCTTCTTTTTCTTCTTCTTCTTCTTCTTCTTCCCCTTCTTCTTTGTTATGTTTTTCTTCTTTTGCATCTTCAACTTGTTCTTCTTCTTCTTCTTCTTCTTCTTATTCTTCTTTTTCTTCTTTTTCAACGTCTTCTTCTTCTTCTTCTTCTTCCACAATTTCTTCCTCTTCCTTTTCTTCTTCCTCTACTTTCTCCCCTTCTTCTTCTTCTTCTTTCTCCTCTTCTTCTTCTCCTTCTTCTATGACTTCTCCAATTTGTCCTTCTTCTTCTCCTTTTTCTTCTTCTTCTTCCTCTTCTCCTCCTCCTTCTTCTTCTCTTTCTTCTTCTTCTTCTTCTTCTTCTTCTTCGTCGTCTTCTTTTTCTTCTTCTTGTTCTTCCTCTTTCTCTTCTTGTTCATGATCCTCTTCTTCTTCTTTTTTTTCTTGTTCTGTTTCTTCTTCTTCTTCTTCTTATTCTTCTTCTTACTCATCTACTTCTTCTTCATCATCTTCTTCTTCAACTTCTTCTTCTTCTTTTTCCTCTTATTGTTCTTCTTCTTCTTCTTCCCCTTCCTCATCATCTTCATCTTTTTCTTCTTCTCCTCTCCTCCTCCTTCCTCTTTGCCATTTTCTTCTTCTTCTTCTTCTTCTTAAACTTTTTCGTCTTCTACTTCTTGTTATTGTTCATTATCTTCTTCTTCTCCTTGTTGCTCCTCTTCTTCTTCCCCTTCACCTTCTTCTTCTTCTTGTCCTTTATCATTATCATCATCATCTTCTTCTCCTTCTTCATCTTCTTCTTCTTATTCTTCTTCCTCTTCTTCTTCTTCTTCTACTTCTTCTTCTCCTTCTTCTTATTCTTCTTCGTCTTCTTCTTCTGCTTCTACTTCTTCTTCTTCTCCTTCTTCTGCTTCTTCTTCTTCTTCTCCTTCTTCTTCTTCTCTATCTTCTTCTTCTTCCCCATTTGCTTCTTCAACATCTTTAGCTTCTTCTTCTTCTTCTTCTGCATCTCCTTCTTCTACTTCTTCTTTATCTACTTTATCTTCTTCTCCTTCCTCTTCTTCTTCTTCTTCTTCTTCTACTTCTTCTACATCTTCTTCTACTCCTTCTTCTTCTTCTTCTACTTCCTCTTCTTCTTTGTCTTTTCCAGTCTTCTACTTCTTCTTCTTGAACTTCTTCTTCTTCTTCTTCTTCTTCTTCTTCTACTGCTACTACTACTACTACTTCATCTTCTTCTTCTTCTTCCTCTTCTTCATCCTCTTCTTCTCCTTCAACTTCTACTTCTTCTTCTTTGTGTTCTTCTTTATCATCATCTTCTTTTTCTTTTTCTTCTTTTTTCTTCTTCTTCTTCATCATTTCTTATAATTCATCTTTTTTGTCTTCTTCCTCTTCTTCTTCTTCTTTTAATTCTACCTGTTCTTCTTCTTCATTTTCTTCCTCTTTTTCTTTTTCTTCTTCTTCTTCTTCTTCCACTTCTTGTTCCTCCTCTACTTCTTCTTCTTCTTCTTTTTCTTTTTGTTTTTCTTTTTCCTTTAATTTTTCTTCATCTTCATACTTTTCTTCTTCTTTTTCTTCTTCTTCTTCTTCCTCCTCCTCCTCCTCTACTTCTTCCAATACTTCTTCCACTTCTTCTACAACTTCCACTTCTTCTTCCACTTCTTCTTCCAATTCTTCTTCTTCTCTTTCTTCGTCTTCTTTTTGCCCATCTTCTTCCCTTTCTTCTACTCTCTCTTTATCTTCTTCTTAATTTTCTTGTACTTTTAATTCTTCTTCTTCTTCTCCAATAAGGTTTTCTTCTTCTTGTTCTTATTCTTCTACTACTCTTCTTCTTTTTCCACTTCATGTTCTTCTTCTCCTTCTTCTTCTTCTTCTTCATCTTCTTCATCTTCTTCTACTTCTTCTTCTTCTTCGACATCTTCTTCTTCTTGCACTTCTACTTCTATTGCTTCTTCCTCTTCCTCTTCTTCTTCTTCTTCTTCTTCTCCTTAGTCTTCTACTTCTTCTCCTTGATCTCCTTCTTCTTCATCTTCTTCGTCTTCTTCTTCTTCTTCTCTCCTTCTCCTTCTCCTTCTTTTCCCTCTTCAGCTCCTTCCTCTCTTTTTCTACTTCTTCTTCTTCTTCTTCTTCCTCTTCGTCTTCTTTTTTTTCTTCTTCTTCCTCTGCTTCTTCTACTTCTTCTTCTCCTTCTTCTTCTCCTTCTCCAACTTCTTCTTCCTCATCTTCTACTTCTGCTTCTACTTCTCTTTTTTCTTCTTCATCTCCTTCTCCTTCATCTTTGTCTTATTCTTCTCTTCTTCTTCTTCTTTTTCTTCTTCTTATTCTTCTTCTTCATCTTTTCCTTCTTCTTCTTCTTCTTCCTCTTCCTTTTCTTCTTCATCATCTTCTTCTTTGTCCACTTGTTATTCTTCTTCATCATCATCTTCTTCCTCTTTTCTACTTCTTCTTCTTCTTCTTCTTCTTCTCCTTCTTCTACTTCATCATATTCTTCTTCTACTTCTTCTGCTTCTTTATTTTCTTATTCAACTTCTTCTTTTTCTTCTTCTACCTCTTCCTCTTCTTCTTCTTGATCTTCTTCTTCTGCTGCTGCTTCTTTTACTTCTTCTCCTTATTCTCCTTCTTCTTCTTCTACATCTTCATCTTCAGTTCCTTCTCCTTCTACGTCTCCTTCTTCTCCTTCTTCTTCTTTGTCTTCTTCTTTTTTTTCTTCCTCTTCTTCTTCTTTTTCTTCTTCTTCTTCTTCTTCATCATCATCTTCTTCTTCTTCTTTTCTTTCTCCTTCTTCTTCCTCCTCTTTTTCTTCATCTTCTTCTCATTCTTCTTTATCTTCTTCCTTTTCATCAACATCATCTTATACTTCAACTTCTTCTTCATCGTCTTCTTCTCCTTCATCTTCATCTTCTTCATCTTCTTCACCTTCTTTTGCTTCTTCTTCTTCTTCTTCTACTTCTTTATCTTCTTCTTCATTTTCATCATCATCATCTTCTTCTTCTTCTTCTTCATCTTCCTCTTCTTCTTCTTCAACTTCTTCTTCTTCGTCTTCCTTTTCGTCTTTTACTTTGTCTTCTTCATCTTCTACTCCTACTTTTTCTTCTTCTGCTTCTTCTCCTTCTCCCTCTTCTTCTTCATCTTCTCCTTCTCCTTCATCTTGTACTTCTTCTCCTTCTTCTTCTACAACTTCTCTTTTTTTCCTTCTTCTTCATCTCCTTCATTCTCTTCCTCTACTTCTCCTTCTACTTCACCCTCTTCTCCTACTTCTTCTCCT
>JAIUJO010000523.1:337500-350000 GCA_023846275.1 Vanilla planifolia
TTTCTTCTTCTTCTTCTTCAACTTCTTCCTCGTCTTCTTCTGCTTCTTCTACTTCTTCTTTTACTTCTTCTTCACCTTCTCCCTCTTCTTCTTCTTCTTCTTCTTCATCTTCTCTTTCTTCTTCTTCTTCTTCTTGTTTTTCATTTTCTTCTTCTTCTTCTTCTCCTTTTCTTTTTCATTATTATCTTCTTCTTCTTCCTCTTCTTCTTTTTCTTTTTTTTTCATCATCAACTTCTCCTTCTTCATCTTCTTCTTCTTCTTTTTCTTCTTCTTATTCTTCTTTTTTGTCAGCTTCTTCTTCTACTTCTTTTTCTTCATCTTCCACTTCTTCTTCTTCTCCTTCTTCTTTTCCTTCTTCTTCTTCTTCTTCATCTTTGTCTTCTTCGATTTCTTCTTCCTCGTGTTCTTCTTTCTCTTGTTTATCTTTGTCCTCTTTTTCTTGCACTTCTTTTTCTTTACCCTTCTTCTTCTACTTCTTGTTCTTCTTCTTCTTCTTTGTCCCCTTCTTCATCTTTTTTTCATCTTCTTCTTCTTCTTCTTCTTCTTCTTCGTCCTCTTATTATTATTATTATTATTCATCTTCTTCTTCTTCTTCTTCTTTTCTTGCTCCTCCTCCTCCTTCTTCTTCATCTTCTTTTTTGTGTTCTTCTTCTTCTTCTACTTCTTTGCCTTCTTCTTTATCAACTTCTTCTTATTCATCTTCTTCTTATTCTACTTCTTCTTCTTCCTCTTCTTCTTCTTCTTCTTCTTCCTCTTCCTCTTCATCTTCTTCTTCCTCTTTTTCTTCTTTTCCTTTTACAGCTTCTTCTTCGTCTTCACCTTCTTTTTCTTCTTCTCTTTCTTCTCCTTCTTCTTCTTCTTTTTGTCCTTCTTCTTCTTCTTTTCATCTTCTTCTCCTTCTTTTTCTTCTTAATCTTCTTCTTCTTACTTCTCCTTCTTCTTTTTCTTCTTATTCTTCTCCTTCTTCTTCTTCTTATTCTTGTTGTTGCTCTTTTTCTTCTTCCTCTTCCTCTTCTTCTTCTTCTTCTTATTCTTCTTCATCATGACCATGATCATCATCATCATCATCTTCTTCTTCTTCTCCTTCATTATCATCAACTCCTTCTACTTTTTCTTCTTCCTCTTCTTTTTGTTTTTCGTCCTCATGTTCTTTTTCTTATAGTTCTTCATCGTCTTCTTCATCTTCTTCTTTCTCTTCTTCTTCCACTTCATCGTCTTCTTTGTTGTCCTCTTCTTCTTCTTCTTTTTCTTCTCCTTCTTCTTCTTCAACTTCTTCTCCTTCTTCTCCTTCTTCTACTTCACTTTATTCTTCTTCTTCTTCCTCTTCTCCATCTTTTTCAACCTTTACCTTTTTCCATCTCTTTTTACTTATACATCTTCTTCTTATTCTTGTTCATTCTCTTCTTCTTCTTCTACTTTGTCGTTTCCTCTCTTTCTTATCCTTGTTCTTCTTCTTCTTCTTCTTGCTCTTCTTCATCATCGTCAACATCTTCTTCTTGTCCTTCTTCTTCTTCTTCTTCTTCATCTTCACCTTCTTCTTCTTCATCAACATCTTCTTCTTCTTCTTCTTCTTCTTCTTCTTCATCTTCTTCATTTTCTTTTTCTTCCTCTTCATCTTCTTCTTATTTGTCGTCTCTTTCTTCTTCTTTTTCCTACTGCTTCTTCTTGTTCTTCTCCTTCTTCTTTCGTCTTCTTCATCTTCTTTCTACTTCTGCTACTTCTTCTTCCTCGTGTTCTTCTTCCTCTTTTTGATCTTCCGTCTAATTTTTATTCTTCTTCTTTTTCTTTCCTGTTCTTCTTCTTTTTTCTTCTTACTTCATCTTCTTCTTATTATTCTTCTTTTTTGTGTCCTTCTTCTTCTTCTTCTTCTCTTTCATCGTCTTCTTCATCTTTACTTCTTCTTTCTATTCTTATTCTTGTCATCTTCTTCATCTTCTTCTTCTCCTCCTCCTACTTCGCCTCATTCGTCTACTCCTTCCTCGTCTTCTTCTTCATTTTCTTCATATCTTCTTCTTCTTCTTCTTCTTTTTCTTCCTCTCTTCTTTATCTTCTCTCTTATCATCATCATCTTCTCTTACTTCTTCTTGCCCCTCTTCTTCTTCTTCTTCTTCTTCTTCCTCTTCTTCTAACTCTTCTTCTTCTTCTACTTCTTCTTCTTCTCCTCCTCCTCTACTCTTCATCTTCTTCTTCTTCTTTTACTACTACTACTTCTTCCTTTTTTTTGACTTTGTCTTCTTCTTCCTCCTCTTTATCATCATCATCATCTTCTTCTGCTTCTTCACCTCCTTCTTCGTCTTCTTTTTCTTATTTTTTGTCTTGTTCTTCTTCTTCTTCCTTTTCCTTCTTCATCTTCTTCTTCTTGTTCATCTTCTTGATATTCTTCTCCTTCTTGTTCTTGTTCTTCTTCTCCTTCTCCTCTTTTCCTTCTACTCTTTCTCCTTCTACACCTTATTTTTCTACTTCTCCATCTTCCTATTCTTCTTCTTCTTTCTCATCTTCTTCCCCTTCTTTTTCTTCTTCATCTTCTTATTCTTGTTCTTTTTCTTCTTCTTCTTCTTCTTCTTCTTCTTCTTCTTCTTCGTTTTCATCTTCACCTTCTCCTTCTTCTTCTTTTTTTGCTACATCTTCTTCTTCTTCTTCCTCTTCTTCTTCTTCTTCACATCATCATCATCATCATCATGTTCTTCTTCTACTACTTCTTCTTGTTCTTCTTGTCATTCTTCGTCACCCTCATTTTCTTCTTCTTCATTTTCTTCTTCTTCTTCTTCCTTCTTCATCATCTTCTTCTCCTTCTTTTTCGTCTTCATCTTCTTCTTCTTATTCTTCTTCCTTCGTCTTCTTCTTCTTCCTTCTCCACTTCTTCTTCTCCATTAAGGTTACTCCTTGTTCTTATTCTTCTACTACCTTCTTCTTCCTTTTTTCCACTTCATCTTCTTCTTCTCCTTCTTCTTCTTCTTCTTTTTCTTCTTCTTCTTCTCTTCTCTACTACCTCTTCTTGTTCTTCTTCTTCTTCTTTTTCTTCATCTTGTTTTACTTTTTCTTCTTCTTCTTCTTCTTTTCTTCATCCTCTTCAACTTCTTCATCATCTTCTTCTACTTCTATATGTTCTCTTCTTCTTCTTCTTTTCTTATTCTTCTTCTTCTTCTTTGTCTTCCACTTTCTCTTCTGCTTCTTCTTCTTCCTCTTCTTCTTTCTTCTTCTTCTTCTTCTTTTTCTTCTTCTTCTTCTTCCTCTTCTTCTTCTTCTTCCTCCTCTCCTTCTTCTTTTTCCTCTGTTTCTGTCCTTCCTTTTCTTCTTCTCCTTTTTCTTATTATTATTATTATTATTGTTATATTATTCATATTCTACATCTTCTTCTCCTTCTCCTCCTTCTCCCTCTTCTTTCTTCTCGTTCTTCTTTTTCTTTTTCTTCTTCTTCTTTGTCTTCTTTTTTTCCATCTTCTTTTTCTTCTACCTCTTTTTCTTCTTCTACTATTACTTCTTCTTCTTCTTCATGATATTCTTCTTGCTCTTCTTTTAGTTCTTTTTCTTCTTTTTCTTCTTCTACTTCAACTACTTCTAGTTCTTCTTCTTCTACTTCTTCCTATTCTTCTTCTTCTTCTACTTCTTCTTCGACATCTTCTTCTTCTTGTACTTCTACTTCTGTTTCTTCTTCCTCTTCCTCTTCTTCTTCTTCTACTTCTTCACCTTCGTCTTCTACTTCTTCTCCTTCATCTCCTTTTTCTTCATCTTCTTCGTCTTCTTCTTCTTCTTCTCTCCTTCTCCTTCTCCTTCTTTTCGCTCTTCATCTCCTTCTTCTTCTCTTTTTCTTCTTCTTCTTCTTCTTCTTCTTCTTCTTCTTCTTCCTCCTCCTCCTCTTAGTCATCTTTTTTTCTTCTTCTTCCTCTTCTTCTTCTTCTTCTTCTTCTTCTCCTTCTTCTCCTTCTCCAACTTCTTCTTACTCATCTTCTACTTCTTCTACTTCTCTTTTTTCTTCTTCATCTTCTTCTCCTTCATCTTCTTCTTGTTCTTCTCTTCTTCTTCTTCTTTTTCTTGTTCTTCTTCTGCTTCTTCTTCCTCATCATCTTTTCCCTCTTCTTCTTCTTCTTCTTCTTGTTATTCCTTTTCTTCTTCATCATCTTCTTCTTCTTTTTCTTCGTCATCTTCTTCTTTTTCCTCTTGTTCTTCTTCTTCTTCATCATCTTTTTCTTCTTCTACTTCTTCTTCTTCTTCTTCTTCTCCTTCTCCTTCTCCTTCTTCTTCATCTTCTTCTTCTACTTCTTCTACTTCATTATTTTCTTATTTAACTTCTTCTTTTTCTTGTTCTTCTTCTTTTTCTTTTTTTTATTCTTCTTCTTCTTCGTCCTTCCAGTTCTTCTTCTTCTTCTTCTTCTTCTTCTTCTCCTTCTTCTTCATCGTCATCTTCTTTTTCTTCTTCTTCTTCTTCTTCTTCTTCTTATTCTTCCTCGCCTTCTTCTTTTTCTTCTGTTTCCCCTTCTTCCTTTTCTTATTATTATTATTGTTATTATTATTATTCTTATTCTACATCTTCTTCTTCTTGTTCTTGTTTTTCTTCTTTTTCTTCTTCTTCTTTGTCTTCTTTTTTTCCTTCTTCTTTTTCTTCTACCTCTTTTTCTTCTTCTACTATTACTTCTTCATAATCTTCTTCTTGCTCTTCTTTTACTTCTTTTTCCTCTTTGTCTTCTTCTTCTTCTTCTTCTTCAACTACTTTTAGTTCTTCTTCTTCTACTTCTTCCTCTTCGTCTTTTTCTTCTTCTACTTCTTCTTCTTGTTCTTTCATATCTTCTTCTTCTTGTACTTCTTCTATTTCTTCTTCCCCTTCCTCTTCTTCTCCTTCTTCTTCTCCTTCGTCTTCTAGTTCTTCTCCTTCATCTCCTTCTTCTTCATCTTCTTCGTTTTCTTCTTCTTCTTCTCTCCTCCTTTTCCCTCCTCATCTCCTTCTTCTTCTCTTTTTCTTCTTCTTCTTCTTCTTCTTCTTCTTCCTCTTTATCTTCTTTTTTTCTTCTTCTTCCTCTTCTTCTTCTTCATCTTCATCATCTTCTTCTTCTCCTTCTTCATTTCCTTCTCCAACTTCTTCCTCTTCTTCTACTTCTCTTTCCTCTTCTTCACCTTCTTCTCCTTCATCCTCATCTTGTTCTTCTCTTCTTCTCCTACTTTTTCTTCTTCTTCTTCTTCTTCTTCTTCTTCATCTTTTCCTTCTTCTTCTTCTTCTTCTTCTTGTTCTTCTTCTTCTTCTTCCTTTTCTTCTTCATCATCTTCTTCTTCTTCTTCTTCTTCTTCGTTTTCTTCTTTTTCCTCTTGTTCTTCTTCTTCATCATCATCTTCTTCTTCTTCTGCTTCTTCTTCTTCTTCTTCTTCTTCTTCTCCTTCCTCTTCATCATCTTCTTCTTCTACTTCTTTTGCTTCTTTATTTTCTTATTCCACTTCTTCTTTTTCTTCTTCTCCCTCTTCTTCTTCTTCTTCTTCTTCTTGACCTTCTTCTTCTGCTGTTGCTGCTTCTTCTACTTCTTCTCCATCTTCATCTTCAGTTCCTTCTCCTTCTACTTCTCCTTCTTCTCCTTCTTCTTCTTCTTTGTTTTCTTCTTCTTTTTCTTCCTCTTCTTCTTCTTTTTCTTCCTCTTCTTCTTCTTTTTCTTCTTCTTCTTTATCTTCTTCTTCTTCATCATCATCTTCCTCTTCTTCTTTTCTTTCTCCTTCTTCTTTTTCTTTTTCTTCATCTTCTTCTCTTTCTTCTTTATCTTCTTCCTTTTCATCAACATCATCTTATACTTCTTCTTCATCATTGTCTTCTACTACATCTTCATCTTCTTCATCTTCTTCACTTTCTTCTGCTTCATCTTCTTCCTCTTCTTCTTCTTCTTCTTCTTCTTCTTCTTTATCTTTTTCTTCTTCATTTTCATCATCATCATCTTCTTCTTCTTCTTCTTCTTCCTCTTCTTCTTCTTACACTTCTTCTTCATCTTCCTCTTCCTCTTTTTCTTTTTCTTCATCTTCTTCTTCTTCTACTTCTTCTCGTTCTCCCTCTTCTTCTCCTTCTTCTTCTCCCTCTTCTTGTTGTACTTCTTCTCCTTCTTCTTCTTCTACAACTTCTCCTTTTTCCTTCTTCTTCTTCTCCTTCATCATCTTATTCTACTTCTCCTTCTACTTCCCCCTCTTCTCCTACTTCTCCTCTGACTTCTTCTTTTTCTTCTTCCTAATCTTCTTCTCCTTCTTGTTCTTCTTCTTCTTCTTGTCCTTCTCCTTCATCGCTTCACACTCCATCTTGGACTTCTTCTTCTTATTGTTATTTTTATTCTTCTTCTTCTTCTTCTTCTTCTTCTTCTTTTTCTTCATATTGTTCTTCTTCTTCTTCTTCTTCCTCTTCTTCTTTATCTTGTTCTTCGTCGTCATCTTCTTCTCCTACTTCTCCTTGCTCCTCTTCTCCTTCTTCTTCTTCCTCTTCTTCTAACTCTTCTTCTTCTCTTCCTCCTCTACTCTTCATCTTCTTAATGTTCTTTTACTACTACTTCCTCTTTTTTCAACTTTCTCTTCTTTTTCCTCCTCTTTATCATCATCATCATCTTCTTCTTCTTCATCTCCTTCATCTTCTTTGTCTTTTTTTCCTTATTTTTTTGTCTTTTTCTTCTTCTTCTCCTCCTTCTACATCTTCTTCTTCTTCATCATCTTCTTGTTCTTGTTCTCCTTCTTGTTCTTCTTCTTATTCTTCTTTTGTTTCCTTCTACTCTTTCTCCTTCTTCACCTTCTTTTTCTTCTTCTCCATCTTCCTCTTCTTCTTCTTCTTTCTCGTCCTCTTCCCCTTCTTTTTCTTCTTCATCTTCTTATACTTGTTCTTCTTCTTCTTCTTCTTCTTCTTCGTTTCCATCTTCATCTTCTCCTTCTTCTACTTTTGCTATTACTGCTTCTTCTTCTTCTTCCTCTTCTTCTTCTCTTTCTTCTTCCTCTTCTTCTTCAGATCATTATCATCATCATCATCTTCTTGTACTACTTCTTCTTCTTGTTCTTCTTCATCCTTTTCTTCTTCTTCTTGTTCTTCTTCTCATTCTTCGTCATCTTCTTTTTCTTCTTCTGCTTCTTCTTCTTCTTCTTCTTCTTCATCTTCTTCTCCTTCTTTTCCCTCTTCATCTCCTTCTTCTTATTCTTCTTCTTCATCTTCTTCTTCTTCTCCATTAAGGTTTTCTCCTTCTTGTTCTTATTCTTCTACTACTTCTTTTTTTTCCACTTCATCTTCTTCTTCTCCTTCTTCTTCTTATTCTTCTTCTCCTTCTTCTTCTTATTCTTCTTCTTCTCTTTCTACTACCTTTTCTTGTTCTTCATCTTCTTCTTCTTCTTCTTCATATCTTTTTACTTTTTCTTCATCTTCTTCTTCTTCTTCTTCTTCATCCTCTTCAACTTCTTCATCATCATCTTCTTCTTCTTCTATTTCTTCCTCTTCTTCTTCTTCTTCTTCTTCATTTACTTATTCTTCTTCTTCTTCGTCTTCCACTTCTTCTTCTTCTCTTTCTTCTTCCACTTCTTCTTGTTCTTCTTCTTCTTCTTCTTCTTCTTCTTCTTCCTCGTTTTCTTCTTTTTCCTCTTTTTCTCATTCTTCATTTTCTTATTATTATTATTATTATTATTGTTATTATTATTAATATTCTACATCTTCTACTCCTCCTCCTTTTCCCTCTTCTTCTTCTCCTTCTTTTTCTTGTTCTTCTTCTTCTTCTTCTTCTTTTTCTTCTTTTTTTCCTTCTTTTTCTTTTACCTCTTTTTCTTTTTCTATTACTACTACTTCTTCATAATCTACTCCTTCTTCTACTTCTTTTGAATCTTCATCGTCTTCTTTTTCCATTTCTTCTTCTTCGTCTTCTTCTTCTTCTTCTTCCTCTTCCTCTTCCTCTTCTTCTTCTTCTTCTTCATCATCTTCTTCCTCGTCTTCTTTTTCCATTTCTTCTTCTTCGTCTTCTTCTTCTTCTTCTTCCTCTTCCTCTTCCTCTTCTTCTTCTTCTTCTTCTTCATCTTCTTCCTCGTCCTCTTTTTCTTCTTCCTCTTCTTCTTCTTCTTCTTCTTTTACTTCTTCTTCACCTTCTCCCTCTTCTTCTTCTTATTCTTCTTCTTCTTCTTCTCTTTCTTCTTCTTCTCCTCCTTCTTTTTCTTTTTTTTCTTCTTCTTCTTCTTCCCCTTCTTCTTCTTTTTCATCATCATCTTCTCCTTCTTCTTCTTCTTCTTCTTCTTTATCTTCTTCTTATTCTTCTTTTTTGTCATCTTCTTTATCTACTTCTTTTTATTCATCTTCAACTTCTTCTTCTCGTTCTTCTTTTCCTTCTTCTTCTTCTTCTTCCTCTTCTTCTTCATCTTCTCCTTCTTTTACTTCTTCTTCCTCGTGTTCTTCTTTCTCTTGTTTATCTTTGTCTTCTTTTTCTTGCACTTCTTTTTCTTTACTCTTCTTCTTCTTCTTTGTCCCCTTCTTCATCTTTTTTTCAGCTTCTACTTCTTCTTCTTCTTTGTCCACTTCTTATTATTATTAATATTATTATTCATCATCACCATTATCTTCTTCTTCTTCTTCTCTTGCTCCTCGTCCTCCTTCCCCTTCATCTTCTTTTTTGAGTTCTTCTTTTTCTTCTACTTCTTTGCCTTCTTCTTCTTCATCAATTTCTTCTTCTACTTCGTCTTATTCTTCTTCTTCTTCTTGATCTCCTTCTTCTTCTTTTTCTTCTTCTTCTTCTTCCTCTTCCTCTACATCTTCTTCTTCCTTTTCTTCTTCTTTTCCTTCTACACCTTCTTCTTCATCTTCACCTTCTTTTTCTTCTTCTTTTTCTTCTTCTTCTTCTTCTTCTTCTTTTTATTCTTCTTCTTCTTCTTTTTCATCTTCTTCTCCTTCTTATTCTTCTTCATCTTCTTCTTCTTCTTATTCTTCTTCTCCTTCTTCTCTTTCTTCTTATTCTTCTCCTTGTTGTTGTTGTTGTTCTTCTTCTTCTTCTTTTTCTTCTTCTTCTTCCTCTTCTTCTTCTTCTTCTTCTTCATCATGACCATGATCATCATCATCATCATCATCTTCTTCTTCTCCTTCACTATCAACAACATCTTCTACTTTTTCTTCTTCCTCTTCTTTTTCTTTTCGTCATTATCTTTTTTTTCTTCTAGTTCTTCATCGTCTTCTTCTTCTTTTACTTCTTCTCCACCTTCTCCCTCCTCTTTTTCTTCTTCTCCATCTTCTTCTTCTTCTCCTCCTGCTTCTTCTTCTTGTTTGTCTTCTTCTTTTTTTCTTCTCCTTCTTCTTTTTCAACTTCTTCTCCTTCTTCTCCAACTTCTACTTCACTTTATTCTTCTTCTTCTTCTTCTTCTCCATCTTTTTCACCTTTATTTTTTCAACTTCTTTTACTTATACATCTTCTTCTTCTTCTTCTTGTTCATTCTCTTCTTCTTCTTCTTCTTTATCATTTTCCTCGTCTTCTTCTCCTTGTTCTTCTTCTTGCTCTTCTTCTTTTTCTTCTTACTCTTCTTCATCATCGTCGACATCTTCTTCTTCTCCTTCTTCTTCTTCTTCATCTTCTTCACCTCCTTCTTCTTCATCAACAACTTGTTCATCCTCTTCTTCTTCTCCATTTTGATCTTCTTCTTTTTCATTATCATCGTCTTCGTCTTCTTCTTCTTCTTTATCTTCGTCTTCTTCTTCTTCTTCTTCTTCATCTTCTTGATCTTCTTCTTCTTCCTCTTCATCTTCTACTTCTTTGTCTTCTCTTTCTTGTTCTTTTTTCTACTACTTCTTGTTCTTCTCCTTCTTCTTTGTCTTCTTCATCTTCTTGCACTTCTTCTTCCTCGTGTTCTTCTTCCCCTTTTTCATCTTCATCTTCTTCTTATTGTTCTTCTTCTTTGTGTCCTTGTTCTTCTTATTCATCTTCTTCTTCTTCTGTTTCATTGTCTTCATCTTCTTCTACTTCTTCTTTCTATTCTTATTCTTCTTCGTCTTCTTCATCTTCTTCTTCTCCTCCTCCTTCTTCCCCTCATTCATCTACTCCTTCCTCATCTTCTTCTTCATTTTCTTCATATTCTTCTTCTACTTCTTCTTCTTCTTCTTCCTCTTCTTCTTTATCTTCTTCTTCGTCTTCATCTTCTTCTCTTACTTCTCCTTGCCCCTCTTCTTCTTCTTCTTCTTCTTCTTCCTCTTCTTCTAACTCTTCTTCTTCTTCTTCTTCTCCTCGTCCTCTACTCTTCATCTTCTTCTTCTTCTTTTACTACTACTACTTCCTCTTTTTTTAACTTTGTCTTCTTTTTCCTCCTCGTTATCTTCTTCTTCTTCTTCTTCTTCATCTCCTTCTTCTTCCTCCTCTTTTTTTTCTTATTTTTTGTCTTCTTCTTCTTCTTCTTCTTCTTCATCTTCTTCTTCTTCTCCTTCTTGTTCTTCTTGTTCTACTTCTTCTTCTTCTCCTTGTTTTCCTTCTACTTTTTTTCCTTCTTTGCCTACGTTTTCTTCCTCTCCATCTTTCTATTCTTCTTCTTCTTTCTCGTCTTCTTGCCTTTCTTTTCTTCTTCATCTTCTTATTCTTGTTCTTCTTCTTCTTCTTCATTTTTATCTTCATCTTCTCCTTCTTCTTCTTCTTATGTTGCTGCTTCTTCTTCTTCTACCACTTCTTCTTCTTCTTCTTCACATCATCATCATCATCATCATCATCATCTTCTTCTTCTTCTACTTCTTCTTCTTATTCTTCTTCATCCTTTGTCCTCTTCTTCTTCCTTCACTACTTCTTCTTCTTCTCCATTAAGGTTTTCTCCTTCTTGTTCTTATTCATTTACTACTTTTTTTTCCACTTCATCTTCTTCTTCTCCTTCTTCTTCTTCTTCTTCTTCTTCTTCTTCTCTTTCTACTACCTCTTCTTATTCTTCTTCTTCTTCTTCTTCTTCTTCTTCATCTTTTTTTACTTTTTCTTCATCATCATCTTCTTCTACTTTTTATTCATCCTCTTCAACTTCTTCATCATCATCTTCTTCTTCTTCTATTTCTTCCTCTTCTTCTTCTTCTTCTTCTTCTTCTTCCTCTTCTTTTCTTCTTCTTCTTCTTCTTCTTCTTCTTTTTCTTCTTCTTCTTCTTCCTCTTCTTCTTCCTCTCCTTCTTTTTCCTCTGTTTCTCGTTCTTCCTTTTCTTCTTCTTCTTATTATTAATATTATTATTATTATTGTCATTGTTATTATTATTCATTTTCTACATCTTCTTCTACTTCTACTCCTCGCTCTTCTTCACCTCGTTATTATTTTTCTTCTTCTTCTTCTCCTTCTTCTTTGTCTTCTTTTTTCCTTCTTCTTTTTCTTCTACCTCTTTTTCTTCTTCTACTACTACTTCTTCTTGATCTTCCTCATAATATTCTTCTTGCTCTTCTCTTACTTCTTTTTCTTCTTTTTCGTCTTCTTCTTCTACTACATCTAGTTCTTCTTCTTCAACTTTTTCCTCTTCTTCTTCTTCTTTGACATCTTTTTCTTCATGTACTTCTACTTCTATTTCTTCTTCCTCTTCCTCTTCTTCTTCTTCTCCTTCGTCTTCTACTTCTTCTCCTTCATCTCCTTCTTCTTCATCTTCTTCGTCTTCTTCTTCTTCTTCTCTCCTTCTTCTTTTCCCTCATCATCTCTTTCTTCTTCTCTTTTTCTTCTTCTTCTTCTTATTATTATTATTATTATTATTCCTCTTCATCTTCTTTTTTCTTCTTCTTCCTCTTCTTCTTCTTCTTCTTCTTCTTCTCCTTCTCCTTCTTCCTCTCCTTCTCCAACTTCTTCTTCCTTATCTTTTACTTCTTCTACTTCTCTTTTTTCTTCTTCATCTTCTTCTTGTTCTTCTCTTCTTCTCCTTCTTTTTCTTCTTCTTCTTCTTCTTCTTCATCTTTTCCTTCTTCTTCTTCTTCTTCTTCTTCTTCTTCCTTTTCTTCTTCATCATCTTCTTCTTCTTTTACTTCTTCTTTTTCCTCTTGTTCTTCTTCTTCATCATCATCATCATCTTCTTCTTCTTCTCCTTCTACTTCATCATCTTCTTCTACTACTTCTTCTGCTTTTTTATTTTCATATTGCACTTCTTCTTTTTCTTCTTCTCCCTCCTTTTCTACTTCTTCTCCTTATTCCCCTTCTTCTTCTTCTCCATGTTCATCTGTAGTTCCTTCCCCTTCACTTCTCCTTCTTCTTCTTCTTCTTCTTTGTCTTCTTCTTCTTTTTCTTCCGCTTCTTATTCTTTTTCTTCTTCATTATCTTCTTGTTCTTCATCATCTTCTTGTTCTTCTTCTTTTCTTTCTCCTTCTTCTTCTTCTTTTTCTTCATCTTCTTCCCTTTCTTCTTTATCTTCTTCTTTTTCATCAACATCATCTTATACTTCTTCTTCTTCTTCATCATCTTCTTCTCCTTCATCTTCATCTTCTTCATCTTCTTTGCCTGCTTCTGCTTCTTCTTCTTCTTCTTCTTCTTCTTTATCTTCTTCTTCTTCATTTTCATCATCATCATCATTTTCCTCTTCTACTTCTTCTTCCTCCTCTTCTTCTTCT
>JAIUJO010000523.1:357500-362500 GCA_023846275.1 Vanilla planifolia
CTTTTACTTCTCCTAATTGTTCTTCTTCTTTGTGTCCTTCTTCTTCATCTTCTTCTTCTGTTATTCCATCGTCTTCTTCTTCTTCTACTTCTTCTTTCTATTCTTATTCTTCTTCTACTTCTTGATCTTCTTCTCCTCCTCCTTCCCCTCATTCATCTACTCCTTCCTCATCTACTTCTTGTTTTTCTTCTTATTCTTCTTCTTCTTCTTCTTCTTCCTCTTCTTCTTTATCTTCTTCTTCATTAACATCTTCTTCTCCTACTTCTCCTTGCCCTCTTCTTCTTCTTCTTCTTCTTCCTCTTCTTTTAACTCTTCTTCTTCTTCTCCTCCTCCTCCTCCTCCTCTACTCTTCATCTTCTTCTTCTTTTGCTACTACTACTTCCTCTTTTTTTTGACTGTCTTCTTCTTCCTCCTCTTTATCATCATCATCATCTTCTTCGTCTTCTGCATCTCCTTCTTCTTCATCTTCTTTTTCGTATTTTTTTGTCTTCTTCTTCTTCTTTTCCTTCTTTTCGTTCTACTCTTTCTCCTTCTTCACCTCCTTTTTCTTATTCTCCATCTTCCTCTTCTTCTTCTTTCTCGTCTTCTTTCCCTTCTTTTTCTTCTTCATCTTCTTATTCTTGTTCTTGTTCTTCTTCTTCTTCTTCTTCGTTTTCACCTTCATCTTCTCCTTCTTCTTCTTCTTATGCTGCTGTTGCTTCTTCTTCTTCTCCCTCTTCATCTTCTTCTTCTTCCTCTTCATCATCTTCTTCTTCTTCACATCATCATAATCATCATCATCTTCTTCTTCTACTTCCTCTTCTTCTTATTCTTCTTCTCATTCTTTGTCACCTTCTTTTTCTTCTTCTTCTTCTTCTTCTTCTTCTTCTTCTTTTCCTTCTTCTCCTTCTTTTCCTTCTTCATCTTCCTCTTCTTATTCTTCTTCTACGTCTTCTTCTTCTTCCTTCTCTACTTCTTCTTCTCCATTAAGGTTTTCTCCTTCTTGTTCTTATTCTTCTACTACTTCTTTTTTTCCACTTCATCTTCTTCTTCTCCTTCTTCTTCTTCTTCTTCTTCTTCTTTTTCTACTACCTCTTCTTGTTCTTGTTCTTGTTCTTCTTCTTCTTCTTCTTCTTTTACTTTTTCTTCATCATCTTCTTCTTCTTCATCCTCTTCAACTTCTTCATCTTCTTCTTCTTCTTCTATTTCTTCCTGTTCTTCTTCTTCTTCTTCTTATTCTTCTTCTTCTTCGTCTTCCACTTCTTCTTCTTCTTCTTCTTCTTCCTGTTCTTCTTCTTCTTCTTCTTCTTCTTTTTCTTCTTCTTCTTCTTCTCTGTCTTCTTCCTCTCCTTCTTCTTTTTCCCCATGTTCTCGTTCTTCTTTTTCTTCTGCTTCTTCCTCTTCTTCTTCTCCTTCTCCTCCTTCTCCCTCTTCTTCTTCTCGTTCTTCTTTTTCTTCTTCTTCTCCTTCTTCTTTGTCTTCTTTTTTTCCTTGTTCATTTTCTTCTACCTCTTTTTCTTCTTCTACTACTACTACTTCTTCTTCATAATCTTCCTCTTGCTCTTCTTTTACTTCTTTTTCTTCTATTTCTTCTTTTTCTTCATTTTCTTCTTTTTCTTCTTTTTCTTTTTCTTCTTCAACTACTTCTAGTTCTTCTTCTTCTACTTCTTCCTCTTCTTCTTCTTCTTCTTCTACTTCTTCTTCTTCTTCGACATCTTCTTCTTCTTGTACTTCTACTTCTATTTCTTCTTCCTCTTTCTCTTCTTCTTCTTCTTCTTCTTCTCCTTCATCTTCTACTTCTTCTCCTTCATCTCCTTCTTCATCTTCTTCGTCTTCTTCTTCTTCTTCTTCTCTCCTTCTCCTTCTCCTTCTTCTTTTCCCTCTTCATCTCCTTCTTCTCCTCTTTTTCTTCTTCTTTTACTTCTTCTTCTTCTTGTTCCTCTTTGTCTTCTTTTTTTCTTCTTCTTCTTCTTCTTCTTCTTCTTCTTCTTCTTCTCCATCTTCTTCTCCTGCAACTTCTTCCTCATCTTCTACTTCTTCTTCTACTTCTCTTTTTTCTTCTTCATCTTCTTCTCCTTCATCTTCTTCTTGATCTTCTCTTCTTCTTTATCTTTTTCTTCTTCTTCTTCTTCTTCTTCTTCTTCATCTTTTCCTTCTTCTTCTTCTTCTTCTTCCTTTTCTTCTTCATCATCGTCTTCTTCTTTTTCTTCTTCGTCTGCTACTCTTCCATTTGTTCTTCTTCTTCATCATCATCATCTTCTTCTTCTTCTTCATCATCTTCATCTTCTTCTCCTTCTTCCTCATCATCTTCTTCTTCTACTTCTTCTGCTTCTTTTTTTCTTATTCCACTTCTTCTTTTTCTTCTTCTTCCTCTTCTTCTTCTTCTTCTTCTTATTCTTCTTCTACTTCGTCTTCCACTTCTTCTTCTTCTTCTTCTTCTTCCTCTTCTTCTTCTTCTTCTTCATCTTCTTCTACTTCTTCTCATTCTTCTTCTTCATCATCATCTTTTTCTTCTTCTTCTTCTACTTCTTATTCTTCCTCTCCTTCTTTTTCCTCTTTTTCACCTTCTTCCTTTTCTTCTTCTTCTTTTTATTATTATTATTATTATTATTATTATTATTATTATTCATATTCTACATCTTCTTCTCCTTCTCCTCCTTCTCCCTCTTCTTCTTCTCGTTCTTCTTTTTCTTTTTCTTCTTCTTGCTCTTCTTTTTTTCTTCTTCTTCTTCTTCTTCATGATCTTTTTCTTGCTCTTCTTTTACTTCTTTTTCTTCTTTTTCTTCTTTTTCTTCTTCCTCTTCAACTACTTCTAGTTCTTCTTCTTCTACTTCTTCCTCTTCTTCCTCTTCTTCTACTTCTTCTTCTTCTTTGACATCTTCTTCTTCTTCTACTTCTACTTCTATTTCTTCTTCCTCTTCCTCTTCCTCTTCTTCTTCTTCTCCTTCTCCTTCATCTTCTACTTCTTCTCCTTCATCTCCTTCTTCTTCATCTTCTTCATTTTCTTCTTCTCCTTCTCTCCTTCTCCTTCTCCTTCTACTTTTCCCTCTTCATCTCCTTCTTCTCTTTTTCTTCTTCTTCTTCTTCGTCTTCTCCTTCTTCTTCCTCTTCGTCTTCTTTTTTTCTTCTTCTTCCTCTTCTTCTTCTTCATCTTCTTCTTCTCCTTCTTCTTCTCGTTCTCCAACTTCTTCTTCCTCATCTTCTACTTCTTCTTCTACTTCTCTTTTTTCTTCTTCATCTTGTTCTCCTTCATCTTCGTCTTGTTCTTCTTTTCTTCTTCTTCTTTTTCTTCTTCTTCTTCTTCTTCTTCTTTTCCTTCTTCTTCTTCTTCTTCTTCTTCCTTTTCTTCTTCATCATCTTCTTCTTCTTTTTCTTCGTCGTTTTCTTCTTTTTCTTCTTGTTTTTCTTCTTCTTCATCATCATCTTCTTCTTCTACATCTTCTTCTTCTTCTTCTTCTTCTTCTTCTTCTTCTCCTTTTTCTTCATTATCTTCTTCTACTACTTCTTCTGTTTCTTTATTTTCTTATTCCACTTCTTCTTTTTCTTCTTCTCCCTCTTCTTCTTCTTCTTCTTCTTGAACTTCTTCTTCTTCTTCTGCTGCTTCTTCTACTTCTTCTCCTTGTTCTCCTTCGTCTTCTTCTCCATCTTCATCTTCATTTCCTTCTCCTTCTACTTCTCCTTCTTCTCCTTCTTCTTCTTCTTTGTATTCTTATTCTTTTTCTTCCTCTTCTTGTTCTTTTTCTTCTTCTTCTTTTCTTTCCCCTTTTTCTTCTTCTTTTTCTTCATCTTCTTCTCTTTCTTCTTTATCTTCTTCCTTTTCATCAACATCATCATCTTCTTCTTCTTCTTCTTCATCTTCTTCTCCTTCAACTTCATCTTCTTCATCTTCTTCACCTTCTTCTACTTCTTCTTCTTCTTTTTCTTCTTCTATATCTTCTTCTGCTTCATTTTCATCATCATCAGCATCATCTTCTTCTTCTTCCTCCTCCTCTTCTTCTTACACTTCTTCTTCTTCATCTTCCTCTTCCTCTTTTTCTTTGTCTTCTTCTTCTTCTTCTACTTCTTCTTCTTCTTCTTCTGCTACTTCTTCTCCTTCTCCCTCTTCTTCTCCATCTTCTTCTCCATCTTCTTCTTGTACATCTTCTCCTTCTTCTTCTTCTACAACTTCTCCTTTTTTCCTTCTTCTTCATCTCCTTCATCATCTTCTTCTACTTCTCCTTCTACTTCCCCCTCTTCTCCTACTTCTTCTCCTCTGACTTCTTCTTTTTCTTCTTCCTAATCTTCTTCTCCTTCTTGTTCTTCTTCTTCATCTTCTTCTCCTTCTCCTTCATCTCTTCACTCTCCATTTTGGACTTCTTCTTATTCTTATTATTATCCTTCTACTTCTTCTTCTTCATCTTCTTCATCCCCGTCTTCATCCACTTCTTCTTCTTCTTCTTCTTCCTTTTCTTCATCTTCTTCTTTATCTTCATCTTCTTCATTGTCATCATCATCTTCTTCTTCTACTACTACTTAATCTTCTTCTCCTTTTTTTTCTTCTTGATAATCTTCTTCTACCTCTTCTTCCACTTCTTCTTCTTCTTTTTCTTCTTCTTCTCCTTCTCCTTCTTCTTCTTCCTCATCATCATCATCTTCTCCTTCTTCTTCTTCTTCTTCTTCTTCTTCTTCATCTTTGTCATCTTCTTCTTCTACATCTTCTTCTTCTTCTTGTACTACATCTTCTTCTACATCTTCTTCTTCTTCTTCTTCTTCTTCTTCTACTTCTTCTTTCTCAAGTTCTCTTTTCTCTTGTTTATCTTCATCTTCTTTTTCTTGCACTTTTTTTTTCTTTAGTCTTCTTCTACTTCTTCTTGTACTTCTCCTTCTTCTTTGTCCCCTTCTTCATCTTCTTTTTCATCTTCTCCTTCTTCTTTGTCCTCTTCTTCTTATTCCTCTTCTTTGTATTCTACTTCCTCTCCTTCTCCTCCTTCTCCTTGTTCTTTGTCTTTTTCTTCTTCTTCTTCTTCTTCTTCTTCTTTTTC
>JAIUJO010000523.1:370000-372500 GCA_023846275.1 Vanilla planifolia
TTCTTCTTCTTCTTCTTCTCATTCTTCTTAATATTTCTCTTCTACTTCTTCATTTTCTTCTTCTTCTTTTCTTCTTCTTCTTCTTCTTCTTCTTTTATGTTTCCTTCCTCTTCTTCTTCTTCATCTTCTTCTTTTAGTTCTTTTTTTCTTCGTCTGCTTCTTCTTCTTTTTCTTCTTCTCTTCCTCCCAATTCTTCTTCTTCTACTTCTTCTACTACTTCATCTCCTTCTTTTTCTTCTCCTACTTCCTCTCCTTCCTCTTCTCCTTTTATTGCTCCTTCTTCTTCTTCTTCTTCTTCTTCTTCTTTATCTTATTCTTCTTCTTCTTTTTCCTCCACTTCTTCGTCTTCTTCTTCTTCATCTTCTTCTTTTTCTTATTCTTCTTCTTATTCATATTCTTCTTCTTCTTCTTCTTCTTCCTTCATCTTCCTCTTTCTTCTTTGCCTTCTTCATCTCCCTCTCCTTCTTCTTATTCGTCTTCTTCTTCTTCTTCTTCACTTTCTTCTTCTTCTTCTTCCTCTTCTAGTACTGCTACATCTTCTTCTCGTTCTCCTTCGTCTTCTTCTTCTCCTTCTTCTACGACTTCTTCTTCCTCTTTTTTCTTTAATGTGTTCTTCTTCTTCGTCTTCTTCTTCTTTTTTCCTTTCTTTTTCTTCTTTTACTTCTTCTTCTCCCTCTTCTTCTCCTCTAACTTCTTTGTCTCCTTCTTCTTCTTCTTATTCATCATCATCTTCTTCTTCTTCTTTTTATTCTTCTTCTTTTTCTTTTTTTTTCTTCTTCTTATTATTCATCATCATCATCATCTTCTTCTTCTTCTTCTTCTTCTACTCCTTCTTCGTCTTCTTCTTCTCCTTCTTCATCTTCTCTTTCTCCTTCATCTTCAACTTCTTCTTCTTCTTCTACTTCTTCTTTTTCCTTGTTCTTGTTCTTCTTCTTATTCTTTTTCTTCTTCTTCATCTTAATCTTTTTCTTCATCTCCTTCTTCCACTTCTTCTTCTTCATGTTCTTTTTCTTCCTCTCCTTCTTCTTCTTCTTCATCATCTTTTGCTCTTACTTTTTCTTCTTCTTCATCTCCTTGTTCTTTTTCTTCTTTTCTTCTTCTTCTTCTTCGTCTTCTTCTTCTTCCCCTTCTTCTTCAACTTCTTCTTCTACGTCTTCTCCTTCTTCTTCTTCTTCTTCTTCTTCTTCTTCTTCATCTAATTCTACTTTTTCTTCTTCCTTGTCTTCTTCTTCTTCTTCTTTGTCTTCTTTTTCTTCTTATTCTTCTTATTCTTCTTCTTCTTCATCACCTTTGTTTTCTTTTACTTCTACTTCTTCTTCTTCTTCGACTCTTTCTTCTTCTTCTCCTCCTTTTTCTTCTTTTTCTTCTTCTTCTTCATCTTTTTCTTTCATCTTATTCTTCTTCTTTTTCTTCTTCTTATTCAACTTCTTCTTCTTCTTCTTCTTCTTCTTCTTAATTTTATACTTCTTCTTCGTCTTCTACTTCTTCTTTTCGTTCTTCCTCCCCCTCTTTTTCTTACTATTATTCTTCTTCTTCTCAATTTCCATCTTCTTCTTCTTCTTTTACTTCTTCTTCTTCTTCTTTTCCATCTTCTTCTTCTCCTTCTTCTCCTTCTTCTCCAACTTCTTCTACTTCTTCTATTTCTTCTTCTCCTTCATCTTCTCCTTCTTCTTTTTGTTCTTTCTTCTTCTTCTTCTTCTTCTTCTTCTGCATCACCTTACTCTTCTTCTTCTTACTCTTCTTGTCTTTATCTTTCTTCTTTGTCATTTCTTTCTTCTTTTTCTTCACCTTCTTCTTCTCTTTCTCCCTTTTCTACATCTTCTTCTACTTCTTCTTCCTCTTTATCTACTTCCCCTTCCCCTTCTTCTACTTCTCTTTCTTCTCCTTCTTGTTCTTCTTATTCTTTTACTTCTTCTTCTCCTTCTTTTGCTCCTTCTTCTTCTTCTTGTTTATCTTCTTTTTCTTCTTCACTTCTTTTTCGTCTTCTTCTTCCTCCTCCACTTCATCTTCTTCTTCTTCTTGTTCTTCTTTCTTTTGTTTTTCTTCTTCTTCTACGTCTACTTCTTGACCCTCTTCTTCTTCTTCTTCTTATTCATCTTCTTCACCCACTTCTTCATCTTCTTCTCCTCCTTCTTCTCTTATTTTTTTTCTTTTTCTTCTTCTACTACTACTTTTTCATATTCTTCTTCTTCTTTTTCCTCGTCTTCTTCGCTTTCATCTTCTTCTTCTCTCCTTTTTCATCTTCTTTTTCCTCTTCCTCTTCTTATTCGTCTTCTTCTTCTTCTTCTTCTTCTTCTTCTTATTCTTCTTCTTCTTCTTCCTGTACTCCCCCTTTATCTAATTTTTCTCCTTCATCATCTTTTTCTTCTTCTTCTTCTTCTTCTATTTCTTCTTCTTCCTCTTCTTCTTCATCTACATCTTATTCATCTACTTCTTCTTCTTATTCTTCTTCTTCTTCTTCGTCTTGTCCTTCTTCTTCTCTTTCTTCTTCCACTTCGTC
>JAIUJO010000523.1:377500-382500 GCA_023846275.1 Vanilla planifolia
TTCTTCTCATTTTTATCCTTCTTCTTCATCTCCTTCTTCATCTTATTCATCATCTATTCCCTTATTTCTTCTTTGTTGTCTTCTTCTTCTTCCTCTTCTTCTTTTTTTTCTTCCTCTTCTTCTTCTTCTTCTTCCTCTTCCACTTCAACATCTTCTTCTTCTTCTTCTTCTTTGTCTTCTTCTTTATCTTCTTCCACTTCTTACTCTTCTTCTTCTTCTTCTTCTTCTTTGTCTTCTTCTTTATCTTCTTGCACTTCTTACTCTTCTTCTTCTTCTACTTCTTCTTCTTCTTCTTTTTCTTCTTCTTCTTCTTATTCTTCTTCTTCTTCTTCTTCTTCTTCTTCTTCTTCTTCTTGTTCTTGTTCTTCTTCTTCTTTTTATTCTTTTTCTTCTTCTTATTCTTCTTCTTTTTCTTCTTCTTCTTCTACTTCTTCTTCTCCTTTCTTCTTTGCCTCCTCCTCCTCCTCTTCCTTCTTCTTCTTCTCCTTCTTCAACTCCTTCATGTTCTCCTTCTTCTTCCCCTTCTTCTTCTTTTTCTTCTTCTTCTTCTTTCCCTTCTTCTTCTTCTTCTTATTCTTCTTCTTTTTCTTCTTCTTCTCATTCTTCTTTTTCTTCTTCTTCTTCTTCTTATTCTTCTTCTTCTTCTTCTTCTTCTTCTTCTGCTTCTTTTTCTACCT
This sequence comes from Vanilla planifolia, assembly GCA_023846275.1. Lineage (NCBI taxonomy): Eukaryota > Viridiplantae > Streptophyta > Magnoliopsida > Asparagales > Orchidaceae > Vanilla > Vanilla planifolia. Next base: position 378,178 of record JAIUJO010000523.1, read on the forward strand.
ATCCTTCTTCTTCATCTTTTTCTTCATCTTCATCTTCTTTTGTTTCATGTTCTTTTTCTTCTTCTTCTTAATCTTCTTCTCCTTCTTCATATTTTTATTCTAATTCTTCTTCCTCTTGTTCTTCTTCTTCTACTTATTTTTCTACTTCTTCAACTTCTTATTCTTCTTCTTCCTCTTCTTCATCATCAACATCTTCTTCTTCTTCTTCTTCTGATTCTCTGTATTCTTCTTCTTCTTCTTCTTCTTTTTCTTCTGGTTCTTCTTCTTCTTCTTCTTCTTTGCCTTTTTCTTCTTCTGCTACTTCTTCTTTTTCTTCTTCTTCTTCTTCTTCTTTCTCTTCTTCGCCCTGTTCTTCGTCTTCTTCTTCTTCTTCTTCTTGTCCTTCTCCTTCTTCTTCATCTTCTTTTCCTCATTCTTCTTCATCTTCCCCTTCCTCTTCCTATTCTTCCTTCTCTTCTTCTTGTTCTACTTCTTCTTCTTTTTCTTCTTCTTCTTCTTCTTTTTCTTCTTCTTCTTAGTCATTTTCTTCTTCTTCTATTTCTACTTATTCCACTTTTTTGTCTTCTTCTCGTTCTTCTTCTACTTTTAAATGTTTTCCTTCTTCATCATCTTCTTCTTCTACTTCTCTTTCTTCTTCTCTTTGTTCTTCTTCTTTATCATCTTCTTTTTCTTCTTCTTCTCCTTCTTCTTCCTCTACTTCTATCCTTCTTCTTCTTCTTCTTCTTCTTTTACTACTACTTCTTCATCTTTCACTTCTTTGTCTCCTTCCTCATCTTCTTCTTCTTCTTGTTCGTCTTCTTCTTCTTCTCCTTCTCCTATTGCTCTTCTTCTTTTACTTTTCTTCTTCTTTTTCTTTTTCTTCATCTTTCTCTTCATCTTTTTCTTCTGCTCCTTCACCTTCCCTTTCTTCTCCTTCCTCTTCTCCATCTTCTTCTTCTTTTTCTTCTTCTATTTCCTCTTCTTTATCTTCTACTTCTTCTTTTTCTTCTTCTTCTTCTTCTTCTTCTTCTTCTTACTCTTCTTCTTCTTCTCATTCTTCTTAATCTTTTTCTTCTACTTCTTCGTCTTCTTCTACTTCTTCTTTTCTTCTTCTTCTTCTTCATCTTCTTCTTCTTCTTCTACGTCTACTTCCTCTTCTTCTTCTTCTAGTTCTTTTTTTCTTCGTCTACTTCTTCTTCTTCTCTTCCTCCCTTTTCTTCTTCTTCTTCTTCTACTTCTTCTCCTTTTTCTCCATTTTCTTCATCTCCTTCTTCTTTTTCTTCTCTTGCTTCCTCTCCTTCCTCTTCTCCTTTTACTGCTCCTTCTTCTTCTTCTTCTTCTTCTTCTTCTTCTTCTTTATCTTCTTCTTCTTCTACTACTTCTTCGTCTTCTTCTTCTTTTTCCTCCACTTCTTCGTCTTCTTCTTCTTCATCTTCTTCTTCTTATTCTTCTTTTTCGTATTCTTGTTCTTATATATATTCTTCTTCTTCTTCATCATCTTCTTCTTCCTTCCTCTTCCTCTTTCTTCTTCTCCTTCTTCTTCTCCCTCTCCTTCTTCTTATTCGTCTTCTTCTTCTTCTTCTTCTTCCTCTTCTTCTTCTTCTTCATCTTCTTCTTCTCCTTCTTCTCTGACTTGTTCTTCCTCTTTTTTTCTTCTATGTGTTCTTCTTCTTCTTCATCTTCTTCTTCTTTTTTCCTTTGTTGTTCTTCTTCTTCTACTTCTTCTTCTCCTTCTTCTTCTCCTCCTTCTTTGTCTCCTTCTTCTTCTTCTTCTTCTTCATCTTCTTCTTCTTATTGACTATTTCTTCTTCTTCTTCTTCATCTTCTTCTTCTTATTGACTATTTCTTCTTCTTCTTCTTCTTCTTTTTTCTTCTTCTTATTATTCATCTTCTTCTTCTCCTTCTTCATCTTCTCTTTCTTCTTCATCTTCAACTTCTTCTTCTTCTTCTTCTTCTTCTTCTTCTTCTACTTCTTCTTTTTCCTTCTTCTTGTTCTTGTTCTTATTCTTTTTCTTCTTCTTCTTCCTCTTCTTCTTCATCTTAATCTTTTTCTTCAACTCCTTCTTCCACTTCTTCTTCATGTTCTTCTTCTTCTTCTTCATCTTTTGCTCTTAATTTTCTTCTTCTTTATCTCCTTCTTCTTTGTCTTCTTTCCTTCTTCCTCATCTTCTTCTTCTTCTTCAGCTTCTTCTTCTTCTTCTCCTTCTTCTTCAACTTCTTCTTCTATGTCTTCTCCTTCTTCATCTTCTTCTTCTTCTTCTTAATCTTCTTCTTCTTCATCTAATTCTTCTTCTTCTTCTTCCTTGTCTTCTTCTTCTTCTTCTTCGTCTTCTCTTTCTTTTTGTTCTTCCTATTCTTCATCTTCTTCACCACCTTTGTATTCTATTACTTCTACTTCTTCTTCTTCTTCTTCAACTCTTTCTTCTTCTTCTCCTCCTTTTTCTTCTTTTTCTTCTTCTTCTTCATCCCTTTCTTTCATCTTCTTCTTATTCTTCTTCTTCTTATTCAACTTCTTCTTCTTCTTCTTCTTCTTCTTCTTCGTTTTCTACTTCCTCTTCTTCTTCTACTTCTTCTACTTCTTCTTTTTCTTCTTCCTCTCCCTCTTTTTCTTATCATTCTTCTTCTTCTTCTTAATTTCCATCTTCTTCTTCTTCTGTTGCTTCTTCTTCTTCTTCTTTTCCTTCTTCTTCTTCTTCTCCTTCTCCTTCTTCTCCATCATCTTCTCCAACTTCTTCTACTTCTTCTTCTCCTATTTCTTCTTCACCTTCATCTTCTCCTTCTTTTTGTTCTTTCTTCTTCTTCTTCTTCTTCTTCTTCTTCTTCTGCATCACCTTACTCTTTTTCTTCTTACTCTTCTTGTTTTATTTTCCTTTCTCGTCTTTTTCTTCTTTTTTTCTTCTCTTTCTTCTTCTCATTCTCCCTTTTTTGCATCTTCTTCTACTTCTTCTTCATCTTTATATTCTTTTCTTTCTCTTCTTCTACTTCTCCTTCTTCTCCTTCTTCTCCTTTTTCTTCTTCTCGTTCTTTTACTTCTTCATCTCCTTCTTCTTGTTTATCTTCTTCTTCATCTTCTTCTCTTCTTTTTCGTCTTCTTCTTCCTCCTCCACTTCTTCTTCTTCTTCTTCTTCCTCTTCTTCTTCTTCTTTCTTTTGTTTTTCTTCTTCTTCTTCTACTTTTACTTCTTCTTCCTCTTCTTCTACTTCTTCTTCATCTTCTTCACCTGCTTCTTCATCTTCTTCTCCTCCTTCTCTTTCTTATTTTTCTTCTTCTTCTTCTTCTACTGCTTCTTCTTTTTCATATTCTTCTTCTTCTTCCTCGTCTTCTTCACCTTCTCCTTAATCATCTTCCTCTCCTTCACCTGTCTTCTTCTTCTTCTTCTTCTTCTTCATTATCTTCTTCTTCTTCTTCTCCATTCTATTCTTCTACAACTTCTCTTTTTCTTCTTCTTTTCCTTCTTCTTCATCTTCTTCTTCTCCTTCCTCTCTTACTTCTTGTTCTTCTTCTTCGATCTCTTCTTCCACTTCTTCTTCTTCTTCATCATCTTTGTCATCGTCTTCTTCTTCTTTTCCTTCGTCTTCTTCCTCTTTTTCTTCATCTTCTTCTTCTACTTCTTATACTTCTTCTTCATCATCATCATCATCATCATCTTCTTCTTCTTCTTCTTATTCATGTTCTTCTTCTTCTTCTTCTTCTTCTTCTTTTACTTCTTCTACTTCTTCTTCTTCTTCTTCTTCTACTTCTTTTTTCTCCTTCTTCTTTGTGTTCTACTTCTTCTTCTTCTTTGTCTTCTACTTCTTCTTCGTCATCTTCTTCTCCTACTACTAGCTCTTGTTCTTGTTCTTCTATTTCTTTTTCTTCTTCTTCTATTACTTGTTCTTCTTCTTCTTCTTAGCCTTCTTCGTCTTTTTCTTCTCCTTCATCTTCTTCTATTTCTTCTTTGTCTTCTTCTTCTTCTCCTTCTTCTTCTTCTTCTTTTTGCTCTTCTTCTTCTACTTCTTCTTTGTCTTCTCCTACTTCATCTTCTTCTTGTTATTCTTCTTCTTCTTCTCCTTTTTCTTCTTCTTCTTCTTCTTCTCCTTCTTCTTGGTCTTCGTCTTCTTATTCTTCTTTATTTTCTTCTACTTCTTCTTCGCTATCTTCTCCTTCTTCTTCTTCCTCTACTTCTTCTCCTTCCTCGTACTATTCTTCGTCATCTTCATCTTGTTTTTGTTCTTCCTGATCTTCTACTTCTTCTATTTCTTCATCTTCACCTTCTTCTTTTTCTTTGTCTCTTTCCTCTTGTTCTTCATCTTCTTTTTCTTCTTCATTTTTTGTCTTCCTCTTCTTCTTCTTCTTCTTCTTCTT
>JAIUJO010000523.1:392500-397500 GCA_023846275.1 Vanilla planifolia
CTTCTTCTTCTTCTTCTTCTTCTTCTTCTTCTTTCTTTTATTTATCTTCTTGTTCTCCTTCTTCTTGTTTTACTCCTCCTTCTTCTTCTTCCTCCCCTTCTTCTTCTCCTTCTTCTCCACTTCCTTCTTTTACTTCTACTTTTTCCTCTTTTTCTTCTTCTTCTTCTTCTTCTTCTTCTTCTTTTTTCTTCTTCTTCTTCTTCATCTTCATCTTCTTTACCATCATCATCATCATCTTCTTCTTCTTCTTCTTATTCATGTTATTCTTCTTCTTCATCTTATTCTTCATCTACTTTGCCTTCTTCTTCTTCTTCTTCACCTTCTCCTTCTTCTTATACTTCTTCTTCTTCTTCTTCTTCTCCTTCTTCTTCTCCTTCTTTTACTTCTTCTTTTTCATCATCACGTTCTTTTTGTTATTCTTCTTCTTCTTCTTCTTCTTCTTCTTTATCATGATCATCTTCTTCTTCTTCATCATTTTCTTCTTCTTCTTCGTCATTTTCTTCTTCTTCTTTTTCTCCATCTTCTTCTTCTATATCTTCTTCACCAACTACTTTTTCTTCATCTTCTTTTTCTTTTTCTTCTTCTTCTTATTCCTTTTCTTCTTCTTCTTCTCCTTCTTTTTCTTTTTGTTCTTTTACTTCTTTTTTTTGATATTCTTCTTCTTCTTCTTCTTCTTCTCTTCTTTTTCTTCTTCTTCTTCTTCTTCTTCTTCTTTATCATCATCATAATCATCATCATCTTCTTCTTCTTCTTCCTTTTCTTCTCCTTCTTGTACTTCTTCTTCTTCTTCTTCTTCTTCTTCTTCTTCTTCTTCGTCTTCTTCGTTTTCTTCTTCTTCTTCGTCTTCTTCTTTTTCTTCTCCTCCTCCTTCTTTATCTACTTCTCGTTTTACTCCTTTTCTTCTACTTATACTTGTTCTTCTCTTTTCCTTCTTCTATTTTTGCTTCTCATCCTTCTTCTTCTCCTTCTTCTTCTTCTTCTTTTTCTTCATCTTCTTTTCATTCTTCTTCTTCATTTTTATTATTATGTTCATGTTCATTTTCATCTTCTTCTAATTCTGCATCTTCTTCTTCTTCTTCTCCTCCTCTTCCTCCTCTTCCTCCTCCTCCTCTTCCTCCTCCTTCTTCTTCTTCTTCTTCTTCTACTTCTTCCTCTTCTTTTTCTTCTTCTTGTTCATCTTCTTCTCCTTCTTCTTCATTTTCTTTCTTTTCTTCTTCTTCTTCTTCTTCTTCTTCTTCTTCTTCTTCTTCTTCCTCTTCTTCTTCTTATTCGTCTTCTTCTCGTTTTTCTTGTTTTACTTCTTTTCCTTTTCTCCTTCTTCTTCTTCTCCTTTTCCATCATTTACTAATTCTTTTTCTTCTTCTTCTTCTCTGTCTTCTTCTTCTCGTTCGTATTTTTCTTTTTCATCTTCTTCTTTTTCTTCTTCTTCTTCTTCTTCTTCTTCCTCTACTTTTTCTTCTACTTCTTATTCTTCTTCTTCTTCTACTACTTGTACTTCTTTTTCTTCTTTTTCTCGTTTTTTTCTTTTACTTCTTCTCCTTTTCCCCTTCTTCTTCTTCTCCTTTTCCATCATTTTCTACTTCTCATTCTCCTTCTCCTACTTCTTCTCCTTCTTCTTCTCCTTCTTCATCTTCTTCTTCATTTTCTTCTTCATCTACTTATTATTCTTCTTCTTCTCATTCATCTTCATCTTCTTCTTCTTTTTTTCTCCTTCTCCTTCTTCCTCTTTTTATTTTTCTTCTTCTTCTTCTTCGTCTTCTTATCTTCTTCCTCTTCTTCTTCTTATTCTTCTTCTTCTTCTTCTTCTTTTTCTTCTTCCTCTCATTCTTCTTCTTCTTCTTCTTCTTCTTCTACTTCTTCTTCTTCTTGTTCTTCTTCTTCTTCTTCTTTTTCTTCTTCTTCTTCTTCTTCTTCTTCTTCTTCTTTTTCACCTTCTTCTTATCATCTTCTTCTTCATTTTCTTCTCCTTATTCTTTGCCTTCTTCCTCTTCTTCTTCTTCTTCTAAAACTCCTTCGTCTTTTACTTCTTCCTCTTCTTCTTCTTCATCTTCTCCTTCTTCTTCTTGTTGTTCTTCTTCTTTTTCATCTTCTTCTTCTTCTTCTTCTTCCACTTCTTCTTCTTCTTTTTCTCCTTGTTCTTCTTCATCTTCTTCTTCATCTTCTTCTTCTTCTTCTTCCTCTTCTTCTTATCCTTCTTCTTCTTCATCTTCTTCTTTTTATTATTATTGTTATTGTTCTTCTTCTTCTTTTGCTTCTTTTTCTTCTTCTTCTTCTTCTTCTTCCTCTTCTTCTTCCTCTTCTTCTTTTTCTACTTCTACTTCTTTCTTTTTTTCTTCTTCTTCATCATCCTCTTCTTTTTCTTCTACATCTTCTTCTATTTCTACTTCTTCTTCTTCTTTTTCTTCATCTTATTTGTCTTTCCCTTCTTCTTCTTCTTCTAATTTTACTTCTATTTCCTTTTCTTCTTCTTCTTCTACTTTTTCTTCTTCTTATTCTTCTTCTTGTTCCTCTTCTTGTTCCTCTTCTTCTTTCTCTTCTACTTCTTTTTCTTCTTCTTTTACTTCTTCTCCTTCTTGTTCTTTCTCTTCTTTTTCTTTCACTTCTTCTTTCACATATTCTTCATCTTCCTCTTCTTCTTTTTCTTCTCCTTAAGGGGAAAGAGGAGAAGAAGAAGAAGAAGAAGAAGAAGAGGAAGAAGAAGATAATGAAGAAGAAGAAGATGATGATGATGATGAAGAAGGAGAAGACGAAAGAAGAAGAAGAAGAAGAAGTAGAAGAAGAACAAAAAAAAAAGAAGAAGAAAGGGTAGAAGAAGAAGAAGAAGATGAAGAATAAGAAGAGTTAGAAGAAGAAGTAGAAGAAAGAGAAGTGAAAGAAGAAGAAGAAGAACAAGAAGAAGAAGAAGAACAAGAAGAAGAAGAAGAAGAAGAGGAGAAGAAGAAGGAGAAGAAGAAGGAGAAGAAGAAGAAGAAAAACAAGAATAAGAAGAAGTAGGAGAAGAAGAAGAAATAGGAGAAGGAGAAGAAAAGATCCAGGAGGAGGAGGAGAAGAAAAAGTAAAAAAAGAAGAACATGAAAAGGAAGAAAAGATGCAATAGCAGAAGAAGGAGGAGGAGGAGAAGATGAAAAAGAAGAAAAAGAAGAAGAAGAAGAAGAATAAGAAGGAGGTGAAGAAGATGAAGAAGAACTAGAAAAAGAATTAAAGTTAAAGAACAAGATGTAGTAGTAGTAGTAATAATAGAAGAAGAAGAAGTAGTAGTAGTAGTAGTAGTAGTAGAAGAAGAAGAAGAAGAAGAAAAAGAAGAAGAAGAAGATGATGATGAAGAAGTAGAAGAGGAGGAAGAAGAAGAATAAGATGTAGAAGATGCAGAAGAAGAATTTGAAGAAGAACCAGAGGAAGAAGAAGAAGAAGAAGAAAAAGAAGAAACAAGAAGAAGGAGGAGAAGAATTAGAAGAAGTGGAAGAAGAAGAAGTAGTAGTAGAAGAAGAAGAAGAAGAAGAAGATGGAGACAGAGGGGGAGGTGAAGAAGAAGAAGAAGTAAAAGAAGTTGTAGAAGAAGAAAAAGAATAAGGAGCAGAGGTAGAAGAAGAGGAAGAAGTAAAAGAAGAAATAGAAGAACTAGATGAAGAAGAAGAAGAAGAAGCAGTAGAAGAAGAAGAAGAAGCAGAAGAAGAAGAAGAAGAAGAAGAAGGAAAAGAAGAAAAAGAAGAGGAAGAAGTAGATGAAGAAGATGAAAGAGAGGAAGAAGAAGAATAAGAATAAGAAGATGAAGAAGAAGAATAAGAATAAAAGGAAAAATAGAAGAAAAAGGTGAAGAAGAAAAGGAACAAGAAGAGAAAGATGAACAACATGAAGAAGAAGAAGAAGAGCCAGAAGCAGAACATGAAGAAAAGTAGTAGTAGTAGTAGTAGTAGAAGAAGAAGAAGAAGGAGAAGATGTATAAGTAGAAGAAGAAATAGAAGAAGAAGATGAAGAGTAAGAAAAAGTAGTAATTACAGAAGAAGGAGGAGGAGAGAAGATGATGATGATGATGAAGAAGAAGAAGAATATGAAGGAGATAAAGAAGATGAAGAAGAAGTAGAAGAAGAATTAAAGTTGAAGAAAATGAAGTAGTAGTAGTAGTAGAGGAAGAAGAAGAAGAAGAAGAAGTAGAAGAAGGAGAAGTAGAAGAAGAAGAACAAGAAGAAGAAAAAGAGGAAGAAGAAGAAGAAGATGATGAAGAAGTACAAGAGGAAGATGAAGAAAACAAAGAATAAGAAGTCAAAGAAGCAGGAGAAGAATTTGAAGAAGAACAAAAAAAAAGAAGAGAAAGAGTATAAGAAGAAGAAAAAGAGGAAGAAGAAGAAGAAGAAGAAGAAGAATAAGTAGAAAAATTAGATGAAGCGGAAGAAGAAGAAGAAGTAGAAGATGAAGAAGAATATGAAGAATAAGAAGAAGAAGGAGGAGAAGAAGAAGTAGAAGAAGAAGAGGAAGAAGAAGTAATAGATGAAGTAGTAGAAGAAGAAGAAGAAGAAGAAGAAGAAGAAGAAGAAAATGTAAAAGAAGAAGAAGAAGAAAATGTAAAAGAAGAAGAAGAAGAAGAAGTAGAAGAAGAAGAAAGTGAAGAAGAAGAAGGAGAAGAAGAAGAAATAAAAGAAGTAGAAGAAGAAGAAGAAGAAGAAGAAGTAGAAGATGAAGAACAAGAACAAGAAGAAGGAGAGGAAGAAGAAGAAGAAGAAGAAGAAGAAGAAGAAGATGGCGATAATGATGACGATGACAAAGAAGTAGATGATGATCAAGAAGAAGGAGAAGAAGAAGTCGTTGTTGTAGTAGAAGAAGAACAAAAAGAAGAAGGAAAAGAAGAAGAATTCGAAGAAGAATAAGAAGAAGAAAAAGGAGAAGCAGAAGAAGAAGTTGATGAAGAATAAGAAGGAGAAGAAGAAGAAGAAGAAGAAGAAGAACAATAATAAGAAAAGGAAGAAGAACGAGAAGAAGAAGAAAGAGAAGATGAAGAACGAGAA
>JAIUJO010000523.1:412500-420000 GCA_023846275.1 Vanilla planifolia
TTTTAAGAAGAGCTAGAAAAAAAGAAGAGAAAGAGTAGAAGAAGAAGAATAAGAAGAAGAAGAAGAAGAATTAGAAGAAATGGAAGAAGAAGAAGAAGTAGAAGAAGAAAAATAATAAGGAGTAGATGAAGTAGAAGAAGAAGAAGAAGAAGAAGAAAAAGAAGAAGATGTAAAAGAAGAAAAAGAAGAAGATGAAGAAGAAGAAGAAGGTGAAGAAGAAGAAGGAGAAGAAGAAGAAGAAAACGAAGAAGAAGAAGAAGAAGAAGAAGAAGAAGAAGAAGAAGAAGAAGGAGAGGAAGAAGTAGAAGGAGGAGAAGAAGAAAGAGAAGAAGAATAACAAGTCGAAGACGAAGGAGTAGGAGAAGAAGAACGAGAAGAACATAAAGAAGAAGAAGAAGGAGAAGAAAAAGAAGGAGGAGGAGGAGAAGAAGAAGCAGTAGTAGTAGTCGTAGAAGTAGAACAAGAAGAAGAAAAAGAAGAAGAGAAAGAAGAAGAAGAAGAAGAAGAAGATGATGATGAAGATGAGGAAGAAGAAGTAAAAGAAGAAAGAGGAGGAGGAGGAGAAGGAGAAGAAGATGAAGAAGAAGAAGATTGTGATGATGATGAAGAAGAAGAAAAAGAAGTAGAAGTAGTAGAAGAAGAAGTAGACATAGAAGAAGAAGAAGAAAAAGTAGATGGTGATGATGATGATGAGGTAATAGTAGTAGTAGTTGTAGTAGAAGAATAAGAATAAGAAGAAGAAGAAGAAGAAAAAGAGGAAGAGGAAGAATAAGAAGAAGAAGATGTAGTTGTAGTAGTAGAAGTAGTAGTAGTAGTATAAGAAGAAGAAGAAGAAGTATTAGAAGAAGTAGAAGAAGAAGAAGAAGAAGAAGAGGAAGAAGAAGTGGAAGAAGACAAAGAAAAGAAGAAGAAGAAGAAGAGGAAAATGAACAAGAAGAAGAAGAAGAAGAATAAAAAGAAAAAAAAGTAAAAGAAGTAGAAGAAGAAGAAGAAGAAGAACAAGGAGGAGGAGGAGGAGGAAGAGGAGGAGAGGATGTAGAAGAAGAAGAAGAAGTAGTAGTAGTAGAAGAAGAAGTAAAAGGAGTAGGGGAAGAAGAAGAAGAAGAGAAAGAAGAAAAATAACATGAGGAAGAAGAAAAAGAAAAATTAGAAGAAGAAGAAGATGAAGAAGAAAAAGATGGGCAAGTAGAAGAAGAAGAAGAAGCAGAAGAAGAACAAAAAGAAAAAGTAGTAGTTGTAAAAGAAGAAGAAGAAGATGATGAAGGAGAAGTAGAACCAAAAGAAGTAGAAGTAGTTATAAGAGTAGAAGAAGAAGAAGAAGAAGGAGAAGAGTAGGAAAGAAAGTAGAAGATGAAGAAAAAGAAGAAGAAGAAGAAGAAGAAGCAAACAAAGAGAAGAAGAAGAACAAGAAGAAGACAAAAAAAAGAAAAGGAACAAAAAGAAGAAGAAGAAGAAGATGATGAAGAAGTAGAAGTAAAAGAAGTAATAGTAGAAGAAGAAGAAGAAGAGGGAGGAGGAGGGGGAAGAGGAAAAGAAGAAGCAAAAGAAGTAGAAGAAGAAGAAAAATAAGGAGCAAGGGAAGAAGAAGAAGAAGAAGTAGTAGTAGAAGAAGAAGAAGAAGAAGAAGAAGAAGGAGATGCAAAAGAAGAAGAAGAAGAAGATGAAGGAGAATAAGTAGACGAAGAAAAAAAAGAAGAAGAACAAGAATATGAATAAATAGAAGAAGCAAAAGAAGAAAAAGAAGAAGAAGATGATGAAGAAGAAGAGGAAGAAAAAGAAGAAAAATAAAAAGAAGAAAAAGAAGAAGGAGAAGAAGAAGAAGAAGAAGAAGAAGAAGCTGAAGAAGCAAAAGAAGAGCATGAAGAAAATTTAGTAGTAGTAGTATAAGAAGAAGAAGAAGATGATGATGATGATGATGAAGAAAAAGAAGAAGCAGAAGATGTAGAAGTAGAAGAAGAAGAAGAAGAAGAAGAAGAAGAAGAAAAAGTGGAGGAAGAAATGTAGAAGAAGAAGAAGAAGAAGAAGAAGACAAAGAAGAAGAAGAAGAAGAAGAAAAAGGAGTAGATGAAAAAGAAACAGAAGAAGAAGCAAAAGAAGAAGAAGAGGAGGAGGAGGAAGAAGAAGAAGAAGAATAAGAAGAAGAAGAGGAAGTAGAAGTAGTAGTTGAAGTAGAAGAAGAAGAAGCAGAAGAAAAAGGGGAAGAAGAAGAAAAAGAAGTAGAAGAAGAAGAATAAGTAAACGAAGAAGTAGAAGAGGAAGAAGAAAAAGAGGTAGAATAAGAAGATGATGAAGAAGAAGAAGAAGAAAAAAGAAGAAGAAGAAGTAGAAGAAGAAGAAGAAGAAGAATGAGAAGAAGAAGATGATGAAAGAGAAGAAGAAGAAGAAGAAGAAGAAGGTGAACAAGGAGAAGAAGATGAAGGAGTAGGAGGAGAAGGAGAAGAAGAAAAAGAAGAAGAAGAGAAGGAAAAAGAAGATAAAGAAGAAGAGGAGGTTGATGATTATGATGAAGAAGGACAAGAAGAAAAAGTAGAAGAAGAAGAAGAAAAACGAGTAGAAGAAAAGGAAGAATAAGAGGTATAAATAAAAGAAGTAGGAGAAGAAGAAGAAGAAGAAGATGAAGAAGGTGAAGAAGAAGAAGAAGAAGAAGGTGAAGAAGAAGGAAGAGGAGGAGGAGGAGGAGGAGGAGGAGGAGAAGAAGAAGAAGACGAAGAAGAAGTAGTACAAGAAGAAGAAGGGAAGAAGGAGGAGAAGAAGAAGAAGATTGAGAAGAAGAAGAAGAAGAAGAAGGAGAAGCAGACGATAGAGAAGGAGAAGAAGAAGAAGAAGATGAAGAAGAAGAAGAAGCAGAAGAAGACGAAGATGAAGATGATGAAGAAGAAGAAGAAGATGATGATGACAAAGATGATGATAAAGAAAAAGATTAAGAATAAGAAGAAAAAGAACCAGTAGTAGTAGTTGTAGAAGAAGAAGAAAAAAAAAAGTAGAAGAAGAAGAAGAAGAAGATGAATTTGAAGATGAAGAAGTAGAAGAAGAAGAAGAAGAAGATGAAGAAGACGAAGAAGGAGAAGAAGAAAAAGATGTAGAAGAAGAAGAAGATTGAGAAGAAGAAAAAGAAGGATTAAGAGAAGAAGAAGAAGTAGAAGAATAAGAAAAACAAGAAGATGAAAAAGGAGGAGAAGAAGAAGAAAGAAAAGAAAGACAACAAGGAGAAGACGGAGAAGTAGGAGAAGAAGAACAAAAAGAAGAAGAAGAAAAAGAAGAAGAAGAAGAAGAAGATGAAGAAGAAGGAGCAGGAGAAGGAAAGATGATGACAATGATGAAGTAGTAGAAGAAAAAGAAATAGTAGTAGAAGAAGAAGTAGACGATGAAGGAGAAGAGGAGGAGGAAGAAGAAGAAGAAGAAGAAGAAGATGATGATGATGATGATGAGGTAGTATTAGTAGTTGTTGCAGTAGAAGAAGAAGAAGAAGAAGAGGAAGAAGAAGAAGAAAAAGAGGAAGAAGAACAAGAATAACAAGAAGAAAATGTCATCAAAGAAGAGGAAGAAGAAGTAGTAGAAGAAGAAGAAGAAGATAAAGAAGTGAAAGAAGAAGAAGAAAATGAAGAAAAAGAAGAAGAAGAAGTAGATGAAGAAGATGATGAAGAAGAAGAAGGAGAAGAAGGAGAAGAAGAAGAAGAAGAAGTAGAAGGAGATGAAAAAGAAATAGGAACAGGGGAAGATGAAGAGGAAGAAGAATAAGAAGAAGTAGAAGAAGAGGAAGAAGAAGTCGAAGAAAAAGAAGAAACAGTTGAAGAAGTTGATGATGATGAAGATTAAGTAGAAGAAGAAGAAGAAGAAGAAGAAGAAGTAAAAGATGAAGAAGAAAAGAAGAAAAAGGAGGAGAAGAAGAAGAAGAAGAAAAAGAATAAGAAGTGGTATAGGAAGAAGAAGAAGACAACAAAGAAGAAGAAGAAGAAGAAGAAGAAGAAGAGAAAGAAGATGAGGTTGAAGAAGGAGTAGCAGTAGTAAAAAAAGGATAAAGAAGAAGCAGAAGAAGAAGAAGAAGAAGAAGAAGAAGGAGAAGAAGGAGAAGTAGTAGTAGTAGTATAAGAAAAAGAAGAAGAAGAAGATGAAGAAGTAAAAGAAGAAGAAGATGAAAAAAAGAAGAAATAGAAGAAGCAAAAGAAGAAATACAAGAAAAAGAAGAAGAAGAATCAATAAAAGAAGAAGAAGAAGAAGAAGAAGAAGAATAAGAAGAAGAAGAAGACTAAGAAGAAGTGGAAGAAATAGAAAAAGAAGATAAAGATGAAGAAGAAGCAGAAGAAAAAGAAGTAGAAGAAGTAGTGCAGTAGTAGTAGTAGTGGTAATAGTAGTAATAGTAGTAGTAGTGGTAAAAGAAGAAGAAGATGATAAAGAAGAAGAAGAAGAGAAAAAGAAGAAGAAGCAGAAGAAGAAGAAGAAGAAGAAGGAGAAGTAGAAGAAGTAGAAAAAGAAGAGGAAGAATAAGATGATGAAGAAGAAAAAGACGAAGATGAAGAAGAACAAGGAGAAGAAGAAGAAGAAGAAGAAAAAGCAGAAGAAGTAGAAGAAGAAGAAGGAGGAGGAGTCGAAGAAGAAGAAGAAGCAGAAGAAGAAGAAGAAGAAGAAGAAGAAGATGATGATGTCGATGATGATGAAGAAGGGGGAGGAGTACAATGACAAGAAGAAAAAGAAGAAGAACAAGAACAAGAAGAGGAAGAAGAAGAAAAAGGAGGAAGAAGAAGAAGGAAGAGGAGGAGGAGAAGAAGAAGAAGAGCAAAAAGAAGAAGAAGGAGAAGAACAACAACAACAACAAGAAATAGAAGAAGAAGAATAAGAACAAGAAGAAAAAGATGAAGGAGAAGAAGTAGAAGAAGAAGAAGAAGAAGAAAAATTTGATGAAGTAGTGGAAGTAAAAGAGGAAGAAGAGAATAAGAAGAAAAAGAAGAAGAAAATGAAGTGGTTGTAGTAATTGAAGAAGAAGAAGGAGCAGAAGGAGGAGGAGGTGGTGGAGGAGGAGGAGGAGAAGAAGAAGGAGAAGAAGAAGAAGAAGAAGATGAGGAAGGAAAAGAAGAAAAACAATAAGGAGCAAAGGAAGAAGAAGAAGATGATGAAGAAGGAGGAGTACAACGAGAAGAAGAAAAAGAGGAAAAGGAAGGAGGAGTACGAGCATAAGAAGAAGAAGAAGAAGAAGAAGAAGAAGAAGAAAAAGAAGAAGAAGAAGAAGTAGAAGAAGGTGGAGAAGAAGAAGAAGAAGAAGAACAAGAACAAGAAATAGAAGAAGAAGAACAACAAGAAGAAAAAGAATAAGGAGGAGAAGAAGAAGAAGATAAAGATGAAGAAGAAAAATTAGAAGTTGTGGGAGCAAAAGAGGAAGAAGAGAATAAGAAGAATAAAAAGAAGAAGAAGAAATATAAGTGGTAGTAGTAATTGAAGAAGAAGAAGGAGGAGGAGAAGGAGGTGGTGGAGGAGGGGGAGGAGGAGATGAAGAAGAAGAACAAGAAGAACAAGAAGAAGAAGATGGGAAGGAGAAGAAGAAAAAGAATAAGGAGCAAAGGAAGAAGAAGTAGAAGAAGATGAAGAAGTTGAAGCAGAGGAAGAACAAAAATATGAAGAAGAAGAAGGAGAAGAAGAAGAAGAAGAAGGCAAAGAAGAAGAGCTTGAGGAAGATGAAGAGATAGGAGAAGAAGAAGGAGAAGAAGAGCAAGAAGAAGAAGAAGGAGAAGAAGAAGAAGAAGGAGAAGAAGAAGGATAAAAAGAAGAAGAAGAAAAAGAAGAAGTAGAAAAAGAAGAAGAAGAAGAAGAAGAATAGGAAAAATACGAAGCAGAAGAAGAAAAAGAAGTAGAAGAAGAAGAAGAAGAAGAAGAAGAAGAAGAAAAGCAAGAGGAGGAACTAGAAGAATAAGAAGAAGAAGTAGAAGAAGAAAAAAAAGAAGAAGGACAACAAGAAGAAGAAGAGTAAGGAGGAGGAGAAGAAGAAGAAGAAGGTGAAGATGACGAAGAAGAAGAAGAAGTAGAGGAATGAGAAGAAGATGAAGAAGGAGAAGAAGATCGAGAAGAAGAAGAAAAGAAGACAAAGAAGATGTAGAAGAAGATCAAGAGGTGGAAGAAGAAGAAGTAGGGGAAGTAGAAGAAGTAGAAGAAGAAGAAGAAGAAGAAGAAGAAGAAAAACTAGAAAAAGAAGGACAAGAAGAAGAAGAATAAGAAGTAAAAGGAAAAGAAGAAGAAGAGGAGGAAGAAGAAGAAGAAGAAGATGAAGAAGAAGAGGAAGATGATGAAGAATAAGAAGAAGAAGAGGAGGAGGAGGAAGAGGAAGAAGAAGAAGAAGAAGAAGAAGAAGAAGAACAAGAACAAGAACGAGAAGAAAAAGAAGTAGAAGAAGTAGAAGAATAAGAAGAAGGAGAAGAGGAAGAAGAAGAAGAAGAAGTAGTAGTAATAAAAGAAGTAGAAGAAGAAGAAGAACAAGTAGCAGAAGAAGAAGAAGAAGAGGAAGAAGAAGTAGAAGAAGAAGAACATGATGATGATGATGATAATAAAGATGATGAAGTAGTTGTAGTAAAGCAAGTAGTAGTAGTAATAGAAGAAGACGAAGATGAAGAAAAAAAGAAAGAAGAAGATTTAGACATTGAAGCAGTAGAAGAAGAAGAAGAAGAAGAAGAAGAAGAAGAAGAGGAAGAAGAAGAGGTGGTAGGAGAAGAATAAGAAGAAAAAGAAGAAGAAGAAGATAGGGAAGGATAAGAGGAAAAGAATAAGGAGAAAAGGAAGAAAAAGAAGAAGAATAATAAGAAGAGGAAGAAGTAGAAGAAGTTTATGATGTAGAAAAAGAAGAAGCAGAAGAAGAAAAAGTACAAGAAGAAGGAGAAGTAGTAGTAGTAGTAGTTGTAGTAGAAGAAGAAGTAGAAGAAGAAGAAAAATTACTAGGAGAAAAAGAACAAGAAGAAGAATAAGAAGAAGAAGAAGTAGAAGAAACAAGTAGAAGAAGAAGAAGAGGAAGAAGAAGAAGAAATAGATGAAGAAGATGAAGAAGATAATGAAGAATAAGTGGAAGAAGAAGCTGTTGATGAAGAAGAAGAAGAACCAAAGGAAGAAGAAGAAGAAGAATAAAAAGGTGGAGAACAAGAAGAAGAAGAAGGAGAAGTAGGAGAAGAAGAAGTAGAAAATCAAAAGAAGTTGAAGAAGAATTTGATAAAAAAGAAGTAGAGGAAGAAGAAGAAGAACAAAGGGAAGAAGAAGGAGAAGAGAAGAAAAAGAAGAAGAAGAAGAAGAGGAAGAAGAAGGAGAAGTAGTAGTAGTATTAGTAGAATAAGAAGAAGAAGAAGAAAAAGAAAAAGGAGTAGCAGAAGAAGAAGAAGAAGAAGAAGAAGTAGTGGAAGAAGTAGTAGCAATATTAGTAAAAGAAGTAGAAGAAGAAAAAGATGATGATGAAAAGTTGTAGTAATAATAATTGTAGTAGTTGTAGTAGAAGATGAAGAAGAAGAGAAAAAGAAGTGGAAGAAGAAGAAA
>JAIUJO010000523.1:427500-435000 GCA_023846275.1 Vanilla planifolia
TAGAAGAAGAAGAAGAAGATGAAAATGATGATGAAGAAGAATAGTAATTTTAGTAGTAGTAGTAGAAATGAGGAAGAAGAAGAAGAAGCATTAGAAGAAATAGTAGTAGTAAACAAAGAAGAAGAGTAAAAAGAAGAAGAAGAAGAATCGTAACTATAGAAGTTGTAGTAGAAGGAGAAGAGGAAGAAGAAAACAAAGAAGAATTTAAAGAAATAGTAGTAGTAGTAGAAGAAGAAGAGTAAAAAGAAGAATAAGAAGAAGAAGAAGAAGAAGAAGCAGAAGAAGGAGAAGGTGAAGAAGAAGAAGAAGAAGAAGAAGAAGCAGAAGAAGAAGAAGAACAAGATGAAGAAGAAGAGATAGAAGAAGACGAAGTAGTAGAAGAGGAAAAGTAGTTGAACGAGAAGAATAGAAAGAAAAAGAGGATGATGATGAAGAAGAAGAAGAAGACAAGAAGAGGAAGAAGAAGAAGAAGAAAAAGAAGAAGTAGAAAATGATGATGAAAAGGATGAAGAAGAGGAAGAGGTAGAAGAAGAAGATGAAGAACATGAAGAAGCAGAAGAAGAAGAAGTAGATGAAGAAGAAGAAGAAGAAAAAGGAGAAGTACAAGAAGAAGAAGAAGAAAAAGGAGAAGAAGAAGGAGAAGAAGCACAAGAGGAAGAAGAAGAAGAAGAAGAAGAAGATGAAGTAGTAGTATTAGTAGTAGAAGAAGAAGAAGAAGAAGAAGAATAATAAAAAGAAGTAGAAGAAGAAGAAGATGATGAAGAAGAAGAAGAAGAAGAACAAGAAGAAGAAGGAAAAGAAGAAGAAGAAGAAGAAGAAGAAGAAGAAGAGGAAGAAGAAGTAAAAGATGAAGAAGAAGAAGAAGAAGTAGTAGTAGAAGAAGAAGAAGAAGAAGAAGAAGGAGGAGGAGAAGAAGAAGAAGATGCAAAAGAAGAAGAAGTTGTAGCAGTAGAAGAAGCAAAAGCAAAGAAGAAGAAGACGAAGAAGAAGAAGAAGAAGGAGAAGAAGCAGTAGGGGAAGACGAAGAAAAATAAGAAGAAGGAGAAGAAGAAGAAGAAGATGATGATGATGATGAAAAAGTAGAAGAGAAAGCAGAAAAAGAAAAAGAAGAAGAAGTAATAGTAGTATAAGAATAAGAAGGAGAAGAAGAAGAAGAAGAAAGAGAAGGAGAAGAAGAGGAAGAGGGAGAAGTAGTAGAAGAAGAAGAAGAAGATGATGAAGAATAAGTAGAAGAGCAAGAAGGAGGAGAAGTAGAAGAAGAAGGAGAAGTAGAAGAAAAAGTGGAAGAAGAAGAAGAAAAAGAAGGAGAAGAAGAAGATGAAGACGAAGAGGAAGAAGAAGAAAAACAAGAATTAGAGCAAGAACAAAAAGTAAAAGTAGTAGAAGAAGAAGAACCACAACAACAACAAGAACGAGAACAAGAATAAATAGAACAGAAAGAAAAAGAAGAAGAAGATGAAGAAGAAGACGACGAAGAAGAGGAAGAGGAAGAAGAAGAAGAAGAACAAGAAGGAGAAGGAGAAGTTCATGATGAAGAAAAAGTAGAAGAAGAAGTAGAAGAAACAAAAGAAGTAGAAGTAGAGGAAGAAGAAGAAGAAGAAGAAGAAGAAAAAGGTGTAAAAGAAGAAAAAGAAGATGATAAAGAAGAAGAAGAAAAAGAAGAAGTAGAACACGAAGTAGAAGAAGAAGAAGAAGAAGAAGAGGAAGAGGAAGGAAAAGTAGAAGAGGAAGAAGAAGTAGAAGTAGAAGATGAAGAAGAAGAAGAAGAAGAAGACGTAGAAGAATAATTTTAGGAAGAGGGAGAAGAAGAAGAAGAAAAAGAAAAAGAAGAATAATACTATTAAGGTGAAGAAAAAGAAGAATAAGTTGAACAAGAAGAAGAAGAAGAAAATGAATAGGAAGAAGGAGAAGTAGAAGAAGTAGTAGTAGTAGAAGAAGAAGAAGAAGTAGAAGAAGTAGAAAAAGAAGTAGACGAAAAAAGGAAGAAGAATAAGCAGAAGAAGAAGAAGAAGAAAAAGATGAAGTAGAAGAAGAAGTAGAAGAAGAGTAAGAAGTAGAAGAAGCGTAAGAAGAAGAAGAAGAAGAAGAAGAAGAACAATAAGAAGAGGAAGTAGAAGATGAAGAAGATGAAGAAGAAGAAGAAGAAGAAGATGGAGAAGTAAAAGAAGAAGATGAAGATGAAGAAGAAGAAAAAGAAAAAGAAGATGAAGAAGATGAAGGGGAAGAAGAAGGAGAAGAAAAAGAAGAAGTAGAAGTGGAAGAAGAGGAGGAAGAAGAGGAAGAAGAAGAAGAGGTAGACGAAGATGAAGAAGTGGAGGAAGAAGAAGAGAAAGAAGAAAAAGAAAGAGAAGAAGAAGAACAGGAAGAAGTAGTAGTAGTGTAAGAATAAGAAGGAGAAGAAGAAGAAGAAGAACAAGAAAAAGAAGGAGAAGTAGAGGAAGAGGGAGAAGTTGAAGAAGAAGAAGAAGAGGAAGAGGGAGAAGTTGAAGAAGAAGAAGAAGAGGAAGAAGAAGATAAAGAATAAGTAGAAGAGCAAGAAGTGAAGGAAGAAGAAGAAGAAGAAGAAAGAGAAGTAGAAAAAAAAGTGGAAGAAGAAAAAGAAGGAGATGGAGAAGAAGAAGATGAAGACGAAGAAGAAGAAGAAAAACAAGAACTAGAGCAAGAACAAAAAGTAGTAGTAGTACAAGAAAAAGAACAACAATAAGAAGAAGAACAAGAAGAAATAGAACAGGAAGAAAAAGAAGATGAAAAAGAAGACGACGAAGAAGAGGAAGAAGAAGAAGGAGAAGATTAATACGAGGGAGAAGGAGAAGTTCATGATGAAGATAAAGTAGAAGAAGAAGAAGTAGAAGTAGAAGAAGAAGAAGAAGAAGAAGAAGAAGAAGAAGCAAAAGAAGAAGGCATAGAAGAAGAAAAAGAAGATGATAAAGAAGAAGAAGAAGACGAAGAAGAAGTAGAAAAGGAAGTAGAAGAAGAAGAAGAAGAAGAGGACGCAAAAGTAGAAGAGGAAGAAGAAGAAGAATAAGAAGATGACGTAGAAGAATAATTTGAGGAAGAGGAAAAAGAAGTAGAATAGTACTAATAAGATGAAGAAAAAGAAGAATAAGATGAACAAGAAGAAGAAGAAAAAGAAAAAGGAGAAGAAGAAAATGAAGAAGAAGAAAATGAAGAGGAAGAAGGAGAAGTAGAAGTAGTAGTAATAGTAATAGTAGTAGAAGAAGAAGAAGAAGAAGAAGAAGTAGAAAAAGAAGTAAACGAAAAAAGGAAAAAGAAGAAGTAGAAGAAGAATATGAAGAAGAAGAAGAATAAGATGATGATGATGATGATGATGTTGAAGTAGAAAAAGAAGAAGAAGAAGAGTAAGAAGAAGGAGAACAACAACAAGAAGAAGAATAAGAAGAAGTAGAAGAAGAAGAAGGAGATGAAGAAGAAGAAGAAGGATGAGAGGTAGAAGAAGAAGATGAAGATGAAGAAGAAGAACAAATAGAAGAAGAAGAAGAAGGTGATGAAGTGGAAGAACAAGGAGAAGAAGAAAAACAAGAAGAAGGAGTAAAAGAAAAAGAAGAGGAAGAAGGAGATGTAGAAGAAGAAGGATGAGGAGAAGATGAAGTTGAAGAGGAGGAAGAAGAAGAAGAAGAAGAAGAGGAAGACAAAGAAGAAGAAGAAGAGGACAAAGATGATAAAGAAGAAGAAGAAGATGAAGAAGAAGAAAAAGAAGAAGAGGAAGAAGTAGAAGAAGAAGAAGAGGAAGAAGAAGAGGAATAAGAGGAAGAAGAAGATGGGGAAGAGGAAGAAGAAGAAGAAAAAGAAGAAGATATAGAAGAAGAAGAAGAAGAAGAAGAAGAAGAAGTGCAAGAAAAGAAGAAAAGAAGAAAAGAAAGTTGAAGCTGAAGTAGAAGAAGAAGATGAAGAAGCAAAAGTAGAAGAAGCAGAAGAAGTAGAAGTAGAAGAAGAAGAAGAAGAAGAAGAAGAAGAAGAAGAAAAAGAAGTAGAGGTAGAAGAAGACGAAGAGCAAGTAGTAGTAGAAGAAGAAGGAACAAAAGAAGAAAAAGAAGATGAAAAAGAAGAAGTA
Source organism: Vanilla planifolia (assembly GCA_023846275.1). NCBI lineage: Eukaryota > Viridiplantae > Streptophyta > Magnoliopsida > Asparagales > Orchidaceae > Vanilla > Vanilla planifolia. Next base: position 431,573 of record JAIUJO010000523.1, read on the forward strand.
GAAGAAGCAGAAGAAGAAGCAGAAGAAGAAGAAGAAGAAAAAGAAGAAGAAGAAGGAGGAGAAAAAGAAGAAGAAAAGTAAGAGAAGAAGATGAAGATGAAGAAGAAGAAGATAAATAAGAAGAAAAAGAAGAAGAAAAAATCGAAGAAAAAGAAGAGGACAAAAAGTAGTAGTAGTAGTAGAACATGATGAGGAGGAAGAAGAAGAAGTAGAAGAAGCAGCAGAAGAAGTAGAATAAGAAGAAAAAGAATAACAATAATAACAATAAGAAGAAGATGAAGATGATGATGATGATGGAGAAGATGGTGAAGATGAAGAGTAAGAAGAAGAAGAAGTAGCAATAGTTTTAGAAGAAGTCGAAGAAGAAGAGGAAGAAGTACTGGAAGAAGAAGAAGAAAAAGAAGATGAGAAAGAAAAAGAACAAAAAGAAGAAGAAGAATAAGAGGAAGAAGATGAAGAAGAAGAAGAAGAAGAAGGAGATGGAGAAGAAGATGCAGTAGTAGTAGTAGTTGTAGAAGAAGAAGAAGAAGCAGAAGTAGTGGAATAAGAAGAATAAGAAGTTGAAGAAGAAGAAGAAGAAGAAAAATAAGAAGAAGAAGAAGAAAAACAAGAAGAAGAAGAAGAAGAAGAAGAAGAAGAAGAGGAAGTAGTAGTAGTAAAAGAAGAAGAATTAGGAGAAGAAGAAGAAGAAGAAGAAGAAGAAGATGATGAAGAAGAAGAAGAAGAAGAAAGAGAAGAAGGAGAAGAAGACGAAAAAAAATAAGTAGGAGGATGAGGAGGAGATTAATAAGAAGAGTAAGACGAAGAAGAAGAAGAAGAAGAAGAAGAAGAAGAAGAAGAAGATGATGATGATGATGAAGAAAAGAAAGATGATGAAGAAGAAGAAGCAGAAGAAGAAGTAGAAGATGAAGAAGAAAAAAAGGAGAAAAAGAAGAAGAGGAAGAAGGAGAAAAAGAAAGAAGAAGAGGGAGAAGTTAAAGAAGAAGAAGAAGAAGGAGATGTTGAAGAAGAAAAAGAAGAAGAAGAGGAAGAAGAAGAAGAAGAAGATGAAGAAGAAAAAAGAAGAAGAAGAGAAATAGAAGGAGAAGAAAAAGAAAGAGAAGAAGATGAACAAGAAGAAAATGAAGATGAAGGATAACAAGAATGAGAAGAAGTAAGAGAAGAAGAACAAGGAGAACAAAAAGATGAGAAAGAAGAAGAAGAAGGAGAACAAGAAGACGAGAAAGAAAAAGGAGAAGAAGAATTAGTAGCATTAGTCAAAGAAAAAGAAAAAGAAGAAGAAAAGGAGGAAGAAGAAATAGAAGAATAAGAAGAAGAAGAAGAAGAAGAAGCAGAGGAAGAAGAAGAATTTGAAGAAGAAGAAATAGAATTTGAAGAAGAAGAGGAGGAGGAAGAAGAAGAAGATGAAGAAGATTAAGAAGAAGAAGAGGAAAAAAATGAAAAGGAAGTTGAAGAAGAGGAAGAAGAAGAAGAGCTAGTAGTAGAAGAAGTAGAAGATGAAAAAGACGAAGAAGAAGAAGTAGAAGAAGAAGAAGAAGATGATGATGATGATGACGAAATAGACAAAGAAGAAGAAGTTGTAGAACAAGAAGAAGAAGAAGAAGCAAAAGAGTAGGAGTAGAAGAAGAAGAAGTCAAAGAAGAAGAAAAAGAAGAAGAAGAATAAGACCAAGAAGAAGTAGACAAAAAAGAAAAAGAAGAAGATGTAGAAGAAGAAACAAAAGAAGAAAATTAAGAAGAAAAAGAGGAAGAAAAAGAAGAAGATGATGAAGAAGAAGAAGAAGAAGGAGAAACAAAAATAAAAGTTTTAGAAGAAGACAAAGAAGAAGAAGAACAAGAAGAACAAGAAAATGAAGAAGAAGAAGAAGTAGAAGAAGAAGAAGAGGAAGAAGTTGTAGTGGTAGTAGTAGAAGAAGAAGAAGAAGAAGAAGAAGAAGAAGAAGAAGAACAAGAAGTAGTAGTAGTAGTAGAAGAAGAAGAAGAAGAGGATAAAGAAGAAGTATAAGAGGAGGAGGAAGAAGGAGAAGAAGAAGAAGAAGAAGAAAAAGAAGAAGTTGAAGAAGACGAAGAAGAAGAGGAAGAAGAAGAACAGAAAGAAGTAGAAGTAATAAGAAGAATAGAAATAGTAGTAGTAGAAGAAGAAGAAGAAGGGAATGTAGATGAAGAAGAAGAAAAAGAAGTAGAAGGAGAAAAAGGAGGGGAAGAAGAAAAAAAAGAAGCAAATGAAGAAGTAGGAGAAGAAGAAGGAGAAGAAGAAGGAGAAGAAGTAGGAGAAGAAGAAGAAGAAGGAGAATAAGAAGAAGAGAAAGAGGAAGAAGTTGAATAAGAAGAAGAAGTAGAGAAGAAGAAGAAAAAGAAGAAGTTGTAGTAATAGTAGTTGTAGTAGTCGAAGAAAATTTTGAAGAAGAAGAAGAAGAAGAAGAAGAGGATGAAGAAGAAGAAGAAGTAGAAAAAGAAGAAGAAGTAGAAAAAGAAGAAGAAGAAGTAGTAGTAGCAGTAGAAGAAAAAGAAGAAGAAGAAGAAGAAGAAGAGGAAAAGATCAAGAAGAAGAAGAAGAGAAAAAGATCAAGAAGAAGAAGAAAAGCAAGTTGAAGAAGAAGAAGAACTAGAGGAAGAATAAGTAGTAGTAATAGTGTAGGAAGAAGATGACGAAGAAGAAGAAGAAGACAAAGAAGAAGAAGAAGAAGAAGAAGATAGAGGAGAAGATGAAGTAAAAGAAGGAGAGGAAGAAGAAGAAGAAGAAGAAAAAGAAAAAGATGATGATGATGCAGATGAAGAAGTTGTAGTAGTAGTTGTAGAAAAAGAAGTGGAAGAAGAAGTGAAAGAAGTAGAAGAACAAGAAGAAGAAGTATAAGAAGAAGAAAAAATTGTAGTAGTAGAAGAAGAAGAAGAAGAAGTAATAGTAGTAGTAGTTTATGGTAATAGTAGAACAAGAAGAAGAAAAAGAAGAAGATGAAGAAGAAAAAGAAGAAGAAAAAGAAGGAGAAGAAGAAGAAGATGATGAAGATGAAGAAGAAACAAGAGTACAAGATGAAGAAGAAAAAATTACAGAAGAAGAAGAAGAAGAAAAACATGAAGAAGAAGAAGTAGAAGAAGAAGAAAAGGAAGAAAAAGTAATAGTAGTAGAAGAAGAAGACAAGGAAGAATAAGAAAAAGAAGAAGAAAAAGTAAAAGTAGAAAGAAGAAGGCGAAGGAAATGATGGTGAAGAAGAAGCAGAAGCAGAAGAAGAAGTAGAAGAAGAAGAAGAAGAAGAAGAAGAAGAAGAAGAAGAAGAAGAAGAAGTAGAAGATGAAGAAGTTGAAGAAGATGAAAAGAAGAAGTAGAAGGAGATGGAGAAGAAGTAGAAGAAGAAGAAGAAGAAGAAGCAGAAGAAGGAGAAGGAGAAGAAGAGGAAGTACAAGAAGAAGAAACAGAAGGAGAAGAAGAAG
>JAIUJO010000523.1:450000-532500 GCA_023846275.1 Vanilla planifolia
TCATTTTAGGTTTAACATATATTTACATAACATTAAGAAAATAACTTATCATTATCTGTGCCAGTTTGCATTTGTAATTCATAGAAATTCTAAGGTCTGATGGATGCACAAAAATGTCAATGTACTAGTCCCAAAGTGTTCGATTAAATTAAATATTCATTTATTTAAATATTTTGTTTTGCATTTTTATGAGCAATTTTAGCTCATGCATGATTTATTATTAAGAATGTGAAACGTCATCTCCATAGTATTATGTAAGGCAACTTTTTGTATAATTTATCTCTTTTGTTTAATTTTTGTTCCTTCGTATATGTAACCCCTGCATCACTTTGATTTGATTAAATTTCATTAATTCAATTTATCTCATTTTGAAAATAATATTTATTTTCATTTTGTTCAAATAATATTTTGTTTTTATTTATTCTTATTTACTTTATTAATTTGCAAAAAGTTCAAATGTGGTGTTATATAGATGAAAAAATTTCTTTGGGCTTATCTAAGTAGGTTTCATTAAAAAAGTAATCATTTTTATATTTTTGTTAAGGTATAAATCGTTTGTCAAACTTTAGAAAATATTTTGAGTCATAACTTACTAGACGTTTGAGAATGCCATACTAAAGGTTTTTAGTATCTTAAAAAGCAACTTTCTAAAATACTTTATCTCATTTGTTCAACTTTTTCATTTTGAATTGGTGTATTACTAACTCTATATCTCCTCATATATGAACTATAACTTTTTTGACATGTTCATATTATATTACATTAATTTATCTCATTTTAATTTTTAATATATATTTTTTAATATTAAAATATTTTTAAATATTTTGTCTTATTTATATTTATAATCGTAAGTTTTTCCAAACGAGGCCCAATTGAGATGTAATAAACTCTTTGAAGTAGTCTTGATGAGCACATTCCATTTAAGTTTTAAGTTTCATATTTTTAAATATTTTATTTTCTAGAACTTTTATATATTTTATGTGATATTTTGACTTGTAGCTCATTTAACAGTAAAGTAAGTTGTACATAAAACTCTAACTATTCTCCTAGGTGACATTTACATCACATTGATTTGATCAAGTTACATTACTTCTTTTTACATCACATTTACATCACAATTACATCACATTATATGGTACTTAAATAATGTATTATTATTATTTTATGTTTATCTTTAGTAATTCTTATTTTTATCATTTTAAATATCTTCTTTTCTCAGGTTTTAGTATCTTTTATGTTAAATTAAAATGCAAACCTGATTAAACAATTAAGGATGCTATCGTTGATTACCATGGTATGTTGGAGTGCAACATTCTTATGTAATTCATCACAATTGTTAAAAATTTTCTTTTAAATTTAGCAATGTCTTTATTAAACTCTAATTCTCCTCACATTTGACCTTTACATCGCATTGATTTGGTATTATGTTGCTGTAGCTTATGTCATATCTACTTTATTATAATTGTTTACTTCACTTAAAAATAATAATTTGTTATTATTTCTTTTTATTTACTTTTCCAATTCATAATAATTCCAAACGAGGCACAATCATGTTGACAAAAATTGTTGGAGTACTCTTAATTAGCTTTATCTATTTAAAGTTTTAATTTTTATATTATTTAGTATTTTATGTTCTATACTTTTGGAAGGCTTTACTAATTACTTTGATTCATACCTATTTTTATCATTGAGGGTAGTATTTTAGAATGCAACTTTCCCAAATAATATATCACCTTTCATTGAATGTTTTACTTTAATAATGTTATGTGATAATTGATGTCTAAATATTCTATTTTAAGACCTTTACATCAATTTGAAGTTGTTTATTTACATTACATAAATTGGCATCATTTTAGACTTACGAAATATAAGCATTGTCTCAATTTCTGTTTAATATATATTTGCTTAGTGTCAAAAAAATATTTTATTGATATTTTTGTAGATTTAATTTGGTAGATAGTAGTAATTACATATAAGGTCTAATTAAATGAAACAAACAATGTTTGACTCATCTCAAAAAGCTCTATCTAATTAAATATTAATTTTTATATTTCTTTGTATTTTTATTTTTATGATTTTGTCATTCATTATGAGACATTTTAATTCTCAATTGATTTAAAAGAGAGGTCATTACACATGATAGCATTAGTGTCCTAGAATTTTACTTTATCATATAGTTTATCTTGTTTTCTCAAATATTGTTTTCTTGATTTTGTTATATTACTGTAAAACTCTAAATCTCTTTGTGTGTGATATTTACATCTATCTAATTTTGCTTCATTATATTTCTTGAATTTATCTAATTTTAGTTTAATACATTTTTACGTAATATTGAAGTAAACAGTTATAATTATCTATGCTTAGTTATTATGATAATTTTTTTGAGATCTATTCAAATGGAGATGAAAAATATGATGTTGCACTAATCTTAACAAGCTCCATAAAATTAAATTATCATTTTCCTATTTTTAAATATTTGATTCATAATGTTTGGCACACTTTATTAGGCTTTTTGATTCACGCTAAATTTGTTGATAATTGATGTGTAAATTCTATCCCCTTAGAATCTTAGAATGCAATTTTCTTATATAAATGATTTTTTTTCAAAGTTTTAACTTTGAATTGGTTTTATTACTCTAAAACTCTAAATACCCTCTAGTGTGACCTTTAAACTGCTTTGATTTGTTTATATTATATTGCTTCAATTTATATTATTTTAGCTTTTGCTTGTTATTAAAATAATATTTTATTACTCTTTCTTTTATTTACCTTAGTAATTCTAGGTAATTTCAAAGGAAGATTCATTCTAATGACACAAACAACACTAAACTTTTCTCAGTGAGCATAATCCCATTAAACATTTATTTTTTAAAGTATTTTTTCTAGAGTTTTTGCATGCTTTTAGGGACATTTCAATTTCTACTATATTTTACTATCAAGGATATTTCACTAGAACCTTTTAGTAACTTTGAACATAAGTTTCTTGTATAATTTATAATATTTGTTTAATAATAAATGCTGTTACACTAAATCTCTATAGTATCTTAAAATGTAATTTTTCCTTATAATCTATCTCTTCTATTCAAAATTTTCACATTGATTTAGACATGTCACCATGAAAGCCTAATCTCCAAATGTGCAACATTTAAATGGTATTAATTTTGTTATATTTTGTTGTCTCAATTTGCCTTATATTACCTTTATCATTTTTTTCTTGGTATAAAAATAATAATTTATTATTATTTATGTTTGTTTACTTTGCTAATTGATTACAATTGTAAATAAGGTTTATTAAGATGAAACAAATATTGTTAAAGATTCCCTAACGAGCTCTATTAAATAAAATATTAACTTTAGCATTCTAAATATTTTATTTTCTAATGTTTTTTCATGTTTTACCTATCATTTTAATTTGTACCTTAGTTGACAATTGATAGTATTGTGCTCAATCTCCTTACTATATTATAATGCAACTCTTTTATATAATTTGTCATTTCTTAAAAAGTTTTACTCTCATTTATTTGTAACTCTTAATCTCTTCATGTGATTCCCTTACATCATTTTGATTTGATTATATTATATTTGTTTAAATTTTCTCATTTTAGTTTTAATAAATATTTGATTGATTTTAAATTATAATTTATTAATTGTTTTCTATTTTCTTTGATAATTTGGATTAATTCAAAATGAGGCCCTCTAGAGATGAAACAATTATTGTTGGTTGCATCTTAAAGAGCTCCATCCAATAAATAACACATTGCTTATATTTTTAAATATGTTAATTTCTATGATTTTGGCATGCTTCATGAGAAATTTCCATTTATAATTGAATTAGAGATCATGGATGCTATGCTTAATTTATCTCACTTTAATTCTTCTTATTTTTTATATTTATAATAATTTAATTTTTTAAATTATATTACTTGAATTTATCTTCTTTTAGCATTCAAAAATTTCAAGTTTATATTAAAAATAGTAATTTTACTCTTACTTGAACTTATTTGCTTAAATAATTTTTAGAGATTCTAATCGAGCTTTGATGGAGGCGAAAATGTATAGATGAAGTTGTTTTGAGGAACCCTATCTAATTAAAGTTGCTTTTATTTGCTTTATTTGGTTCTATTATTATGTAACTTTAAATCTCAAGTGTTTAGACCTTTATATCAAATTTATTTTTTTAAAATATATTACTTTAATTTTTTTATTTGAGTGTTAATAATTTGTTTTAGTAATGAAAAAATAATAATTTATTATCATTTATGACTATTTAGTAAGGCAAATTGTAGTAATTCTAAATGTAGTCCTATCAAGGTGAAATAAACATCATTGGACATGTCATGATGAGCATAAAAAAATTAAATATTCAATTATATATTTCCTAAACTTTTTTCTAATCCTTTGGCATACTTTATGAGATATTTTGTTTTGATAATGATCAGAATGACACACGTGATCTCCTTAGTATCTCAAAGTTTGACTTTTTATTACAATTTATCTCATTACTTCAAATTTTTTCTTTAGATTAGTTATATTAAAGTGAAATTCTAATACTCCTCTCTTATGATTGTTAAATCATCTTAGTTTTACTTTATTAAATTGCTTGAATTTTTTTTTATTTTTAGTTTTAATATATTTTTACTTAATATTTAAATAATAACTTATAATTGTTTATGTGGATGTGGCATTATATATTTTTAATAGCTTTGAACTAACTTTACCACACAATTTATCTCATCTCATTGAACTTGTCACATTGAATTAGTTATATGACTATGTAACTCTAATTCTCCTATGGTTTGGCAATTAATTTTCTTAGATTTTGTCAAATTATAATACTTCAATTTATCTTATTTCAACATAAATATATTTTTTCTTAATATTAAAATAATTATTTTTTACTTTTTTTAAATTTTTTTTATTTATTTTGATATTTCATTGTAATTATAAATAAGGTCTTATCTAGATGAAACCAATTTCATTGAACTAATGTTGCTAAGAAAAATTTAATTAAGTGTTTTATTTCTATATTTCTAAATATTTTATTTTATAGAGCTTCAGTATGTTTTACGTGGTTTTTCAATTGGTACCTTATTTAATGACCATGGATGTTAAACTCTATCTTCTTAGTATATTACAATGTAACTTTCCCTTATAATCTATCAGCTTTCTTCAAATTGTTTGCATTGATTTGGTTATATTACTTGAGATGTCTAATTCTTTCCTCATGTAACCTTTACGTCATATTACATTGCTTTATTTTATCATATTTTAAATTCAATATATATTTACTCAATATTACAATAATATTTTGTTATTGTTTTATAACTTTGCTCATGGAAACCTTAGTAATTACAAACTAGATCTGATTGAGATGAATCAAACATAATCAAAATCATTTTGATGATCTTAATAAATTTAAATGTTTATTTTAATTATTTAGATGTTTTATTTTCAAGGATATTTATGCACATTATGTGGTATTTTGTTTCAGACCTAATTTAACAATCTAAAATGTTACACTTGATCTCCATAGTATCTTTGAATGCAACACTCCCATATAATTTATCACATTTTTTTAACTTTTTAATTTAGATTTAGTTATATTACTTTTCTAAAAATAAACTCATAACAATTTTGTTATATTTTTCATTAATAAAAAATTGAAATTTATTATTATTTTTACACTTTTGGTTTGATAATTCATTATAAATCCAAACAAGATTTACTTGAGTTTAAACAAATGTTGTTTGACTCTACTTGACGAGTTCTACCTAATTAAATCTTAACTCTTATGTTAATAAATATTTTTCTTAACATTTTGGCATATTTTATGATTTGTTTTGATTCATAATAAAATTGATGATCTGGGATGTCATGATCAATGTCCTTAGTATCCTATAATGCAACTTTCTCGTATGATTTCGCTTATTTCTTTAACTTTTTTTATTTTATTTTATTATATCACTATAATACTCTGAATCGTATTTTAGGAGACCTATACATCATTTTGATTTGGATATTTAACATTAATTCAAATTATGTCAATTCATCCTTAGTATGTGCTTGGTTGATTTCAAGAAAATTAATTATTATTATTTATAGTTATTAATTTTATCAATTCTTAGCAATTTCAAATAAATTCATATTGAGTTGAAATATAGATATACTCATCTAAATGAGGTTTATCCATTTAAATATTTATCTTTATATTTTTAAATATTTTTATTATATTAGGTTTTTAGCAAATTTGATGGGACATTTCAATTCAAAACTAATTTTATTATTGATGGTGGTAGACGTGATCTCTTTATTATTACAAAAATCAGCTTTTTGTAACATTTATCATATATTTTCAAAATTTTCTCTTATCACTCAAGCTTTAAATTTTTCTAATTAAGATATATAGTATTTGTTATATTTATCACATTTTAGGTTCAATTTATATTTATTGATATTAAAATTATAGTTTATTATTATTTATGTTTTCTTAGTTTGGAAAAACATAGAAATTACAAATGAGATATGATGGAGGAGAAGAGACTCATCGTTGGACTCGTGTCCATAAGCTATATGAAATTAAATATATCATTTCATAAAGTTTTGGCCATCTATACAAGGTTCATTAATTCATACCACATTTGATAATCAGAAATGACACTCTATCTCTATAGTGTATTTGAATGCAACTTTCTCATATACTTTATCTCATTTCTTTAATATTTTTGTTTTATTTGATTATATTGTTGATGAACTCTATATCTCTTATTGTGTGACTTTTATATAACCTTGATTTGGTAAAATTATATTACTTCAACTTATCTAATTTTTATTTTAAATTTTATTTAATTTATTTTTAAATTATAAGTAAATTTCTTTATGATTATTTACTTGGGTAATTTTGCATCATTCCAAAAAATGTTCAATTTAGATTAAATAATGGTTAATGGACTCATCTCAATGAGCTCTATCTTAAGAAATATTTAATTTTATATATTTTTTTATTTTATTTTTTAGGGTTTTGGTTTTCTTTTGGAGATATTTTGATTTGTAAAAGACTTAACCCGAACCCCTTAGCGTCTTGTAATTTAACTTTCCTAAACAATTTGGCTCATTTCTTAATATTTTTTGGCTTTAATTGGTTAGTTTACTATGATACTCTAATTCTCTTCATGTGTGAGCTTTACATTACTTTAATTTACTATTATAAGATTTCTTAATTTATCTAATTTCCATTTATATATAATTTTACTTTATATTAGAAAAATATTATATTTTATTTATGCCTTTAAACTTCGGTAGTTTCTAAAATTTGTTAATGTTGTCTGATGGAGATAAAACGAAGTGGTACTCTTTTAGATTGTTTTATCAAATTAAATAGTCCATTTATATTTTTCAATTTTTTTATCTAAAGGTTTACATGACTTTTTGAATTGTGATAATCAAGGATGTTAGTCTGTATCGCCTTGTACCATGTAATATAGCTTTCCAATACATTTCAACTCATTTCTTTACATGCTTCTCTTTGAAATGGTTATATTACTCTAAAACTCCATATCTCCTTTCATGTGACCTTTAAATATCTTTGATTTTGTCATATATATTGCTTCAATTTATCTTACTCCTATTATAATATTTATTTTAATAATATTAAAATAATATGTTATTTAACTGTTTAATTTTGTAAATCACTATATTTTTAAATGATGACCGATCAAGATAAAACAAACAACATTGAACTTTTTTTAATTAGCACAATCAAATTAAATTTTTCTTTTTTTTGAAAATATTTTATTTTCTGAAGTTTTCTCACACTTTAATAGCATTTTCATTTGTACATTTTTTTACGAGCAAGGGTGACATGATGTAACTTTTTAGCATCTTGGAGTGCCACATTCCTATACAATTTATTGTATTACTTCAAATGTTTCACTTTCATTTAGTTTTGTTCTTTGGAAAACAAATTCTCCTCTCATTTACCTTTACAATGCATTAATTTGGTCTTATTACATTATTTTGATTTATCTTGTTTCAATTTTACTTAATATTAAATAATACTTTTCTACCATGTCTTGTTTTTTTTCACTTTGTTAATTCTCAATAATTTTAAACGAGGTTCGATTTCGACAAAAGAAACGTCATTTGACTCGTATGAAGGCTTGAAGGCAATTAAGTTTTCAATTTTATTATTTTAAATATTTTATTTTCTAGTGTTTTTGCATGCTTTTCACGATTTTTTGATATATACTTTATTTAATGATCGAGGTTGTTTTAAATGATCTTCTTATTATCTTGGTATAGAACTTTCCCATTTTATTTATCACTTTTGTTAACCTTTTTTTATTAGATTTGGCTATGTTACTATAAAACTCAACTTTTTTAATCTCTAACATTTTGATCAAGTTGATTTATGTTTTCATATTTTGGTAATTAATAAAAATTCCAATTGAGGTTTGATCAAGAGAAAATAAACTATGTTGAACTTATCATGAATGGCACAATCAGATATGATATTAATTTTAATATTTTTAAATATTATATTTTTCGAGATTTTGCCATGTTTTACAAGTTGTTTTAACTCGTACATAATATGATGATTAAAGATGTTTCACCCAATGGCCTCAGTGTATTATAATGTAATTTTAAAATACAATTTTTCTATTTTCTTAAATTTTCATTTTGATTTTGAGATATTTTTTGTAACAGTTAATCTCATATCATGAGACATTTACATCACTTTAATTTGGTTATACATTACTTTTTTTATCTCATTTTTTCTTTAATATATTTGATTTATATAAAAATATTCATTTATTATTGTTAATGATTAATTATATTGGCAACTCATTTGAATTCTAAATGAGGTCTGATCGAGATGAGACAAACATAGTAAGACTTGCTTCAAAAAATTTTATTTAATTAAACATTCATTTTTTATTTTTTAAGATATTTTATTTTCTCTCATTTTGACATGTTTTACAATTTATTTTGATTTGTAACTAATTTAATGATCCAAGATGTTACATATGATGTCCTTAGTATTTAGAAAACTAACTTTCACATATAATTTATCTCATTTTTTCAAATATTTTGTCTTGGTTTGGATATATTGTTATGACTCTTTAATTATCATTAAATTTGATATTTATAATGCTTTATTTTGAATATATTAAATTACTTCAATTTATCTTATTTTCTCTTAAAATTTTTTTATTTATCTAAAATAATAATTTATTTTGTTTAAAATTATTTAATTTGATAATTTTGAGAAATTCTGAATGAGAGCTCATGGAGGAAGAAATGTAATTCAATGGAGCTCGACGAACTCTATCCAATTAAGTATTCTTCTTTACATTTTTAAACATTTTATTTTCTTTGATTTTGGTACACTTTATGAGCTATTTTAATTTGTAACTGAATTGAACATCAACGATGTTAAGTTCTTTCTCATAGTATCATTGAATGTAATTTTATAATGCAATTTATCTTACTTCTTAAGTTTTTCTCCTTAATTTGGTTATATTACTCTAAACTTCTAAATCTTTGCACAAATGACTAATGCATCACTTTGATTAAGTTATAATACATTGCTTCAATTTATCTTAATTTTACTTTAATATTTATTTGTTTAATTTTAAAAGATTAATTTATAATAATTTATGCTTATTTAACTTTATTGTTTGCAGTAATTTTAAAGAAGATCCAATCAAGCTGAAACAAATATCATTAGAATCATCTCAATGAGCTCTATCCAAATTAATATTCATTTACATATTTCTTAATACTTTATTCATAACTGATTTAACAATCGATGATGTTTCATGTAATCTCCTAAGTTCTTAGAATCTAACTTTCTTTTTCAATTTATCACTTTTGTTCAAATTCATAGCATTTATTTGACTATGTTACTTTTAAGTTGTAATTCTCTTCTCATGTTACCCTTAACATTTATTTTGCCAAATTTCATTGCTCTAATTTATTTTACTTGAAGTTTAGCATATTTTTTTCATAATATAAAAATAATACAATTATTATTTTTTGAATTTTTTAATTTAATAAATCTAAGTTATTTTGAATTAGGTCTAACTATGATAAAACGATCAATGTTGCACTCATCTTGATGACCTTAAATAAATCAAATTCTCGTTTTTATTGTTTTAAATATTTTGTTATCTAGGGCATTGGCATGCCTTTTGCTACATTTTAATTTGCACCTTAATTAATGATTTCGGATGTTGGACTAGATCTTGTAAATATCATGGAATACAATGCTCTCATGCAATTTATCTCATTTCTATAAAAGATTTATTTATATGGGTAAGTTACAATGAAAATTAAGTTGTGCACTTGACCTTTACATTACATTGATTTAGTTGTATTACTTTACTTCAATCTATCTCTTATCAACGTTATTATACTTCTTGCTTTATATAAAAAAGTAATTTTAAATTATTTTTATTTATATAATTGGGTAAATCATGGTGATTCTAAGCTTGGCTTGATTAAGAAAAAACAAAGGTTATTAGATTCACCAAGGTTAGCTTTACCTACCTAAATTATTTATTTTTATAATAATAAATATTTAATTTTGTATGTTTTTGTCATTCTTTACAATTCATTTTTATTAATACCTGAGTATTTATTTTTATAATAATAAATATTTAATTTTGTTTGTTTTTGTCATTCTTTACAATTCATTTTTATTAATACCTGAGCTGACATTATAAGATATTTTCCCAACTACCATAGTATCTTAAAATGTCACTTTTTCATATAATTTATTTCATTCCTTTATATTTATTACTTTTATATTGCTATATTACTATATAACTCTAAATCTCCTCTATTGAGTTATTTACAGTACTTTGATTTGGTGATATTACTTTACTTCAATTTATCTTATTTTCAATTTTAATATATATTTTTCATGATTTTAACATAATAATTTGTTATTAAATATTATTATTTATTTGGAAATTGTTCATAATTATAAACAAGGTTTGATGGAGATAAAAAACATAGTTGGATACATGTTAAATATAAATTCTTTTATATTTGTAAATATTTTATTTTTAATATTAAAAATAATAATTTATTATTATTTACTCATTTACTTCGATAATTTGAGGAAATTCTAAACTTGGTTTGCTGGAGGCAAAAAATATCATTGGACTAGTCTCAATGTGCATCAAATTCAATATATACCTTCATTATTTTTTATATATTTTATTTACTAAGCTTTTAATATATTTTACTAGTCATTTTCATTCTTACAAGATTTTACAACCAAGAATGTTACACTTTATCAATTATCATATAATGAAACCTTCCAAAACAATAGATCATATTTATTCAATTTTTCCCTTTAAATTTCTATAATATCATAATGTGACTACAAGTCTTCTATATTATGTCCTTTATATCTCTATGATTTTTTTTTGTATTGCACTCATTTAATTTTTCTTGTTTTAGCTTTAATATATATTTGCTTAATTTTAAAGTATTAATTTATTTTTATTTATTCTTATTTACTTCTTAATTTGTAATTATTACAATTGATGTCTAATAAAGACAAAACAAACAAAGTTATAAACATCTCAATATGTTCTATGCCATTAAATAATAATTTTTCAATTTTTTATAATTTTTTTCTTGTATTTTGGCATCTTTTAAGAGACACTTTACTCATACCTTTTTTAATGATCGAGGATGGCACTTTATATAAACTTAATAAAATTTGTTGAATCTTTCCTTTATGATTAAAGTCATTTGTTCAATTATTCAAAATTGATTTGGTTATATTAATATCAGACAAAATTTTCCTCAAATGAGGTTTGGTGTATATGAAACAAACAAAGTTTGAGTAATTTCGATGAGCTCCTTCAAATTTAATTTTCATTTCTATATTTTAAAATTTTTTTTTGTAGATGAATTCATAATTTATGAGGCATCTTTATTCTAACCAAATTATATGATCGAGGATTCTAAACTTGATCTCCAAAAAATCTTGGAATGCAATAATCCTATATATTTTGTATCATTTGTTTAAATTTTTTACTTAGATATCCTTATGTCACTTTGTAACTCTATAAATCATGTCATGTGACATTTATATTGCTTCAATTTTTATATATTACAATATGCCAATTTATCTCTTTTGTAGGGATTTGAAACATTTTATGTGTTACATTGATTCGTGTCAGATTTGACGATCGAGGATATTACCATTAAATTCTTTACTGCTTTCAAAAGTAACTTTCTCCTATATATTACCTCGTTTGTGTAAAAGTTTCTCTTCAATTTTTGTGATATTATGAAACTCTAATACTCCACTTGTGTGACATTTGTATCACATTTATTTATTTATATATTACATTGCTTTAATTTATGTCAAATTTTCATTATATTATTTTTATATGATACAAGAGTAATATTTTATTATTTTTTAAATTTATTATTATCATTCATAATAATTCTAATCAGCATCCATTGAGACCAAACACATCTCGTTGGACTCTTCTCCACTAACAAATAAAAAATATACTGTTATATTTTTAGTTTTTTTTGCCTCCTAAGGTTTTCGTGCTCAGTATATGGAATTTCTATTTTTACATGGTTTGATTATCAAGAATGTTACATTCACACTCCTTAATACCTTAAAATGAAACTTTCCCATACAACTGAACTCATTTTTTAAATGTTTTTCTTTGATTTATTTGCATTACTTTTTAACTCAAAATCTTGTCGCATATGAACTTTACATCAATTTCATTTTTTTATGTTATATTAATATAATTTACATATATTTTGTTTTAACATATAATTATAAAGTATTAAAAATATTGATTGTTATTATTTATGTTCATTTACTTTGGTGATTCACATTAAATCAAAACAAAGCCTGATAAAAAAGAAAAAAAGTCTTAATACTTATCTCAATGAGCTTTATCTAATTAACAATACATTTTAATTTTTTAATGTTTAATTTTTGAATATTTTGTCATGCTTTACTAGGTTTTTTATTTTGTAAATGATTTGACATTCAATGGTATTGCACTAGATGGCCTTATGATCATGGAATGCAACTTTTCTATGTAATGTGTCATTTATTAATATGTTTGTCTTTTTTTGCTTATATTAATATAGAACTCTAATTCTCTTCATACATGACCTTCACATCTCTTTTATTTGTTTAAATTATATTGTTTAAATTTATCTCTTTTAGCTTTAATATATTTTGCCTCATATTTAAATAAAAATTTAATATCATTTACATTTGTTTATTATTATAATATCGTGTAGTTCCAAATGTGGTTTGATTGAGAGTAAACAAATGTTGTCAAACTTATCTCATAGAGCTCTATTTAATTAAATATTTATTTATATTTTTTAAATACTTTATGTATTTATGTATATTACATTGCTTTAATTTGTCTCATTTTTATTTTAATATATACTCACCTAACAGTATAATAAGAATTTGTCATTATTAATGCTTATTTAATTTGGTAATTCATAGAAAGTTTAACCAAAATGTGATTAAGGTCAAACAAATGTCGTTATACTCACTAAGTAAACTCTATGCAATTAAGTTTTCATTTCTATATACTATAAATTCAATTCAAACTTGAGTTTATGATCAAAGATCTTATACAAGATCTCCTTTGTATCTTGGAAAGCAACTATCACAAATAAATTATCACAATTTTTTTCTTTGATTTGGTTATACCAATAAGTAATTCTCAATGTCCTCTTATATGAGCTTCACATCATTTTGATTTGATTATATTACATTACCTTAACTAATCTCACTTTAATATTAATATTTTTACAATAATTCCAAATGAGTGCCTATCAAGATGAAACAGTCATCATTAAACTGGCCTCAATGGGCTTTATCCAATTAAATATTCATTTTTTATATTTATTAAAAATTATTTTTTTTGTGTTTTTACATACTTTGCAAATAATTTTGATGCATACAAGATTCGATGATTGATGATATTACAATAGATCTCCTAAATAACTTGGAATAAAACTAACAATGCAATTTATTTAATTTTAATCAATACTATAATTTTCATTTAATAGTATTGTAGTGAAACTCAAATTCTTCTCTTATGTGACCTTTTAATCACTTTGATTTGGTCATGCTAACTAAATTTAACTTATTATTATTTATGTTTATTTTTTTATAATTAGTAGTAATTCAAAATGAGATTAAATCAAGACAAAAAAATATTATTTGACTCATCTTGATAAGCTTATCTAGTTAAGAACACTTTTTTATATTTTTTTGATATATAAATTTCTATCCTTTTGACATGTTTTATGAAATATTTCAATTCATACCCAATTTGATGATCTAGAATATTACACTTGATCACTTTAGTGTCTTAGAATAAGAATTTTTAGTACATGTTATCTCAGGTTTTTAATTTTTTTTGTGTTGATACAACTATATTACTATATAACTATAAACATCATCTCATGTGACCTATACATTAACTTTTCTTTGTCTATATTACATTTCTTCAATTTATATCATCTCAATTTATATATGTATCTACCTAATAATAAAATAATATTACTTTTATTATTTTTACCTTTTTTATATTTTTAATTTGCAGTAATGCTGAATGATTTTTGATTGAGATGAAAAAAAATAATTCCACTCATCTCGATTACTGCTATCTAATTAAATATTCATTTGTGTTTTTGTACTCTTTATGTGATACTTTGGTTTGTGCCTAATTTAATTTTCAAGGAAGTCATAGTCGAACATCTTAATATTTTGCAATACCGACTATTCATATAATTTATCAATTTTTATCTAAGATTTTAGTTTTATTTGGTTATTTTATTATGTAACCCTAACTCTTCTCTAGTATCATGTTTACATTATGATGACTTTTTAATGACATATTACATTAATTTATGTCCATTCTACTATAAACGAATATTTAATTAAATTTTCAATAATAATCTATCATTATTTATGTTAATTCACTTTAGTAATTAATAGTAACTTCTATTAAGGTCTCATAAAAAGAAAACAAAAGTCATCAAACTCATCTTGGTAAAATCTATCTAATTAAATGATTGTTTTTTAAATATTGTTTTTTCTAATATTTTGGTGTGTTTTATGAGATTTTTTATTTATACCTACTTTGATGATGACGAAAGTCAAATTCAAACATCTTAATATCTTAGAATGTAGATATCTCATATAATTTATTATTTCTTCAAATTTTTTACTTTGGTTTACTTATATTTCTAAGTTACTCAAATTATCTTCTCATGTGACATTTACATTGCTTTGATTTGATTGTATTATATTATTTCAATTTATCACATTATAATTTTATTATTTTATTTTTTAAATGTTTGAGTTATAATTTATTATTGTTAAAGTTTATTTAATTTTGTAATTCATAGTCATACCAAATAATGTTTGATCAAGAAAAAAATTTCATTGGAGACATTCATTATTCTTTTCTATATTTTCAAAAAATTTACTTTCAGTTCAGACCTTAATCAAGGCTTTTATAGTCAATCTCCTTTGTGTCTTATAAAATAGCTTTCTAGCATAACATATATCATTTCTCCAAATATTTCTCTTTAATTTTGTTATAACACATTGTAAATCTAATTTTCTTATGATGTGACTGTATATATATATATATACATATTGCTTCAATTTATCTTATTTAACATTAATATGTAATTACTTAATATCAAATTAGTAATTGTTTAATGCTTATTTTATTTTAATTCATAGTAATTAAAAAATAAGCCTGATCGAGATGAAAAAATATAGTTCAAGCCATTGATGAACTCTATAAAATGAAATGTTTATCTTCTTATTTTAAAGTATTTTATTCTAGGGTTTTAGTGTGTTTTGTAAGTCTTTTTGAATCATATTTTATTTGATCATCCTACATTTTATACTTGATCTCCTTAATACTTTGAATGTAGCTTTGCCATATATCTTATTTCATCAATCATGTTCATTGATTTCAATATGTTATAGTGAAACTTTAATTTTTTTTTCTAATTTGAGCTTCATCCTAATTTTGGTATATTATATTATTTTATTTTTATCACCTTTTGAATTTAATATATATTCACTTAATATTAATATTAAAATTCATATTTATTTATACTCAACTACTTTGGTAACTTGTAGTAATTTTAAATGTGGTCTAATTGAGATGAAAAAAAGTCTTGGAGTTGGCTTATAAATTAAATATTTATTTTTATATTTTAAATATTTTGTTTCTATGGTTTTAAATAGCATAATGAGAAATTTCTAATTGTAGTAATTTAAGGAGCAATGATGTTATAATTGATCTTCATAGTATCTTAGAAATAGCTTTACCATAAAATTCATATAATTGCTTGAAGTTTTAAGCCTTGATTTGGTCATATTAGTATATAATTCTTATCTACTTTCATGTGTCTTTTACATGTCTTTATTTTTGTTCTATTATGTTATTTTTATTTGTCTTATTTCATATATTATATAGGTTCACTTAATATCAAAATAAAAATTTATTATTATTTATGCTTATTTATTTTAATAATTCAAAGTAATTCCAAACTAGGTCTAAACAAAATGAAATAGTTATCATTAGACTCATCTCAATAATCTCTATCGATATAAATATTCAATTTATATATATATTTAATTATTTTAATTTGTTAATATTTACAACATTTTTTGAGACATATTAATATTTAAATAATTTTATGATTTAGGATTTTATACTTGATCCCTTTGTGCACTTGAATGCAATATTTTTGTGTGATTTATCAAAATTTCTTCAAATGGTTTGCTTCAATTTGATTGCATTACTATGTTACATTAAATCTTATCGTGTGTGCTTTAGATTACTTTGATTCTACTATATTACAATGCTTTAATTGTCTCATTTTAGCTTAAATATAGAGGTATTTTGTTATTTAAATAAAAATTTGTTAACATTTATGCATTTTAAATTTGGTAATTTGTATTAATTCTCATATGTGGTTTAATAAAGATGAGATAAACATTATTGGATTAGACTCAATATCCCCTATCCAATCAAATATTTCTTTTATAGTTTTAGATGTTTTACTTTCTTAAGTTTCGGTTTGCTTTAAGAGTTATTTTGACTCATACCAGATTTGACAATCAAGGATGCTACACTCAATCAATTTAGTATCATGAAATTATTCTTTCTAGTAAAATTTTTGTAATTTATTAAAATATATTTTTTGATTTGGTTAAATTGCTATCTAACTTAAAATCACCTCTCGCATGACTTTTGCATGTCTCTGATTTTGTTATATCATATATCTTTAATTTATGTCATTTCAATTTCAAGATATAATTATGTATGTTTAAAATAATAAATTATTTTTGTTTATTCATATTTGCTTTATTTATTGGAATCATGTTGATGGGCTCTTTCCAATTATGTATTCATTTTTGTATTTAGAAATAAGTTTTCTAAAGTTTTTACATGCTTTATGATAACATTTATATCATGCCTTATTTGATAATCAAAGGTACTAAATCTTAGTATTTTTTGGTGCAAGTTTCTATACAATTTATTTCAATTTTATAAAATCTTTATTTTATTTAGTTATATTATTTTTCTTCAATTTATCTCATTTATCTATTGAGGAACAAACTCACCTCATACCTTTAGGGAATTGATTCATCACATATTATGCTATCATCTTCACCGTGAGAACTAATTCACCATAATAACAATTGGGGGAGCCAACATGTCTTGATTTGATCATCATTATTGTCATAAACTATGCGAGTGCAAACACATCCTCGTAGTGAATGGGGTGGGGGGGGAATGTAGTCACACCAATATCGACATCTTGTTAACAAGCAAGAGAATTGACTCATCCTAAGAGCCACTAAGGGAACTAACTCACCTTAGTCATAACAAATCTTAACATTATAACAAATATTTGCAGGAGGACATGAATTGATAAATATATTATGTCATTAATAATTTTCATATTTTGCATATTATGTTTTGTTCACCCACAAAATATCAATATTAATTTAATATTATATTAAGTTAACTTATTAACTTGTTGTTGGAATAACTATAATAAATAGAACAGAAACAATTATTTTTAGTTATAATCATAAAACATTACATAAGACATATCTTGAAATTGTACACAATGATCCTACTAAAAATACAACTTATAATCAACATATAGCCTCTTTCTTTCTCTCTCTAATGGTTACTATTTTGTGCCCTTTTTCTTGAGAATGATTAATGATGCTCCCCCACTACTTAAAGGAGATGATCAACATTAGGCTCAAAGATTATAACAATTATGTGGTTGGAATATGGAGACAAGAAAGAAAATAAAAAAATCATTTTATATGCCTAACAAACGACCATATCGATGAAAAATTCAATTGGACTCTTCACTACATTTTCAGTGGCAATGATTTTGAAATATCAATAAAACCACAATTAAGGTTTCAAATATCACATTTGACACTCAGCTGAGTAAGAGAGAGAAAATGGTAAGTTATATTGTGATGAGTTAAGATTAGGTTATAGGATTTTATGCATAATAATTATATCTAGTAAATAATTTATTTTCTTGTTCAACATTCAAATTATATAAAATCATAATAATCTAAAATGTATTTACAAAAAGTTTCAAAACAGTACACTCATCCTCAATAGTACTTTCTTCTTCTCACTCATTATCCCCAAGTAACATCCACTTGCACCATCTAAGGTATAATCACCTCTTCATTTTAATATCCTCAAGACTCACCCCTATCTCCTTATTAGCTCTCTCCTTCATATCATTCTTGAATTTGAACATAAAGTATGAGTGTATTACCTTCTTATTACATAGCCTCATCAACCAAAACAAAATGCTTTACTTGAAACTCTTCCTCTCCATATGTTTTGTGGAATTTAAACACCACCATTGGTATAGAAGTTGACTAAGTAATCTTTTTAGGTTATCAACTTGCCTTATCTCCTTCACTTGCTTTATAAAATCTTCATTTCTCACTTATATCTCACTTGGTAGCATGGATTTAATGCTAGGAAGCTATTCAATAGAAAAACATGATGAAAACATTGTCATTTATGATGAATAGTTTGAAATAGAGGTGGCTAAGAAGTTTCATAAGGCTAATTGTTTCATTAGAATTGTAGATATATGAAGAGCTCTTATGTCAATGATGATTATAAGAATATTCCTACTCTTTGACTCTCATAAGAATAAATTAAAATGTAATGTATCTTTTAATACGCCCTTTTGTAACTTTCTCAAAATAGTTGTTTTTTGCAGATAAAAAATTTTGAAATTCAAAAAGCCATTGGTTGTCTTCCTTTGACAACAAAACCGATCATGCAAAGGAGACAAAGTTGATCATGACTTTTTTCTATGACAACACTCATTTGTTTTTCTTTTTTTTGTAACTACTCAAAGCCTTAATTTTAAGCTATTTCTAAATCCTAAAATATTAAAGAGGCCTCTAATTGTCTCTTAAAGCCCTATTTGTGCTTTTTATGCATTCTTGTGTCATCATTGCTACAATGCTGTGAGCATTCATGTGTTTTGTTATTATTTTTCGTAGTAATCATGTATTAAAAGGTTACAATGCACAAACATTATAAGTCATTTTCTACCCATTTGAGAATTATTTCTTTCATAAAATTTGATTTATATTTCTCTATTACAACCAAGCATAAAAGCATGATATTTTTTTAGAATTACTAAAATGATGTTTGGGAGGGACATTCTAACTTCTAAGAAAAAATCTTTCAAAAATGCTTTTCAGCTAAAATTTCTTTTGCCACATTAGCAGCCTTATACAAATAAGTAACTTTGTGATTCAATGAAGAGAAAAGAATAATGTAGATAAACTTCATTACTAAGTAGTAAGAAGTTGCAATTGAACATTGAACTTATATATAATTGACTTTATGGCAATACCAAGAAGAAGAACAATGAGAAATTTGAATATCTTTGGTAGATAGAAAGATTGGTTAAGTAGATGAAGTACCTATTATGTTAACTTGCAAGAGATGAAAAGTTGCTAGAGAAGAAATCTTGTAAGTGAAGAAAGCATCCTACAAATTCTCATATGCAAGACTTAATAGGCAATGAGTAGTGGTAGCAAACCCCAATAACTAAAACTAAGAAAAGTTTGGAAGAACTCCCAAGAACATTTGCTAAGGGTTGATAGAAAATATCTACTAAGCTCAATTCTTCAAAGACTAGTTATTGGGGCACTCTTCTCCCATAAAAGAGACCTTCAAAACATCATAAAGGTTGCCTTTCTACATCAAACACACATATTCTCCACTATCAAGAGAACCTAATGAAAGCTTTATAATTAGATCTATGACATAATGTCTAAAGCAATAATCTAATTTGCCTTTTTATCCAACAATCACTTATTAGACTATCAACAGCATTAGAGTTGCCAACACCTTTGTTGATTGTACTAGTTCTATTGCATAGATGATTCCTTGCCCATGAATCCTCCATCAAGGTGCAACTCATCACAAAGCTAATGAGCCAAACAATTCCATCTTCAATTTTTTGTGCCCTTTGTGAAGATCAATTTCTAGGTTTAGTGGTTTCTCATACAAATGAAGTATCTCTTTTGTTAAACTATTATAGATCCTTGACACTATCTAATCATTGTTTCATCATTTATAATGGTCTTTATTGGAGTTTTAACCAAAAGAACTTTCCTCTACTCCCAAAAGTTTGTGGTGGGGCATGCATTTCTTTACCTATTTAGTGAATGACATGAATCAATAGGACCCTTCCCTAGAGAAAAGAGTGAATCTTCTGCTCAATGTTCATTAGGATGTTTCCAAAAATGTACTTATGCTACGTGGCATAGATAGTAAGGGAGGTCATGAAATTATTGATGGAAACAACTTTTCTAACTATTACGAGAGCTCTAACACCCTAAGAATAGATTATATTCCTAACCATCTTGGTGATTTGGTTGACATCTATATGAAAATATCGACTAAACCAAAGTAGAATCCCCAAGTGTTTACTTGAAATCTTTTTTGGTACCTTAGCTATCAAATAGTCATCTATTGGAGAAACATCAAAATTTTTCTACTAAAGAAGAATGACAACTTACCCCCACTGATCAAATGCTCATAATTAAGGAAATAAGTAATAAGAATAAAAGAAATCTCTTGAATTCTATTGATAATAATAACAACATATAGCTTAACTTCATCAATATAGTAGATGAGAATATAGATGATCTTTAGATGAGGGTTTTATGTTTAGGAACTTTCCCTCCATTATCTTGTGTCATATGTATACAAAGAGGCAAAAACATCGAGTAGAGGATATAGTTTTTTGGTGATAGGGGACCGCCTTGATAGAAGTTATAGAAATCTTGGATCTAATGGAATTGCCCCTTTATTACAGCTGTAAATTATAACTGTTAGGTCAAAATCATTGAGGCAAATTTGCTCACTACACCTTGTGGATGAGCATCACTAATGTGATTATCCATCACTAGCATCTAACATCAGAAGTCCTAGTAACTTTTGAGGAAGGATCATCTATCCTTATACATACTTAAAGTTTATTTTCCCTTAGAGAGAAGAAAACAAGAACCTAGCTATGAGTAAAGTGAGGTCATAAACTCTCTATTTAAAAAGGAAATTATGGCTTACACATAGCATGTGTGTGCATGTGTATGAGGGGTAAGGAAGCTCAAGTTTTGGAGTTTATTTAATCGATGGACACCAGTTCTAGGTGAAGTGGTCAGGAGGCTTGCCAAAAGTCTCTAAAGTAAAATCAATAAAAATAGTATCCCCATCAAGTTAGATACTAATACTATTTGCCATCCCCTTGATAGTACCAATTTGGCAAAAGTTATCCATGTTTCTATTCCTTTTGAGATTACAACTCAACCTTATTGTGTTGCCAACTATAAAACTCTAGACACAGAAGGCAAGTGTTATAATTTGTTACTAACACTATAGCCTTCGATAGCCCTCCTTTGTTAAATACCTCTCTTATCCTTTAATCCCTAGAATTTAATAACTCCCTTTAATCCTATTTATTGTCGTAAAAGTGTTACACATTTGCTCTAAACTAAAAGGACAAAGTGCTCCAAAAAGTAATAGGAACACTTTTGGTTGAACATAGAACCAAGGCTCCAAATTTGACTTCTATAATCTTACGCAAGAACAAATTGGATTTATTTCCAAAGTTAACTAAATATCCCCTAAATTTTAAGTTGTTGTTCATCTTAAACTCAAATAATTAAACTAAATAACTAGTATATGATGATTTGAATTGGTGCAAACAAAAAGAACAAGGGCATTGCTCACAAATGCCATGAGTCATTCAAAGTTCAATAAGACTATATCAAGTCTTACCCAGATTATAGCTTTCATCTCCATGTTCTTACACCAAGTCCATGGTAAGGCCATAAATTCCAAATCTTAGAAATCTGTCTTTGTTAAATGGTCTGAATGCTCCACAGTTAATGGCATAGAATTGAATGGCTTACCCCTCTCTACTATTCCCAACATAAAATGTCATTGAAGGAAAATATTGTTGGAACATATTAACCTAATAAAACTAAATAACTTTAATTATTTTACTTAGTATGGTGGCCCTTAGTTTATTATGCTTATTTTTATGTTTTTTATCCATCAATTAGTAACATATTATACCTTATGCTTTTTAGCTATGACTTGTATTTATAGTAGACCTTCAACTACATTGATTGTCAAAGAAAGTATATAACTAGCTTATCTATTTAATTTTAGAAGGATAACACATCAAATATTTCATAACATAAAAAAATTTGGTGTTCATGCTTTAATTAGGGAGAAGTATTGTTATTTGTCATATCACTATTATCTTTTTGCAGAACAATTAGCCATCAAGGGTTTGTAATGTGCCTCCATTCAATGTAATAAAGAAGAAGATGTTTTTATCCAGAAGTTATGTCTTATATGTTCTTAACTCTTAATGCAATTCCTTGATATATCTTCAAATTTTTTTCTCTAGCTTGATATGTTAAGAGATATTTACTTTAAAAAGTAAATATGTTTACCTTTTCGTATCACAATGAATATTACACAAATGGTTTGTCGATGTAAATTCTTCGTTTAACACCCAAATATATAACATACCCATAGATAAACTTCTTAAAAACTTCAAAAATGGCCCCACTTGCAACAAATGTCCATCCAAGGCCATAATATGGTTAGTGAATTTTTATAAATCCTATTTGTAAGAAACTTTTCTATTTGACCTCATAAATGAGGTACACACTCCTATTCAAGCACAAGCTTCCATTCAAAGATTCAAGATTTTACTAGTTGAGAAATATTGGAGTTATTGACTAATGCATATCTTTTTCGTGGCTTTTATGACTATTTATGTTATAGCTAAACTAAGATAACTAGGTTGTTAGAAAATGTGGCATGCATTATAGAGAAAGGAAATGGTAGGTTCCTAGATACTAAAGAGATTTAGCATAACATCCTCGACTATAAAATTAGGTGACAATCAAAATTGTTTCATAAAACATATCGATGATGTTTCTTTTATCCACATCAAACAGCATATAGAATAATATTGAATTGCTAATGAAACTAAGAATAAATAATAATAAATTAAAATTTTTAATATTAAGTAAAAATATTATAAATAAAATAAGAAATTGAACTAATATAATATAACCAATTCAAAAAATATATTAAAACCAAAGTAAATAATTGGAAAATAATTAGAAATTTTATTGTATTGTTGTAATTCTAGATACTAAAAAGATTGAATATAACATCCTTAATAATCAAGTAAATAATGAAAATAAAATGTCATAAAATATTTAAAAATATAAATAAATTTAAAACATAATATAAAATTTGTTAGGGCTTATTAAGAGAAGTCCACAAACATTAGCTTCATCTTGATTGGCCCTCATTCATAATTATTATGAATTACAAAAATAAATAAGTAAAAAATAAGAAATTATTATTATAAATTTTAGAAAATATAAATTAAAGTGAAAATGTGAAAACTGGAAATTAGGTAATGTATCCAAATCAAATTGATCCAAAGGTAACACGAGAGGCGATGTATAGTTACATAGGAATAAAACCAAATCAAAGCAAAAAAAATTAGAAAAATAAGCTAAATTATTATGAAAATTTATATTCCATGACACTCAGAAAATTGAGCTCAACATCCTTGATCATTAAATAATGTACATACTAAAATGTCTTATAAAACATGCCTAAACCCTAGAAAATAATATATTTAAAAATTTGATAATTAATATTTAATTAGATAGAGCTCATCAAGAAATGTCTAATGATGGTTTTTTCATATTAATCAGACTTTGATTAGAATATCAATGAATTTCCAAGGTTAATAAGCATAAATAATTAAAAAAAATTATTTTAATATTAAGTAAATATGTAACATACTTGAAATAATATAAATTGAAGAAATGTAATATAATTTTCTCAAAGTAATGTAAATGACTCATGAGATGAGAATTAGAGTTTTATAATAATATAACACAATGAAAGCAAAACATTTAAGCAAATGTTACAAATTGAGCAAAAAAATTACATTCCAAGATAATAAAAAAATTGAGCGTAACATCATTGATTGTTAAATTCGGTACAAATCAAAATATTTCATATAATTCATCAAGACCATGGAAAGAAAATATTTAAAAATGTAAAAAATAGTTATTTAATTGATGGAGGTCGTCGAGAATTGTCAACCAATATTTGTTTCTTCTCCATTAGAACTTGTTTTTTTGAAATAGATATAATATCTATAATATCAAGATGGCCTAGCCATGCCAGAGTTACAAAAGGATCCTCAAGGAGGATCGAAAGTGAAATCAGATAACATAAGCTTGAGCAGGGGCTTAGGGATGGGGACCCTAGGGGCCCAGGTGAACTCCTTAAGGCAAGCAGCCGGTGCAGCCCAATCAGTAGGCGCATTCCCGTCTCTAAGGATGTGGGTGAACCGGACAGCCTCAAGACCCCTAGCAAACTGAATGGTTGCAGCATAAGCGCCCGTCCCAGGATGGCGGGACATCATCTCATGCACCACCTAAAGTGCCTGCATCGAGTCAGTTCTGAATTCCACGGCACGATGCAGGGGAAGGTATTCCCTAATGATATCAAATGCCATAAGCAAAGCCTGGGTCTCCATCATGTCCACCGCTTGGGAGAGCATCCTTTTACCAACAGCCAGGATGGGTTTGCCCATGCAATCCCTCACAACCATGCCCAGCCCGACGATAGAGTGACCAACTGCAGCATTGCAATTCACTCTGATCCATACTGTTGGGGGGAGAGGCCTACCATGCGCAACAAGCAAGTCCAAAGAATTGCCAGGATTCTCACTGGATAGGGAGGAGAGAGATGATTGCCGGTTGAGAACAGAGTGTGCCTCGATCTTAATAGTCCGAATGATAGAGCACGACACAGGCACCGGGATGTTGTGTCTGGCAGCGTTCCTCCTTGACCAAATATAGTACATCGTAGTAGCAAAAATGGCCGCATGTGACTGCCGAGCACCACGACGCGCATCAGGTGAGTCGATAAATCGGTGGACACGATCAATGAACAGTAGACCGACCCCAGTTGATTGGCCCAACCCAGTCAATGCCGCACGAGCCGTGCAGTCAGCCCAAAGAGTTTGGGCACTCGGGCAATCCCAGAATAGCTGCTGCATGGTTTCCTCCTCCACGTAGCCCAGCTGGCAGGAAGTGTTGCTACAGGGCCCCCGACGGGCCAGCAACTCCGCCGAAGGGAGGTAGTCTCTGTCGACCCTCCACACGAAGAAGCGGACTCTAGGAGTGACCTTGAGCTTCCAGATGCCGCAGTATTCCTCCAAAGGCCGACTGCCATCATGCTTGCCATTACAAAAGTTAATAAAAATCTTTTTTAAGGTTTTCACATGATCTTAGAGATACTTTGATTCATACCTAATTTAATGATAGGGGATGTTACACTTGATCTCCATAGAATCTTGGAATTCAACTATTCTATAGAATTTATCTTACTTCAAATGTTTTTCTTTCATTTGGTTATGTTATTAATTTACTGCAAAGGTATTCTCATGTGACCTTTACATCACTTTAGTATTTTTTATAATCTATTATTTCCATTTATCATGTTTAAACATTAATAGATATTTACTTGAAATTTAAGTAGAAAATTGTTATTATTTATTCATATTTACTTTAATAATTTGTAGTAATTTCAAACAAGGTACATTTGAGACAAAAAATATCATTCGACTCATCTCAATAACCTCAACCAATTGAGTATATTTCTTAATTTTTTTTAAATCATTTATTTTTTTATGATTTGAGACATTTTGATTTGTACCAAATTTTTCTATCAAGGATAACTACTCGATCTTTAGTAACTTTGAATTCAACTCTCTCTCGTATAATTTATATCATTTCATAACACTTTTTTTCTTTGCCTTGCTTATATTATCTTACTTCAATAAGTCTTATTTTGGCTTTATTTTATATTTAGTTAATATTTAAATAAAATTTTATAGATAATTATTCTTATTACATATTATAATTCATAGTAATTTTAAATGAGGCCCAATCGAGTTGAAATAAGCATCGTTACATTCCTCTAACATAGCTGTATCAAATTAAATATTTAATTTTTTATTTTAAAATTTTTTTGGTTTTTATATGTTTAATTAGACATTTTGATTTTTGCCTATCATGCATCATATGATTTTTATATTATTTTGGTTTATCTCATTTAAGCTTTATTATACATTTGCTAAATACAAAAATAATAATTAATTAATATCTATTTTTAAATGCTTTTATAATTCAAAATAATTCAAAACGAAATGTGATCAAGGAAAAATGAACCTCATTTGATTCTTCTAATTTAACACTATCCAATTATATATTCATTTATATATTTTTAAATATTTTATTTTACTAAGGTTCTTACACACTTCACTAGACATTTCAATTCGCACATGAATTATTAATTAAGGAAATTAAACGTGATCTTCTTAATATATTAGAATGCAACTTTTTTAATTAAATTATTTCATTTATTAATATAATTTTCGTTGATTTAGTTATATTACTATGAAGAAGAATGAGAAGAAGAAGATGAATAAGAAGAAGAGGAGAAAGAAAAAGACATTACTTTAATTATCTAATTGATTCTTACTTGATTTGATGATTGAGAATATTTCACATGTCTATTGGAAATTTTTTTAAAGTATATTTCTTATGCCACTTTTCTTATTTATCCAAATGTTTTACTTTGGTTTAGTTATTTCACAATGAAACTCTTTTTCTCCTCTTATGTTACGTTTATGTTAAGTTGATTTGGTTATATTCCAATTTTTTATTTATCTCATTTTACCTTTAAAATATGTAGTTACTTAATATTTAAAGATTATTTTTTATTACTAAAGATAATTTATAATGGTAATTTAAAGTAACTTTAAATGAATTCTAATAAAGTTGAAATAAATGATTTAAGATAGGTCTTAATGAGCTCTTTATAACTAAATATTAATTTTTTTATCTTTAAATATTTTGTTATCTAGTTTTTGCCATGCTTTACATGTCATTTCAATTTGTACCTAATTTGGTGATTAAAGATGAACACTAGATCTCCTTAGTATCTTAGAGTGAACCTTCTCCAATTTATCTCCTTTCTTCAAACTTTTTACTTTAATTTTGCTATATTATTATACAACTTCAAATTTCCTCTCATGTGTCATTTACATCTCTTTGATTTAGTTATATAACATTCCTTCAATTTATCTCATTTAAATTATTATATATATATATATATACATAATATTAAAATAATTACTTATTATTATTTATGATTATTAACTTCAATAATTCTTTGTAATTTTAAATGACGTGTAATTAAGTGAAAACAAATGTATATAGACTCATCTCAATAAGCTCTATTTTGGTGATCGAAGATGTTACACTCTCCTCACATGTAACCTTTACATTGCTTTGATTTTGTAGTATTACATTATTTTATTTTATCTTATTTCAACTTTATTACATTTTTTACTTAATATTGAAATAGTAATTTTTATTATTTATAATTATTTATTATGGTAATCCATAAAAATTCCAAATGAACTCCAATCTACATAAAACAAATGTTATCATCCCATCACAATAACTTCTAAGTAAATATTTATTTTTATATTTTTAAATATTTTTTTTCTAAGTTTTAGGATTTTTTAAGAGAAATTTAATTTTTTGCTTAATGTTTTAATTGAGGTTGTTACCCTCAATCTCCTTTAAATATTTGAAAGTGATTTTTCATAAAAATTAATGTAATTTCTTCAAATGTTTTACTTTTTTTTCTCTATATTACCATAGAACTTTAAATCTCCTCCCAAGTAACTTTTTGATGTCTTTTATTTCATTGACTTCAATTTATATCATTTTAGTATTATATTTATTTATCTAATATAATTTTTTTATTATTATTATTTACTTTTTATTTAACTTGGTAATTTGTAATAATTTGAAATGTGGTCCAATCTAGATGAAACAAATATTATTGGACTTGACTTGGTATGCCTCATTCAATTAAAGATTCATTTCATATTTTTAAATATTTTATTTTCTAGGTTTTTTGCATTATAGAAGATTCATTTTACATTATCATTTGGCTATATTATTATTAATTCTAAGCTTCCTCTCATGTGAGGTTTACTTCACTTTAGTTTTATTATATTATATTATATTTCATAGTAATTCCAAAAAATGTTGGACAAGACAAAAGAAAGGTCATTGGACTCATCTCAAGGAGCTATGACCAATTTAATATTAATTTTTATAGTTTTGAAAACTTTATTTAAAGAGAGTTTTGGCACAAAATGCAAGACATTTCAACTTCTACCTAATCTATCAATGAAGGGTATAATGCTCGATCTCCTTCGTATATTGGTAGGAAAATGTCTCGTCTAGTTTATCTCAATTGTTAAAATGTTTTATTTGATTTTATCATATTTCTATGAAATTATAATTCTCCTCTTGTGTGAATTTTAGATCAATTTTATTTTTTTATATTACATAGCAAGGAGTAATTAATTTTTACTTTAATATATATTACCTTAATATTTTAAAAAACATGCTTTATAATTTATGCTTATTTATATTTGTAATTTGTAGAAACTCCTAACAAGGTCTATTGTACACCTAAAGAAATGTTAATGGACACATCTCAATAAGATTTATAAATTTAAATTTTTTTTATATTTTTAAATATTTTTGTCATCTTTTTAGCATTCCTTAAGAGTTATTTTGATTAACACCTAATTTGATGTTTAAGAAATTTTCATTTGATCTATTTTGCAAATTTCAAAAAATCTTATAAGTTAATTTTCATTTAATCAAAATTTTTATTTTTATTTTATTATATTACTATGAAACTCTAATTCTCCTCTATTATTACCTTTATGTTTCTTTGAATTTTTAATATTATTCTAATTTACCTTATGTAATATTTAATTTATATTAAGTTATTAGTAAGAAAATATTATGTACTTACTTAAGCTTATTTATTTTCATTATTGGTGGTAAATCAAAACAAGGACTGATTATGATGAAATAAATATTGTTTGACTCTTATTAATAAACTCTTTCCAATAATATAATAATTTTAGTTTTAAATATTTTATTTTATTGGTTTTGGCACATTTTAAGAGTCATTTTGGTTTGCACCTAATTAGATGTTCGAGGATGTTATACTTGATCTCTTTAGTATTTTAGAATGTAGCATTTTAATAAACTTTATTTCAATTTGTTAACATTTCCATTTTGATTTTGTTGTATTACATTTTAACTATAAATGTCATCTCATTTGATAGTACGATACAAGCATTTTTAGGCTCATCATGATGAGCTCTAGAGAATTAATTATTTATTTTTTCATTTTTTAAATATAGTATTAGGGGTTGTTTATAAGGCATTTTAAATACAACCTGATTTTATATTCATGGATGTCACACTTCACCTCGTTAGTATCTTGGAAAAAAGCTTTTTGCAAAACTCATCTCTTTTCTTCAAATATTTCATTTTCATTGGCTTAATATTTTTATCAAAATCTAATTTTACACTCGTGAGACCTTCACAATTTTTTCATTTAGTTATACTACTTTTCTTCAATTTATCTTGTTTTACCTTTACCATAAATTTACTAAATATTAAAAATAATAATTTATTATTATTTATCCTTTTTTACTTTATAAATTTGAGGTATTCAAAATAGTATCTAATCAAGGTGAAACAAATGTTATTGGATTTATCTCCATGATTTACCAAATTAACTATTTGTTTTGGTATTTTTAAATAAGCTTTTGAGGGCTCTTCATGTTCTATGAGACATTTTGATTCATACCAAATTTGTTGATAAAAAAATGATATACTAAATCACACAATTGTCTTTGAATGCAATATTTCCATGTAATTTGTCTCATTTCTTTATTTTTTTTCCTTCCACTCGATTATATTAATTTATAACAAGAAATCTCCTATCATATAACCTTTTCATTGTTTTGGTTTTGCTATATTTTACTGCCTAAATTTATCTTATTTTTTCTTTAATGTATATTTAAGTAATGATAAAATAATATTTTTTATTATTTATGCTTATTTAGTTTTGTACTTCAAAATATTTATGGGCGAGGCCAGAACGAGAATAAAAAAATGTCATCGCACTTATCTTGATGATATCTTTCCAATTTAAAATTATTTTTATATTTTTAAATAATTCATTTTTTAGTATTTACATGCTTTACAAGAAAGTTTTTGTAATTAATTTGATGATAAAGGGTTTTTCATTTAATCTCTATAATAACTTGGAGTACAATTTTCTTATGTAATTTATCTCATTTCAAATATCTTTTGCTTTGATTTGGTTATATTAATATGAAATTCTAATTCTCATCTTCTGTAACTGTTACATCGCTTTGATTTCATTATATTGAAAATCTTTAATTCATCTTAATTTGACTTTATATATACCAAATTAATTTTAAAATAATAATTTATTTTTATTTATGTTTATATAATTTAGCAATTTTTAGTATTTCCAAAATTTATCAAATGGAGATTAAACAAACATCTTTGGTCTTTCATTGATGAACTCTATCTAATTAAACTTTAAGTTTTATATCTTTAATAATTTTATTTTGTAGTATTTTGGTATGTTTTATGAGACTTTTTCATTAAAATATAATGTGATGACTGAGGATGTTATATTCGATCTCATTAGTATCATAGAATGCAACATTTTAGTATAATTTTTTTATTTTTTAAAAGATTCTAATTTTATTTGGTTATATTACTATATAACTCTAAATTTCTACTTGTGTGTTTTTTACATGGCATTGATTTAGTTATATTATATTTTTTTCACATTATATTAGTTCAAGAGTAAAATATATTTCAATAAGATTAACATAATAATTTATTATAATTTTTTGTTATTTTTTTGGTATGTCATAATTATTCTAAACAAGGTATGATTAAGTCAAAACAAACATTATATGATAAGTCTCAATTAGCTCTATCTAAATATGTATTCATTTATACACACACACACACACATATTGACTTTTAAAGTTTTTACACACTTCATAAGATAGTTCAGTTTTTTATAGATTTAATGAATTGGAATGTTACACTCGATATTCTTAATATCTAAAAACTTTCTCTTTGATTTTGATATATCATAATGAAGCTACAATGCCTCTCTTGTTTGTCTATAATATTACTTATATTAATTTGTGTTACCTTCCTTCAATTTATTGCATTACAGTTTTAATGTATATTTTATTATTTTTATTATTATTATTATTATTACTTTTTATTTTTGTTCATTTGGTCATTTTTACTGAACACAACCAAGCTCCTACGAAAATGAAACAATTTTCATTAGACTCGTCTTAGTGACCTGTATGCAATTAAATATATATATATATATAAACATATATATTCAAAATTCTTAGTATTTTATTTTCTATACTTTTGGCATGCATTATGAGTTGTTTTGGTTTCTTCTTATATCAATGATCAAGAACACACCTTTCTCATTGTATTTATCTCATCTTGTTTCAAAATTTTCACTTTGATTTGGTAATATTACTATGTAACAAAAAAAATCTAGTCTTGTATGATATTTACATTATGGTGATTTGGTTGAATTTTTTTATTTCAATTCATGTCATTTTAGATTTACTATATATTTTATTATTATTTAAGCAAATTTATTTTATTAATTCACAGTAATTCAAATAAGGTCTAATTGGGATGAAACGAACATCAGTGGAGACATCTCGATGAGGTCCTTCTTTTCTAGGATTTTCACATATTTTGTTAGACATTTTGACTTGTACATGATTTCACTATTATGAATTTTATACTTGAACTTTTTAATATCATAAAATACAATTTTCTCGAATAGCTTATTAACAGTTTTTAATTTTTTTATTTGTTAATATTACTATGAAGCTTTAATCCTACCTTGCTTTGAACTTCATATCTCTTTGATTTCATTCTATCGCATTGTTTCAATATATCTTATTTAGCTTTATTATATATTTGTTAAATATAAAATGGTAATTGTTTTGATTTGTACTTTTTAATTCAAAGTAACTTAAATGATTTCTAATCGAGATTAAATAATGGTCATTTGACTCATCTTGATGAGCTCTATCTAATTAAATCTTCATTTTTATAATTTTTGAATATTTTTGAATATTTTTTTAGTATTTTGTCACACTTCATAAGACATTTAGATTTGTACTAAATTTAATGATCGAGGTTGTTATGCTTGATCACCTTAGTATCTTAGAATGCAACTGTTTCATACAATTTATCTTAATCCTTATAATTTTTTCTTTGATTTCATAACTTTACTTTGTAGCTCTAATTTTGATCTCACGTGAGACTTATATGTCTTTGAGTTTTTTATATACTTTTTTCAAATTTTGCTTATTTTATTTTTCAATATAAATTTACTTAAATTGAAACAATATTTCATTTCTATTTATACTTATTTGATGTCATAAATCTTAGTAATTAAAAACAAGGTTCAATCAATATGAAACTATCATTGTTAGATATGTCTCTATGAGCTCTACCTAATTATAAATTAAGTTTTAACAGTTTTATATATTTTATTTATTATAAATTTAGTAAGCATGATGACATATTTAAATTTATAGGTAATTTGAGGATTAAGGATATTTTATTTGATCTTCTTTGTATCAAACAAAGCAAATTTAATAATAAATAATCTCATTTCCTAAAAATTTTCACTTTGATTTGGTTATGTAGCACTAAATGTCCCTTAACACTACTTCTACAATACCTTGATATTGTTACATTACATTACTTCAAATAATCTCCTTAAAGTTTAATAAGTATTTCATTAATATTAAAGAATATTTTAACATTTAAGCTTATTTACTTTTATAATTCGTAAAAGCTATAAATCAGACATTATCGAGATGAAACAAATGTTGTTGGACTTATGACTTGGTGATATAACCAATTAAATATTAATTTTCATATATTTTTTTAAAAATATATTTTTTATTATTCTATAATATATTATGATATATTTTAATTTGTATTTGATTTAAAGATAAAAATGTGACACTTGATCTTCTTAGTATCTTGTTTTGTAATTTTTTGGTAAAAATTATGTCATTCCTTTAAATTTTTTTCTTTAACTATGAACTATTATTATGAAACTCTTATTTTTCTCTCATATGACATTTACATAATTTTTATTTTTTTAAATTTAGGTACTTCAATTTGTCTTACTTAATTTTTAAAATATATTTACTTAATCTTATTATTATTACTATTTATGCTCATAATAAGATGAAATAAGCACCATTGGATTCACTGCAATGATCTCTATCAAATTAAATATTTATTTTTATTAGTTTTATTATTTTTATTATTTTTATCATTTTTATTATTAACTTTTTAGTTTTTTGCATTGTTTATAAGACATTCTTATTTATAACTAATTTGAAAATCTAGAACATTATACTCCATCATATGTTTTTGTTCACAACTCTCTCTTATAATTTGTCTCATTTTTTAGTTTTAGTCTTCGTTTTTCTTGCATTACTATGCAACCCAAAATCTCCTATTGTCTGACCATAACATCACTTTTTTGTTACATTATATTATTTTAATTTATCTCATTTGAGTTTTACTATATATTTACTAAATATGAAAATAATTATTTTATGTTATTTGCCCAAATTTTGTTTCATAATTCATATGAATTCTAATTTAGTTCTAAAGAGACAAAATAAATGTCATTGGATTCATTTTAGATAGCTTTATTAAATTTATTTTCTTTTTTACATTTTTAATTTTTTTGGGTAAAATATTTTGTTTGAACTTCTTGTTATGTTTTAATGCAGATTTCAAAGTCTATCTGTCTCATTTATTCAAATATTTTTCTTTGATCTAGTTATCTTACTATGAAACTCTAATACTACAGTTATGTCACCCATAGATCATTTTTATTTATAATTATTATATTGTTTAAATTATTGCCATTTTAGCTTTAATATATATTTACGTAATATAAAAATAATAATATATTAATATTTATGTTTAAATGATTTGATAATTTATAAGAATTCCAATCAAAATTTGATGGAGACAAATCAAATGTCATTTCACTCAACTCAAGTAGCTCTATCTAATTAAATATTAATTTAAATATTTTAAAATATTTTATTTTATGGGTTACTTATTTATGTTTAATTAATTTGATATTGGTTATAATTCAAAAAGAGGCCTAATCAAAAAATATCATTTTACTCATCATAACTTGTTCTATCTAATTAAATATGCATTTCTTATATTTAATTCTTTTATTTTCAGCAAAGTTTTGATGATTTATGTGACATTTCAATTCATACATAATTTAACATTCTAGAATATTGTATTTGCTCTGTTTAATATCTATGAAAATAATTTTTCCAAAACATTTTATCATGTTTCTTCATATTTTTTATATCTTTTGGTTATTCTACTATGTAGCTCTATATTTACTATAATATAAGCATTACATATCTACGTTTTTGTTTTATTATATTGTTTCAATTTATCTCATTTCACTTCTATCAATATCTTCTTAATATTAATAACAATTTATTTTTTAACGTTAATTTATTTTGGTAATTCTCTATAAATCAAAACATTGATTGATGGATATGAAACAAGCATCATTAGGCTTATCTCCTCATGCTCATTATAGTTGAAGATTTATTTTTATATTTTTAAATATTTTAATTTCTATATATTATGAATACTTTATGAGAAATTTTTGTTCGTATCTTGTTTGATGATTTGTAATGTTAGGTTTGATCTTCCTATTTCTCAAAATCCAACTTTCCTATGCTAATTATCTTATTTCAAGAAATGTTTCTCATTGATTTGGATACATGCAGTAAAACTCTAATTCTCCTTTTATTTGACTACTACATCATTTTTAATTCTACTTTTATGTTACTATATATATGTATATATTATCAAATAATTTTTTGTTATAGATTTTTATAGGTTTTAATGGACATTTCTTTTCATTTTTTATTTAATAATCAATGATCTTACAATGAATCTACTTAGTATATTGGAATGTCTTTTTCATAATATTTGTCTCAATTCTTAAATGACATTTCTTTATACGTTATTATATAACTCTTAATCTCTTATAGTATGACAACTGCATCTCTTTGATTTAGTTTTGTTAGTTTACTTCAATTTATTTTATTTCAACTTTGATAGATATTTGTTTAATATTAGTATAATAATTTGTTATTAATTTTTTTATTTCATAATATCTCATACAATTTAAATGTAGAGGGTTTCAGTTTAGTTATATTACATTACTTTAACTTTTATCATTATGTCAAGATTAAATATTTATTTAAAATTATATTAAATATTTATTTAAAATTAGATTAAATATTTATTATCATTTATAATTTTTAAATATTTTTATTTGCAATCATTCAAAAACTAGTCTAATTAATACAAAACAAATACCTTGGACTTTTTTGGAGGATGTCTATCTAATAATTTTTTTTTAATATCTAGTTTGTAATCATTCAAAAACTAGTCTAATCAATACAAAAAAATATCTTGGAGTTGTCTAGAGGTGGTCTACCAAATAAATATTTAGTTTAGTTATATTACATTGCTTTTACTTTTATCATTATATCTTTAATAAATATCTTGGAGTTGTCTCCTCTTGTGTGACCTTTTAATCACAATTATTTTGTTATACTACATTGCTTTAATTTATTATATTTTTAGGTTTATTATATTTTTACTTAATTTGAAATAATAATTTATTATTATTTATGTTAATTTAAATAAGAAATTCATGGTAATTCAAAATGTTGTTTGATTAAGATGAATGAAATGTCATTGAAAATATCTTATTTTCTATGGTTCCAAAATTCTTTAGGATAAAACACAATTCATACGAGTTTTGATGATCGACTTTCCAACTCTAAGTCACTTAATTATCTTTGAATTTATCTCTTCTATGCAATTTATGTTATTTACTCTAATGTTTTACATTCATTTTGTTATATAACTATTTTAATCAAAATCTTTACATTTTGTACCTTTATGTTTTCTTCATTTGGTTATATAACTATTTTAATTCCAAAGCTTTTTTTATCAATGAAAAACAAAGGTTTTCAAATCGTCTCAATGAACTA
Source organism: Vanilla planifolia (assembly GCA_023846275.1). Lineage (NCBI taxonomy): Eukaryota > Viridiplantae > Streptophyta > Magnoliopsida > Asparagales > Orchidaceae > Vanilla > Vanilla planifolia. The sequence continues at coordinate 486,829 of JAIUJO010000523.1, forward strand.
TATTTGAATATTCTTTTAAATTTTTAAAATAATTTTTAGCTCTTTGTAAAGATTTTCCATATATTTTGACTAATACACTGTTTAATGAATAAGAATATTACACTCAATCTCATTAATGTCTTATAATGCAACTTTTTTATAAACTTTATCTCATTTTTGTAAAATGTTTACCATTAATTTGTTTATATTATTATGAAAATCTAGTTCTTTTATGTGACATTTACATCACCATTATTTTGTTAGATTATATTACTTCAATTTCTCTCACACATCAACTTATATATTAACATAATATTAACATATTTATTTATAATTATTTATACTTATTTAATTTGGTAATTCATAGAATAAAATGTATTTGGTCTCATCTTGATGACTTTATACAATTAAATATCCATTTTCATATTTTCAAATATTTTATTTTTTAGGGTTTTAACATTCCTAATAAGACATTTAAATACTTAATTATATAATGATTGATCATTTTACACTCGATCTCCTTGGATCTTAGAGTGTAACTTTTCCATATAATTTATCTTATATCTTCAAATTTTTTTCTTTGATTTCATTATGTTATTGTGAATTTCCTCTTATGTGATCCTCAGATAGCGTTGAGAATAATAAATTACAAAGCTTTAATTTATGTCATTGTAAATTTAAGGTTTGTTAAATTAATAATAAAATAAAAAATTTATTGTTATTTATTCTTATTTATATTCTTTAATAAGTAGTAGTTTTAATAAAAGTTTGATCATCACAACAAAAATGTCATTGGACTCATCTCAAAAAGCTTTATAAAACTAATTTTTTATATTTTTTTAAATATTTTATTTTCTATGTTTTTGAATTTTTTATGATAAAGTTTTATTCCTACATGACTTCACAAGATGTTAGACTCAATCTCATTAGTAATTTGAAAGGAAACTTTATCATATAATTTATGTCAATTATTTAAATGTTTAGCTTTTATTTGGTTAAATTACAATGTAACATTACATCTTCTCTCTTGAGATGTTTACATCACAATTATTTGGTTATATTACACTACCTTAATTTCTCTCAATTCAAATTTAATATATGTTTTATAAATATTAAAATCAAATTTTATTATAATTTATGTTTAATTACTTATCTAATTCACAGTAATGCTGTACAAGGTCTGAAGGAGACGACAAGAAAATTATCAACCTTGATAAACTCTACCTCATTATTTATTTTTATATTTTTAAATATTTCATTTCTTATGGTTTTAGCATATCTTACATGATATCTTGATTAATTTTTTATTTTATCATTGAGGATTTTGCAGTCGATTTGCTTCTTAGTGTGTTTCATTAAAATATTATTGTATAATTTATTTAATTTCATCTTTTTTATTTGCTTTTATTAATATCTAACTCCAAAAAGCTTATCATGTCACCTTTACACCACATTGATTTAGTCATAATGCATTCCTTCAATATCTCTCATTTATGCCTTAATATATGTTTACTTAATATTATAAAATAAATTTTGATTATTTAACTTATTAATCTTAGTACTTCATAATAAATCTAAACTAGGTCTGATTTGCTTGAAATAAATGATGTTGGACTCTTGTTGACTTTTCTAATATGACTGTCCTAAAAACTTTATCTTATTTCATCAAAATGTTTTCTTTTATTTGGTTATAATACAATGCAACTATAATTCTCCTCTCATGTTTGTTTTATAATTATAATATTTGGTATATTACATTGCTTTAATTTTTCTCATTTTTGCTTGGTTTATATTTACCACACTAATCTCTTTAGTACCCTAGAATGCAACTATCTCATATAATTTTTAAAATTTCTTAAAACATTTTGCTTTGAATTCATTTTAGTTTTATGAAATTATAATTCTCCTCTCATATCACTATTACATCGTTTTTATTAAGATATATCATATTACTTTAATTAATCCCATTTTAATTTTGTTATACATTCATTAGATATAAAAATAATAAATTATTATTATATATACTTATTTATTTTGGTAATATGAAAAATCCCAAATGATATCTGGCTGATACAAAAGAAACATCGCTAGACTCATTTAATTGAGCACTAATTAATTAAGTATAAAATTTTTATAATTTTAAAAATTTTATTTTCATGGTTCTCATTGACTTTACGAGGCATTTTGATTCTTGCTTGATTTGAAATCAAAGATGTTGCTCTCGATGTTCTTAGTATTTTTAGTGCTATTTTACTACATAATTTATCTAATTTCTTCAAATATTTCACTTTTATTTGGTTATATTATTAGGAAACTCTAATTCTCTACATGTGTGTCCATTGCAATTCTTTTTGTAATTCATAATATTTTCAAATGAGGTTTGATGTGCACCATATGACATCATTAGACTTGCATCAATAGGCTCAACATAATTAATTTTTTTTTTCATATTTTCAAATATTTGATTTTCATAAGTTTGTGCATATTTTTGAAAGTGTTTTTATTTGTACCAAATTGGATTATCAAGAATGGTGTACTTGATCTCCAAAATATATTAAAATACTAGTTTCCCCTATTTTTAGCTCATGTCTTAACCAATTTTAATATGATTTGCTAATATTATTACTATTGCAATGGAATGTTGTTTTACAAATTGAGCATAACATGCTCATTTGTGAATTTATTTAAGGATCAAAATGTCTATAAAGCTAGGAGAATCATTAAACAAACATATTAAAAAATGTAAAAAGAATATTGAATTAGATAGAGCTTGTCAAGGTGGGTCCAATAATATTTGTTTGATCTCAATTAGTCCTCATTTGAAATTATCTCAAATTATAAAAATAAATAAGCAAAATAAAATTGCATTATTATTTTAGTATTAATAAAATAAATATTACAAAAAAGTAAAGATTAATTAAAGAAAATTAATATATCAAAATTAATGTATTTTAATGGTCACATGATAAAGAGATTTAGATTTACATAGTAATATAACTAAATGAAAGTAAAAAATTTCAAGAACTAAAATTAATTATTTAGGAATATTATGGTCAAAGGTTTCATGCAAATTTAGAGTAACATCTCTATTTGTCAAATTAAATATGAATTAAATGTACTAAAATGGAATGTTAAAATACTAAAAGATAAAATATCTAAAATTAGAATATTGAATATCTAAGTAGATAAAGATTGTTGAGATTAGTTCAATGAGGTTAGTTTTGTCTTGATCAAACATTTTTCAAAATTACTATTAATGCTCATAGAAAATAAACATTGAAAATAATAAAATATTATTTTATTATTATGTAAATATATAATGAAGTTGAAATAAGATAGATTAAAATAATGTAATAAAACAAAATCAAAGTGACATAACATGCACACGAGAGGAAATTTAAAGTTATATAGTGACATAAAAAACTCACAAAGCAATTTAAGTAAGGTAAATTTTCCTAGAATATTGTATTCTAAGATACAGAGAAATTTGGGTCTTACATCCTCAAATATTTAAAGTATGGTAAATGTTTTATAAAAATGAATATTGTAATCTAACTTATTCCATTATTAGAATATATTTACTGAAGGTTATATTACTATGTTACTCTTAATCTCCCATCGTGTGACCTTTTCATCACATTGGTTTTATTATATTACTTTGTTTCAAGAAATCACATTTTGACTATAATACTTATTATGTTAATATTGAAAAAATAATTGATTACAATTTATGATTATCTATTTTGCTAACTCATTGTAATTATAAACAAGGGCTAATCAAGGTGAAAATATGTCATTAGACTCATGTGAATGAGCTATTTATAATTAAATATTTATTTTTATTGTCTTAAATATTTTTTCAATGATTTTGGAATGCTTTACAAGATGGTCCAATTGGTACCTAATTTGACAACTAAGGATATTACATTCGATCATCTTCGTATCATGGAATGTAATTTTCTAGTACAATTTATCTCATTTCTTCAAAGTGTTTTTTTATTTGGTTAAATTATAATGTAATTCCAAAATTTCCTATCATGTTACCTCTACATCTTTCATTTGTTTATAATACATTACTTTAATTTATCACTTTTAGCTTCAATAAATATTTACTTAACATTAATATAATATTAATATAATTTATTAATATATTTATTCTTCTTTTATGCAATAATTAAAAGAAATCCATAAGTTTTCTAATCATGATGAAAGAAACTTCATTAAATTATGTTAGACTACTTTTATCTAATTAAATATTGATTTTTGTATTTTAAAATTTTTTATTATCTATAATTTTAGCACACTTTACCAAATATTTTGGGTAGTACCTTATTTGATGATAGAGAATATTACAATTTATCTTGTCATTATCTTGATATTCAACTTTCTTGAACAACTTACTTTATTTGTTAATAGTTTTCATTTTCTTTTTTATATATTATGTAACTCTAATTCTTCTCTTATATTATATTCACATTGTTTAGATTTTGTTATATTACATTACCTTGATCTAACTCCAACAACTTTATTATATATTTATTTAATATAATAATAAAAATTAATTAATATTTTTTCTATTTAATTTGGCAATTTACTTTAATTAAAAACAAAGTTTGATAAAAAAAAGCTGAAGTTGTTTGACTTTTCTTGGTGAGCTTCACTGAATTAAGTACTTAACCCTCATATTTTAAAACTTTTATTTTGCTAGGATTTATCACTTTTTGCCAGGAATTTTGATTTATAACTAATTTTTTGATCTAGGATGTTATGCTTAATCTCATTAAAACCTTAGATTGCAACTTTCCCCAAAACTTCACTAATAGTTTTCAAACTTTTTTCTTTGGTTAGGTCATAGTGTATCTAATTCTTCTCTTTTGTAACATTTGCATATCTTTGATTTGGTTGTATTACTTATTTTTGTTTAACTCATATTAACCATAAAATATATTTTCTTAATATTAAAGTACTAATTTATTTTTATTATTTATGTTTTAAATTTTAATAATTTGCAATAGTTTTAACCGAGCTCCAATCAACATAAAAAGAAAATCGTTGTACTCATTTAGACAAGGTCTATCAAATTAAATACTTTTTACAAAATTTTAATATTTTTATTTTTATGGTTTTAGCATGCTTCACTAAATAATTCAATTCATACATTATTTAACGATTGGAGATGTTGCATTTGATTTCTTATATATCTTTGAAAGCAATTATCCTAGACAATTTATCTCATTATTTCAAAACTTGCATTCAAATGTTCAAATGAATATCATCTGTAATCACTTCGATCATTAAATTAACTACAAACAAAAAGTGTCATATATCATGCACATAAAGAAGAGTAGAGCTCATCAGAACAAGTCAAATGATGTTTGTTTACTCTCGATCTACCCTCTTTTGGGATAATTCAAATTACAAAATTAAATTTGAATAAATAATGATAAATAGCAATTTAACATTAAAAAGTATATGTATTAAACCTAAAATAAGATAAATTGAAGTAATATTATTATATTATCAAATCAAAGTGATATAAATGTCACATGAGAGAAGAATTTGACTTTCATACTTGCATATTAAAATCAAGAAAATAATTTAAATAAATGTGATAAATTATACAACAATTCACATTTAAAGTTACCAAAATGATCAATGATGAAATCCCTTATTATCAAATTAGGTTCAGTTCAAAAATTCTAAAAACATTATGTAAAAATCATTAAAAATGAAATATTTAAAAAATATAAAAACTTAATAATTAAAAATTATATTTAAGTAAACAAGCATAAATAATAGTTAATTATTATTTCAACAAGAAGGTTATATATATTAAATCTTAAATGAGATAAATAGAAGCAATATACTATAACTAAATAAAATTATTATAAAGTTCACACAAGAGATGAATTAGAGTTTTATAGTAATATAGCTAATTGAAAACAAATCTTTTGAAATGTGACATAAATTATAAATGACAGTTAGATTCTATGATATGAAGGATATCAAGTGTAACATCCTTGATCGTTAAATTGGGCATGAATTAAATTATGTCACAAAGCATGCCAAAAATAAAAAATATATATTTAAAAATATAAAAATGAATACATATTTGGATGAAGGTTTTTTAAGCTAGTCCAAGTAATTTATTTCTTTCCTCATTGGGAATTACTAAAAAATAAAAAAAATAAATAAGTATAATTACTAATAAATTATTATTTTAATAATAAGTAAAAATATATCAAAGAAGAAATGAGATTTATTGAAGCAATGTAATATAATCAAATTGAAGTGATGTAATAGCCACATAATATAAGAATTATAGTTTTAATATATAATATCAAAAGCTAAGAAAACAATTTGAAGAAGTGAGATTAATTTAAAATGAAAGTTAAATTCCAAGAACCAAAAGAGATCAAGTGTAGTATTCTTGACCATTAAATGTAGTTCAAATTAAAAATTTTTGTAAATTGTGTGAAAATCAAGGAAAATAAAATATTTAAAAGTATCAAATTTCATTATTTAATTGAAGGGAGCAAGTCAAGTTTAATCCAATGACGTTTGTTTCTTGTCAGTCGAACCTCATTATGAATTATAGCAAATCACCAATATTAATAAACATAAGTAAAAATATATTGTTATTTGAATAAGTTAAATTGAAGGAAATATAATAGAATTAAAGACCTATAATGATCATATGAGAAAAGATTTAAAGTTACATAGTAATATAATAATATCAAGATAAAAAATTTGTAAAAATTAGAAAAGTTGCATTGGAAATGTTTTTCGAATATACAATGGTGATCAAGAATAACATCCTCAATTTTCAAATCAGATTAAATCAAAATTACTTATAAAGTAACCAAAACTCTAGAAAATAAATATATAAAACATAAAAATTGATATGTAATTATATAGAGCCTATAAAGATGAGTATAATAACATTTGTTTTTCCCTTATCATACCTCCTTTAAAATTTTAACAAATTATCCAATGAATTTTAAAATATATTCTTTAAATATTATGTGAATATAAGTTTAAGATGAAATGAGGTGAATTGAACCAGTGTTATACAACCTAATCAAAGTGATATAAATTTTATATAAGAAAGAAATTAGGCTTTCATAATAATATATTCAAATCAAAGAACAAATTTGTAAAATTTAGATGAATTGTTTCGGAAAGTTGCACTGCATGATACATAAGAGATCATGTGTAATATTGGCGATCATCGAAAAACGTTGAAACAAAATGTCATAAAGCATCTGAAAACCATAAAAAATCAAATTTTTTAAAAAATATAGAAATGAATATATATATATATATATACATATATATATAATTTGATAGAGCTCATCAAGACATAGACAACAATGTTTGCTTCGTTTACAACAAATCTCATTTGGAATTTTTTGCAAAACACTAAATTAAATATAAATAAGAAATATAAAATTATTATATTAATATTAAATACATATATACAAAAACTAAAATTAGATAAATTGAAACATTAAATATAACAAAATCAAGGTGGTGTAAATACGACATAAGAGAAGATTTAGAGTTACATGGTAATTTCATTAAATCAAAGAAAAAATTTAAATTAATGAGATAAATTTTACAAAAAATGTTATACCAAGATATTAGAGCAAGTGCGTCACTATTGATCATCAAAATATGCAAAAATTGAAATGTTTCATAAAATGTGTCAAAATTATAGAAAAAATATTTAAAAATTTAAATTGAATGTTTTATTTCCTAGTGCATCATGAGAAAAGTCTAATGATATTTGTTTTATCACCATTAGAGATCATTAGGAATTACTATAAATTAAAAACTAAATATTTATTTACAATAACAAATTACTAATCAAATTTTAAGCAAATATATACTGAAGATGAAATGAGCTAAATTAAACCAATTTAATAGAGCAAAATGAAAGATAAGTGAAGGTCACATGAGAGAAAAATTGGAGTTAGAATATAACAACATCAAATAAAACATTTTTAGAAATAAGAATAAATTGTATTGGAGATTTGTATTCCTTATTACCTGGAAGATCTAGCGCAACATCATTGATCATCAAATTAGATACATTTTAAAATGTCATGTAAAGTGTGATGAAACCGAAGGTGATTGAGTGTAATAACCTCGATCATTATATTATATACTAATCAAACTATTTCTTAAAGAATTCCAAACCCCAAAAAAATTTTAAAAAATACAAATATAAATATTCAATTTGTTAGAGCTTGTTAAATGAAGTTAAATGACTCATATTTCAACTTGACCTAGCCTCATTAAAAATACTACAAATCACCAAATTAAATAACATTAATAATAGCGAAATATTATTTTTATATTTTGTTAGTATATATTAAAGGCTAAAATAACAAAATTGAAGCAATGTAATTTAACCAAATTAAGTCAAAGCAAGGGTCGCATAAAAGGAGACTTAGAGTTATATTGTAATATAACTAAATTAAAGTAGAGAACTTGTTGAAATAAGATAAATTATTAGAAAAAGTTGCATTCCAAGGTACTAAAGAAGTAGAGTGTAACATCCTTTATCAATAAGCATGGTAAGAATTAAAACATTTCTTAAAACATACCAAAACTATACAAAATAAGTTGTTGAAATCCTAAATAATGAATAATTAATTGGATAGAGGTAAGATTGCCAACATTTCTTTCACCTTTATCCAAACTCGTTTGGAATGCCTAAGAATTACCAAAGCAAAAAAAGGAAAAATAATAAGAAATTATTGTTTTAAGAGAAAGTATTTATGTATTAATATTTAAATAAGATAAATTAAGGCAATGTAATCTTATAAAATCAAAGCAATGTAAAAGTTACTAGGGTGGAGAAATAAAGTTTCATAGTTATATAACCAAATAAAAATAAAAAATATTAATATAATTGGAAAAATTTTATGAGAAAGTTACATTCCATAATACTAAAGAGATTGAGTATGACATCCTCGATATGTCTCTTAAAGTGGGCCAATTGCTTAAAAATAAACTATTTAAAAAATTGAAAATACACTTTTTAATATTTTGCAAATATATTTTAAAGAAAAAATGAGATAAATAGAAGTGATGTGATATAAACAATCAAAGTGAAAAAAGTGTGACACCTGAGGGCATTTAGAATGTTGCTAAATAAAACCCAAAAATTTGAAAAAATAAGACAAATTTTATATGAGGTTACATTCTAAGGTATTAGTGAGATCAATTACAACAACATTGATAGTCAAATTAAGTATGAATTAAAATATCTCATAAAGCATGCCAAAAAGCATAGAATATAATTTTTAAAACATATAAAAATAATTTATTTATCTAGAGTTTGTCAAAGTATGCCCAATATCATTTATTTCATCTCAATCAGATAATAATTATAATCGCTACTAACTACCAACATAAAATGCCATAATTATTATAATTATTTATATTAATGTGTATTAAATAAATATAATGCTCAAGGAGATCAATTTAAGTAATGTAAAAATATTCAAATAAAAAAAATTGAGATCCTTACATGTAAGGAGATTTAGAGTTAAATAGTAATGTAAAAATCAATGGAAGATACTTGAAGAAAAGGATAAATTATAAGAGAAAGTTTCTTTCCACAATACAAAGGAGGTTGACTACAATATTTTTGATAATCAAATTAGGTAAAAATTAAAATGTCTTGAAAAGAATGCCCAAATACTAGAGATTAAAAAATTTAGAAATGAATATTTAATTGAATATATATATAATAAGACGAGTTTTACATTATTTGGTTTGCCTCAATCAAATTTAACTTGGAATCATTGTAAATTATCGATGTAAATAAAATAAATAATAATAATTTATTATTTTAATATTTAAAAATATATATTAATGCTTAAATAAGTTAAATAGTACTGATATAATTAAACAAATCAAAGCTATGTAAAGCTCACATGACAGGAGAGTTATAGTTTCATAATAATATAACCAAATAAAAAAATTAAAAAACAAAAGATACAGTGTAATAAAATATTACATCCTAAGGAGCTAAGGAGATCATGTGTAATGTCCTTAATGATCAAATAAGATACAAATCAAAATATCAAATAAAACATATCAAAAAGATAGAAAATAAAATAATAATAAAAAACAAAAATAAATTTTTAATTAGATGGAGCACATCAAGAGGAGTTAAATAAATTTTTTTTCAACTTGATCTGACCACATTTGTAATCATATGAATTACTAAATTATTTTGCATAATTAATAAAAAATTTCTATCTCAATATTACAAAAATGTATATTGAAGCTGATATATGAAAAATGAAAGGAATCTTAAATAATGAAATCAAGTACTGGAAAAATCACTTACAAATAGATTTAGAGTTAATTAAATTTAAATAAATGAATTAGAAAAAATTAAAAAATAAGAATTTTTTTTGTAAAAGTTACATTTAAAAATACAAAGTAGATCAAGCAATAAACTCTCTGTTGTCAAATTAGGTACAAATTGAAATGTCCTATAAAGCTACCGAAAACCCTATGAAATAAAGTATCTAAAAATTAAAATTTCAATAGTTAATTGGATAAACGACATCATCGCGAGTCTTACAATGTTTGTTTCACCACGATCGTTTCTCGACTGTAATTTTTGTGAATTACATAAGTAAACATAAATAATAAAAAACATTATTTCCAAATGAAGTAATATATAATAATAGTGAAATGAGATAAACACTAGTAAGGTAATATAAAAAAATAAATTGATGTAATAATCATTAGAGATAAAAACTAGAGACTCATAGTAATATAACTAAATCAAGTTAAAAGTTTAAAAGGATGAGATAAACCCTATGAGGACGTTGCATTTAATGATGCTACAAAGATACATCATAACATCCTCGAACATAAAATCATGTATCAGTCAATATTTCTCATAAATTATAAAACAAAGTCATTGATATTTAATATTTAAAATACAAAAATAAATGACTAATTGGGTAGAGATTATCAAGATGAGTCTAAAAATGTTTTTTGATCTCGATTATGCCTTTTTTAATTATTATGAAATGAAATAAATTAAAGAAATGTAATATAACAAAATAAATGATATATAAATGTCATATGACAAGATATTGAGAGTTACATAGTAATATAACCAAATAAAAAAAAATAAAACATTTGAAAAAATGAGATAAATATTAACAAAAGCCTAAATACTTTGATATGAGGGAGATTGAGTGTAACATTCTCAATTAGAAAATCAAGTATGAATAGAAATGACTCATAAAATATGTAAAACCCATAGAAAACGCAATACAAAAAAATATAAGAATGAATATATATTTTGATGTAGTGAATGAAGATGTGTAGGACAACATTTGATTTGTCTCGATCAAATCTAGATTGGAATCACTAGAAATTGCCAAACTAAATAAGCATAAATGATAATAAATTATTGTCCCAATTTAATTCAATGAATATTACTAATAAAATAAGAAACCTTATGCAATGTTCTATAAACAAAGTTAAATCAAATGATATAAAAGTCATATTAGAAGAGAGTTATATTTTCACTTTGATATAACAAAGTTAAATCAAATCATTTGGAAAAATGGCATAAATTGTTTAAATAGTTGTATTAAAACAAAAGAGAAAATAAAGCATAAAAATGAATAAAAATTTATAGCTATATAGATAAAGGATATTGATACAAGTCTACCATTATTTGAATTATTATAAATTTCCAAACAAACATAAATAATAAAAAATATTATTTTAATATCAATCAAATAAATCATAAAGTTGAAATGTGATAAACTAAAATAATTTAATCTAACTAAATAAAAGTGATGTAAATGTCACATGAGAGAAAACTAAAGTTTAATAATAATACAATCAAATCAAAATAAAATATTAGAAGAAATAGGAGTTTTTATAGGAAAGTTGCATTCTAATAGATTAAGGTGATCACGTGTAACATCTTTACTAGTAAAATAATGTAAAAATTGAATTTTCTTATAGAGATTTTGAAGATCATATAAATAAAATTTATAAAAAAATGAAAAATAAATATTTATTTATTAGAGCTTTTCAAGATAGTCTAATGATATTTGTTTCATCTTTATCAGACCCCATTATAATTACTATGAAAATTAAATAAGCATTAAAAATAAATACAATTGTTTTAGTATTCAATAAATGTATAAAAAAGCTAAAATAAGATAAATTAATGCATTATAATAATCTTAAATAAAAAAGATATTAATTGATAACTAGAGGAGAATGAGAATTTTATAATAACACAACAAGGTCAAAGCTCAATGTTTTGACAAATTAGATAAAATTTTCAAAAACTTGGATTCCAAGATAACTTAAAGATATAGTGTAACACTCCTGATTGTTAAATTAGGTACAAATTTTAATATCTCAAAACATGCCAAAAATTAAATTTCCTTAAAATATATCAAAAAATATTTAATCAGATAAAGCTCATCAAGATGAGTCAAAAGAAATTTGATTACACCTTATTTGGAATTAATGCAAAATTAACAAAAAATTAATCATAAATATTAATGAACTAATTATTTAATATTAAGTAAATATATAATAAAGCTAAAGTGAAGAAAATTTTAAAACTTTGTATTATAACAAAATCATAGCAATGTAAATGGTCACATGACGGAGGATTTAGACTTACATAGTATTATAACAAAATATAAGTAACAAGTTTATATAAATAATATAAATTATACAAGAGTGCAAATTTCCAAGATTTAATGAGATCAGGTGAGACATCATCGACCATCAAATAAGCTACAAAATTGAAATGTTGCATAAAGCAAAAAAAACACTAGAAAAATAAAATAAGTAAAGATAAGGATAAAACTATTTAACTTGATAGAGCTAGTGAAATTAGTTAAACAACAATTTTTCCTCCTCCATAAGATCTCATTTAAAATTGTTGCAAATATTCAAAGTAAATTAAATTATTTATTATTAATAATTTTTTAGGATGAAGTAAATATACATTAAGCCTTAGATGAAATAAATTTAAAAAAATTTAATCAAGCTAAATCAAAGTGATATAAATGTTACATGAGAGTAGAATTGAAATTTCAAAATAGGAAAATTAAAAAGGTGATAAATGTCATGCAATAATAGAATAAAAGTTTTATAATAAATTTGATGAAATGAGATAAATCATGTTAGAAAGCAGCATCATAGGATAGTAACATAAAAATTAGAATAATAAAAATTCTATGTAAGGCATGCTAGTTCCCTAAAAATAAAATATTTTAAAAAATTATGAAAAGGAATATTTTGATGATTAGAGCTCATTTAGATGAGACCAATTATTTTTCTCTCATATCAATCTAGCCTCATTTAAAATTACATCAAATCATTAAAAAAAATTAACATAAATAAGAATAAATTATTATTTAAATATTTAGTAAATATATAGTGAAACTTAAATAATATTAGTTGAAGAAATATAATATAACAAAAACTTTGTGATGTAATGGTGACACGAGAGTAGTGTCATAGTTTTATAGTAATATAGCATATCAAAGATAAAGATTTAAAGAAACAAGATAAACTTTGTAAGAAAATTACAATCCAAAATACTAAGGACATCGAGTACAATTCCTTTTTCATCAAATAAGCAACAAATTGAAAATTGTCATAAAATTTTCCAAATCCTTAAAAATAAAATATTTAAATACATATAAAAAAATTATTTAGTTAATTTGATTTTATTGAGATGAGTCCAAACATGTTGTCTTATAACGATAGGACCTCATTGACATAACAGTAAATTTCTAAAGAAGAAAAACATGAAAAATAATAAATTATCATTTTTATTTTTATCAAATACATAACAAAGTTAAAATGAGATAAATTGAAGTAATGTATTATAACCAAATAACAACATTATAATGATTACATTAGAGTTTAATTAATGTTCCTCAGTAACAATAACAAATCAAAATGCAAAGTTTAGAGAAATGATAGAAATTGTAGGCTATGTTTCATTTTATCATATCAAGAAAATTTAATGTGATGTCCTAGTTCATAAAAAATGTATGAATTCAATTGTCTCATAAAATATGTAAAAGAATCATAATAACAAAATATTTAAAAATATTAAAAAAAATTATTATTTAATTAAAGCCTATTACAACAAGTCCAACAACATTAATTACATATTGATCAATCCTACTTTAAAATTTTTATGATATAATAAAATAAATAATTGTAAATATTGATAAATTTTCATTATAATACCAAGAAAATATATATTGTAGTTCGAAAGTGACAACTAAAATGTGCTATAACAAATTGATGTGACATACACATCACACGAGAGGAGATTTAAGGTTAAATAGAAATATAACCAAATCAATCTAAGTTTGAAAAAATAAATAAATTTACAAAAAAGTTGCATTCCAAGACACTAAGAAGATCAAATGTAATTCTTTTGAGCATCAAATTTGTTGAAAATCAAAAGATCTCATAAAATATTCCAAAATTATAGAAAATAAAATATTTAGAGCTATTAAAAAAGAATATTAAATTAGATATAGCAAATCAAGATGAGTTTAATGATGTTTATTTTTTCTCCATTAGACCTCCTTCAAAATTCTTTTGAATTACCAAAATAATTAAAAAATAATTAATAATAATTTTTTTAATATTTGGAAGATATTTATTAATACTAAAATGAGATAAATTGAAGCAATGTAATATGATGAAATCAAAATGATGTGAAAGGCAATTGAGAGTGGAATTGGAGTTTTAAAGAAATATAACCAAATCAAAGAAAAAATATATAGAGAAATGAGAGAAATTGTTCTCAAATGCTACATTCGAAAATACCAAGGAGATTGAATGTAATGTCCGCAATCATCATATTAGGAATTAATGAAAATATCATGTAAAGCTTAGCAAACTCCAAAATATAAAATATTTTAAAATATATAACGAATGTTTGCATCCATAGGGCTTATTGAGAAAAAGTCCAATGTTGCATTGTTTGTCTAGATTGGACCATGTTTGGAATTTTTGTGTATTAAAAAATGTAATATTAATAAATGTTAATCAATTATTATTTTGAAAAAAGAAAACAGTTAAACTGAAGCAATGTCATACAACTAAATCAAATTGATGCAAATACCACACAAAAGGCTATTTTGAGTTATATTAATAACCAAACAAAAATGAACAATTTGATGAAATGGGATAAATTATTAAAAATATTTGCATTCTTGTATATTAATGAGACCTAGTGTAACATCTTTTTATGTACAAATCCAAATGACTCATAAAACATGACAAAATCTTAAAAAATGTAATATCTACAAATATTAATTTCAATATTTAAATGGATAATGTTTATTGATATTAGTCAAAGGCCCTTCGTTTAGTCTCAATGTGACTTTAATTGTAATTACAATGAATATTTAGTTGGTTATTAAATTATTATTTTATTATCAAGTAATATTTATTACCACTAAAAAGAGACAAACTAAAATACAATAATAGAAATAATTCAAGTAGATGAAAATGTCTTATAGGAGGAGAATGAGAGTTTCATAGCATTACAACCAAATTTAATAAAAAATATTGAAAAATTGACAGACATTATATGCAGGAGTTGCATTTCATGATACTTAAGAGACTATATATAATATTCTTAATCATCAAAACAAGCATGAATCAAAATACCTTGTAAAATATACCACTTAGAATTTAAAATATTTAAGTATTTATCAATTCTATTCTTGAGCGGACATCATTAAGAATTATATTGAATTATCAAGTTCAATAAGAATAAAAAAATAAATTATTTTTTTCATATTATGTAAAATATATTAATGCTAAAATAAGATAAATTGAGTCAATCTAGTATGTAAAACTATCAATTTAAATTAGGTTAATGTCACAATTTCTTATAAAGCATGTGAAAGCCCTACAAAATAATAATTTTTTCAATAAACATGAATTAATATTTAAATAAATAGAGCTCATCAAGGTCACTCTAATAACTTTTATTTATTCTCGATTGGATCTAATTTAGAATTATTATGAATTACCTATTTAAGTAAACATAAATAATAATTAATTATTATTATATATTCAATAACATATAATACAACTAAAATGAAAGTAATTGAGGCAATATAATATAACCTAATAAAAATGATGTCATGGATGACTAGAGAATTAGATTTTTTTTGTAATACAGCAAAATAAAACAAAAGAATTTGAACAAATGAGTTGTGTAAAGTGACGTTCCAAGAAACTAAGGAGATCAAATGTAACATCCTCGGCTGTCAAATAAGGTACGAACAAAAATATCTCTTAAAGTATGCCAAAACCCTTGATAGAAAAATATTTAAAAATACATACATGTATATTTTATTGGGTAAAGCTAATCAAGGTATGCTTAATGGCCTTTATTTCACCTTGATCAAGCTTAATTTGTAATTACAATAATTTATGAAACTAAATAAGAATAAATAATAATAAAATATTATTTAATATTAAGTAAATATATATTAAATTTAAAATAATAAAAAATAATTAAAACATTATAGTTTGACCAAAATAGAGCAATGTAAGCATCATATGATAAGCGATTTAGATTTACAAATAACTATAACAAAACATAACAAAATACTTTGAAAAATTAGACAAATTATTTGATAAAATTGCATTCGAATGACATTTTTTTTCTCTCTCAATGAATTCTTGTTTGGATTTTTGTGAACTAAAACAATAATAATAAACATATAAATTATTATTTTAGCAATATAGTGCTTATTAAAGTTAAAATATAATAAATTTAGGTAATGTAATAACATGAGACATAAGTCATAAATATGTAGTAATGAAATGAGATTTAAAGTTAATAATATAACAAAATCATAGCAAAGAGTATAAAATAAAATAGATAAATTGTGTGAAAAAGTTATTTTCCATTAAGGAGATCTTGTGTAACATTCTCATTTGTCATACTATATGAGTATCAAATAAATTGTTATCTTAGTGTTAAGTTAAAATATATTAAAGCTAAAATAAGATAAATTAAAACAATTTTATCTAACCAGATCATAGAAATGTAAAAGTTATACGTGAGAAAAAATTTACCTTCATAGTAATATAAAGAAAAACGTGAAAACTTTCAAGAAATGAGAAAAGCTATGCGAGAAAGTTTCTTTCAAAGATACTAAGTTAATTGAGTATAAAATCATTAATCATTAGACTATGTGTGAATTGATATACCATAGAAAAAATATTAAATCCCTAGAAATTAGAATATTAAAAAATATCGAAATTAATGTTTAGTTGAATTA
Organism: Vanilla planifolia; assembly: GCA_023846275.1. Lineage (NCBI taxonomy): Eukaryota > Viridiplantae > Streptophyta > Magnoliopsida > Asparagales > Orchidaceae > Vanilla > Vanilla planifolia. The sequence goes on from JAIUJO010000523.1 coordinate 504,165, forward strand.
AGCTCGTCAAAGCAACTTTGATAATATTTTCTTCCACTCAAATGATCTTATTTGCAATTTTTTTGAATTACATATCTCAAAATAATAAATAATAATAATTTACTATTTTAATATTAAATAAAATATATTTTAATGCTTAATTATGATAAAACATTGCAATATAACATAACTAAGTCAAAGCAATGTAAAAGTCACATGAGAGGAGATTGGAGTTATAAAGTAATATGACAAAAAAGTTAATTATAACAAGAGATGAGATAAAATAAATTGTATTATTGCATTACAAGAAAATAAGAAGTTCTTGTGTAATGGAAAAACTATTTAAGCATGCTAAAATACTAGGAAATAAAATTTTTAAAAATATAGAAATGAATATTTATTTGGAAATAGCTCAATATGATGAGTATAAAGTGTTTATTTAATCTCAATTGAACCATGTTTAGAGATGTGGCAAGTTACCAAATTAGAGAAAACATAAATAATAATAATTATAATATTAATATTAAGTAGACATATGTAAAAGTAAAATTAGATAAAGTTATGTAAAATAACAAAAAAATAATGCGAATTTCACACTATAAGAGAGCTAGAATTAAGTTGTAATATAACCAAATAAAACAAAAATATTTTTTAGAAATAAGAAAAATATTATTAGAAAGTGTTATTCTAAGATACTAAGAAGGTAGAGTGTAAAATCCTCGGTAGTCCAATTAAGTACAAATTGAAATGTCTACGAAGGCATACCAAAACTCTAAAAAATAAAACAGAAAAAAAAATGAATATTTAATTTTATAGTGCTAGTAAGACAAATCTAACAAGATTTGTTTCATCATAATCAGACCAGATTTTTATTTACTAAAAACTACCAAAGGAAATAAGTACAAATAATAACAAGTTATTTTTTAGTACGAAGCAAAAACATATTAGAGCTGAAATATGGAAAATTGAAGTAGTGTAACATAATTAAATGAAGGCAAAGTAAACTTCACACAAGATGAGAATTACATTTTTATAATAATAAAAGAACATCAAACAAAAGGCTTATAGAAAAGAGATAAATTGTATAAGATGCTACACAAACATATAGATGGGGTTAATGGTAAAATTTGAATTATAAATCAACTTCAAAAAAAAATCCCACATAAATTATTTTAAACCTATAAAAAACCTAAAATTATGAATATTAATATTTAAATGAATGGATGTCCTTGAAATAGGTTCCACGATCTTAGTTTCACTTTGATCGAACCTCAATTAGAAATACTACAAATTAATAAACGAAATAAGCATAAATAAAACAAATTTAGTTACATATATATACATATATATATATATAATAAAGAAAAAAGAGAAAATAAGATTTTATAATATAAACAAATCAATGTGATGTAGCGGTCACATGACATCAAAATTATTGTTCTAAAAACATATAACCAAATTAAATAAAAAAATTTGAAACAGTAAGATAAACTTTATAAGAATATTATAAAAATTAAAATATTTGCAAAATTTTAAAAAATAATTAATTTTATTTAAACTCACTAACATGAGTCCAATGATATTTGATTCATCTCTTTGGCCCACTTTTGAAAAAACTATCCAATTATTAAAAAATTAGCACAAATAATAATATATTATAATTTTAATAACAAGTAATTAAATATTAATAATTAAATAACATAAATGGATGACATCCAATATAGCTAGATCAAAGTAATGTAAATGACACAAAAGATGAGATTTTGATTTATATTATTATATAACCTAATCAAAATGAAATGTTTTAAGAAATAAGATCAATTTTGAGGGATAATTATATTTTTAAGATATTAATAAGATCAAGTATAACATCATTGATCTTCAAATCAATTACAAATTAAAAATATTTATAAAATGTGCAAACATTATATCAAATATAATATCAAAAAATATAAATATAATTGTTTAAAACAATCGAAATGGTTGAGATAAGGGAATAGCCTTTCCTTTTTCTTAATTTGACATAGAATGAAATTACTATGAATTACCATAGTAAATAATCATAAAAATAGTAAATTATTATTTTAATATCAAGTAATATATATTACCACTAAAATGAGACAAAGTAAAACAATATAATATAAACTAATCAAAGAAATAAGAAAGTCCCATGGGAGGAGATCAGATACTAAGGAAATAAACTATATCTAAAGCTGCATTCTATCATACTAAGGAGATTGAGTGTAACATCTTAGATCCTTAAACTGGGAAAAAATTACAATGACTTGTAATGCAAGAAAAAATTCTAAAAATTAAAAATTGTTGAAAATATAAAAATGAATATTTAATTAAATATAATACAACAAGATGAGTCAAATGACGTATTTTTTTGGTCATCAAACCTAATTTAGAATTATTGTGAATTATCGAAGAAAATAAGCATAAATAGTAAAATGTTTTTTAATAGTAAGAAATTATATATCAAAATAAAAAACATAAAGAAATGACATAATTTGCATAAAAAGGTTGACCTCCAAGGTATAATGAAGATCAAGTGCAAAATTCTCAATTATCAAATTATTTATGACCTTAATTATGTTTTAAAGCATTCAAAAGCTTAGAAAATGAATTATTTCAAAATATTAAAATTAATCTTTTATTTTATAAAACTTATCAATGTGATTTTGAGGACTTTTGTTTAGTTTCAGTCGGACAACATTTATAATTTTTGTGAACTATCTAATTAAGTAAGCATAAAAAATAATCTACACCTATTTTTAAATTCTATGAATATGTATTAAAGCTAAAATGAGATTAAAGGAAAAAATATAACATATCCAAGTTAAAATTATGTAATGGTCACATGATAAGAGATTAGGTTTTCAATGTTGGCCAACTTAGTAAAAAAAACTTTTGAATGGATAAATCATTAGGAAAAGTTACATTCGAACATACTAAGGGGATTGAGTATAATATTCTTCATCACCAAGTCATGTATAAATTGAAAAGACTCATAAAGCTTGTAGAAATCCATTAAAATAAAATAACTTAAAATACATAAATCACTTTTTAGTTATATAGAGCTCATTAAGGTGAGTGAAACAACTTTTGTTTTAGCTCGATTACATCTCATTTAGAATTATTATGGATTGTAAAACTAAATAAGCATTTAAAAAACTAAACTATTATTATAATATTATGTAAATATATATATATATTAAAGTTGAAATAAGAATCAATCAATATGTAAATATATATATATATATATATATATATATATATATATATATATATATATATATATATATATAAATATTAAAGTTGAAATAAGAATCAATCAAGTAATGTATTACAATAAAAGCACAACTTTTTTAAGTTTGCATGAGTAGATATTATGGCTTACATAGTAATATAACCAATTCAAGGATAAAATTTTGAATAAATTAGATTAATTGTATAAGAATATTGAATTCAAATATACTATTGAGTTTGGGTATAACATCCATGAACATCAAATAAGCTAAAATTTGAAATATCTTATGAATTCATACCAAAGCACTAGAGAATAAAATATCTAAAACTATAGAAAGAAATATTAAATTATTATTTTGTTATCAAGAATTATATCTTATAAATTAGATAAGACAAACTAAAACATTGTATTATAAATAAGTAAAAGAGATGCAAAGGTCAAAAAGGAATAGAGTCAAAGTATTATAGCAAGATAACCTAATCTATTAAAAAAATGTGAAAAGATGAGATACACTATACATGAAAGTTTCATTCCAAGGTACTAGGGAGATTATTTCAGCATCATCAATTATTAAATTAAGTGCAAATTAAAATTCCTCATGAAGCATGGAAAAACCAAAGAAATTAAAATATTTAAAAATAAAAAATTAAAATTTTATTAGATAGAGCTAATAGGGTAAGTCTAATGAAATATTTGATTATTACTCCTTAATGAGACCTGCTTGAAAATTATTATGAATTAAAAAGTTAAAAGAACTATAAATAATAAAGAAATTAATATTTTATTATTAATCAAATATATATGTTAAAGTAATGTTATATAACAAATTAAATTGAGATAAAATCACATAAGATGAAAATTAGAGTTTCATAGTAATATAACAAAATAAAAAATAAAACATTTGCAAAAATTAGATAATTTGTATAGGAAAGTTGCTCTCCAAAATATTATAGTCATTAAGTGTAACATCCTCAATTTATAAATCAAGTATAATGTAAACATCTCATAAAGTATGCCAAAATTAAAGAAAATAAATTAACTAAAAAAATAGAAAAATTAATATGTTATCACGTAGAGCTTATTGGGGCAAGTTAGATGACTTTTGTTTTTTCATGTTCATACTACACCTAAAATTGCTACTAATTACCCAATTAAGAATAAATAATAATAATTTTTTTTAATATTCAATAAACATAAAATAAAACTTTAACAAGATTAATTGGTATAGTATAATATAAGCAAATCAAAATGATGTAAAGATCATCTAACATAAGAACTCGAGTTTCATAATAACACAACCAAATAAAAGGAAAATATTTGAACGAATGAGATAAATTGTATGGAGTTGTTGCATTATAAAAAACTAAAAGGATCAGGTGTAACATCCTCAATCATCAAATCGAGTACAAATCAAAATGTATCATAAAACACACTAAGACAAATGGAAGTAAAATATTTCAAAATAAAATACTAAAGAGATTGAGCATAACATCCTTAAACATCGAATTTGTTATGAATCAAGGTGTCTCTAAAACCATGCAAACCCCATGAAAATAAAACCTTCAAAATATATAAATGTATAAATAATTTTATATAGCTTATAGAGACAAGTCCAACGATGCTTGTTTTGTTTCAATTGGACCTCTTTTGGGATTACTATAAATTTCATAATTAGATAAGCATAAATAGTAATGAATTATTAATTAAATTTAGATAAATATATATTAAAAAAAAGGTGATAAATTAAAAAATTTAATATAATCAAATAAAAATAATGTAAATGTCACTCAAGAGTTGATTTAGAGTTTCATAGATATAGCTCCATCAAAGTGAAACTTTAAGGAAATAAAATAAATTATATAGGAAATCTAAAATTGAAGATATTATAAATCAAGTGTGACATTCCAGATCATCAAATTAGGTATGAAACAAAATATCTTAGAAAACAACCAAAACCCTTAAAAATTAAATATTTTAAAATATTAAAAAGAATATTTAAGTAGATTGATCTAATACATATGAGCTCAACTATGATTTTTTCTACTTGATTGGACCTCATTTGAAATTTCAACTCATATCAAAATTACCAACCATAAATAATAATAACTTATTATTTAAAAAAAATTATTATTAGTACAATTTAATAAATTGATGTAAAAAAATATAACTACATTTTAGCAAAGTGAAGGTCACATTAGAATAGATTTAAACATAATCTATAAAAATCCCAAATCAAGGTGAAAATTTTGAATAACTTGAATATTACTAGTTAGTTGCTTTCCATGATTCGAAGGATATAGTGTAAAATATTCAATCTTTGCAATATACTTGAATAAAATGTCATATAAAGCATGCAGAAATAAGAGATAATAAAATATTTAAAAAAAACATAAAAATGAATAATTAGATAGAGTTTGTCAAGAGAATGCCAACAATACTTATTTTGTTGGATCTAATTTCAATTGGAATTATTGTAAACTACTACTATAATAAGCATAAATAATAATGAATGTCTATTTTAATATTTAGTTATTTAATATTAAGGCTAAAATAAGATAAATTGATCTAATGTAACTTAACCAAATCAATGTAATGTTTTGATAACATGAGAAACGATTTAGAGTTACAAAGTAATATTACAAAATCAAAGTGAAAAATTTTTAAAACAAATGACAAAATATTTTGAAAAATAGTATTTCGAGAGAGTTATAAAATATATGAAAAGATAAAAATAAATATTTAATCAAATAGAGTTGGTGGAAAGGAGCATAATGAAGCTTATTTTGTCTCAATCAAACCTTATTTCAAATTACCACAAATTAATGAAATTAATTAGAGATAAATAATAAATTTTTATCACAACTATTAAATAAATCGATTTTAAAATTAAAATAATATAATTAAAGGAGTTTAATCTTGGTAAATCAAAGCAACGTAAATGGCATAAGGGTGAAAAAATAAGTCATCATAGTAATATAACCAAATGAAAGCAAATCATTTGAAAAATTGAGATAAATTGTACAAAAAAGTTGCATTCAAAGATCCTAAGAAGATTCAGTGTAATCCTCGATCATAATATAAGTTAAAAGTACACATGACTTATAGTTAAAAACCCTTGAAAAATAAGATCAATGACATAAATTCAACGGTGATTGTTTTGTCATGATCAAACCTCATTTAAATACTAAAAAAAATAATTTTTTTTAAAAATAATAAACTAATATTTTAAATTGCAATAAATATATTTTAGTATTAAACAAAATAATACAACTAAAACAAAATGAAGGCAATGTAAATGTCACAGAGAAAGAGATTTTGAGAAATAATACAACTAAATCAAAGCTAGTAATATGAAGAAATTAGAGAACTTTTATAGGAAAGTCATATTTAAGACAATAAGGTGATCGAGCATAACATTCTTCATGTTGAAATCACTTGTAAATCAAAATGACTCATAAAGTATGCAAAAAAAAGAAAGTAAAACATTTAAAAATATATAAATAAATATTTTTTGGATAGAGCTAGATGAGACATTTCCCATGGAATTTCTTTTGTCTCAATCGAACGATGTTTGGAATTATTATGATGTACCAAAATAAATAAGCATAAATAATATTAAATTATTATATAAATATTAAAAAATTTATTAAAACAAAAATGAGATAAGCTTAACCAATGGAAAATGACTAAATGAAAGAGATGTAAAGGTCATACTGTAGGAGAATTAAAGTGAAACAAGATAAATTAGAGCAAAATATTTTAAGAATTAAGATAAATTATAAAAGTTAGTCATATGACATCTCACTTAAGAGATCAAGCACAACATCCTTAATAGTCAAGTTTCATATGAATCAAAATATCTCATAAAACATGTTAAAGTAACTATTAAATAAAATATTCAAAAAATGTTAAAAAAATAATATTTCTTTAAGTCGAGCTTGTCAAGACAAATATAAAAATTCATATTTTTATTGGATTGTTCCTCATTAAATAAGTACAACTAATTACAAAATATAATTTTAATGTTAAGAAAACGTACGTTAAATCTCCAATATGATAAATTCAAGTAATGCAATACAATCAAATAAAGTGACGTAAAGATCACATGATACAGACTTTTATTGTAAACATCAAAATAAAAGTGAAAAAGTTTAAGAAATGAGATTAATTACATAAGAAAGTTGCATTCCTTTATACGAAGGAGTTTGAGGGTAACATCTTTCATTATCAAATTAGTTATGCATGAGAATGCCACATAAAACGTTTTGAAACACTTGATAACAAAATATCTCAAAATATAAATATGAATATTTAAAAAGAATGAGCTCATTGAGATGAGTCCAACATTGTTTGTTTTACTCAATCAAACCAAAATTAGAAGTTGTACTATCTATAAAATTAAATAAGCATAAATAATAATAAATTATTATTTTAATCTAAAATTTCATATATTAAAATTAAAATAAATAAAGTAGAAGCGAAGTAATATAGAAAAATCAAAGAGATGTAAGGGTTAATGAGATGAAAATTAATGTTTCATTGTAATTTAAAATAATAAAATAAAAACATTTGAAAAAATATGATAAATTATATAAGAAAGTTTTATTCCAAGATGCTAACATTATTGACTATATCATACTTGACCATCAGATTAGATATGAATAATAATATCTCTTAAAAAATATTTTATTTGATAGAGCTTTTTGAGATGAGTCTAGCAACATTAGTTTCATCCTGAAAGATCCACATTTGGAGTTAATGAAAATTACCAAACAAATGAAACACAATAATAAATTATTATTTTAATAGTTGGCAAACAAATATTAAAATGAAAAATGTGCTAAACAAAAGTAATGTGATATAACCAAATTAAAATAATGTTTTATGTCACATAAGAGAAGATCTTAAGTTAAACAGTAATACAACCTAATAAAAAAACATCCTCGATTACTAAATTAGTTACAAATCCAAACATATGCCGAAGCGATGTAAAATATGATATCTGAAATTATAAATTCGAATCTTAATGTGTATATAGTGCATCGAGAATAGTCAAAAAATATTTGTTTCACCACGATTGAAACTCATTTGATATTGAATTACCAACTTTATATTAGACAAATTTAAGGATGTTAGTGTAACCAAATTTATTTAAAGTAAAGGTCACATAAGTGCAAATTTAAATTTATATAGAAACATAACAAAACTATGGTAAAATGTTTAAGGAAATTCCATAAATTAAATGAATAAGTGGATTTGAATACATTAAGGAGAACTAGTAAAATATCGTTGATCATCAAATAATGTACGAATTGAAATACCTCATAAAGCACATTGAAACTTTAAAAATATAATATCTGAAAGTTTAGAAATGAATATGTAATTGGATATTTCTCTTCAACTTGCCTCTAATGACATTTGTTTTGCATCTCTTAAACTTGATTTGCAGTTTCTATGGACTACAAAAGCAAATAAGCATAGATAATTATAAATTATTATTTCGATATTAAGAAAATAAATATCATTGTTTGGCTAACTGTAACATGCTCGATTATCAAGTTAGGTACGAACCAAAATGCTTTATAAAATGTGCAAAAGCCAATGACATTAACATATTTTAAAAAAATAATTGAATAGAGTTTATAGAGACAACTTTGATGATGTTTATTTCCCTTAACCAAACCTACATTTGAATTATTATAAATCAAAAGACTAAACTATCATAATTAGTAAAAAATATTATTTAATAATAAGGAAAAATTATTAAATTTGGAATGTAAAAAATTTGATTAATGTAATATAACTAAATCAAAGGGATGTAAATGTAACATGAGAGAATGTTTTTAGTTACATGATAAATAAACAAAATAAAAACAAGCAATTTAAGGAAATAAGAAAAGTATAAGAGAAATTATATTCAAAGATTTTAAGGAGATTTACTATAACATCATACATCATCAAATAAAGTATAACAAAAAATGACTCATAAAACATTCTAAAATCATAGAAACTGCAATATGTGAAATTAAAATTTTTAATATTCAATTGGATTGATCTCATTGAAATGTGTTAAAAAATGTTTCATCTCATTCAAAACAAGTAGGAATTATGTGAACCACCAAAGCAATTATTATAAATAATGATAAAACTATTACAATAATGTTGAAGAAATATATGTTAAAGTTTATTTGAGATCAATTAAAGGAATATAATATAATCAAATAAATTTGATGTAAATGTAAAATAAGAGAATATTTAGATTTATATGGTAATACATCCAAATCAATGTGAAAAATTTGAAAAAGGTTGATCAATTGAACAGGAAAGTTACTTTCAATGAGACTAAGGAGAATGAGTGGAATATCATCGATCATCAAATTAGGTATAAATTGAATGAATTAAAAACATATGTGAAATTTAAAAAAGAAATATTTAAAAATTTGGAAATGATTATATAATTGGATAAAGCTTAATAAGAAGACTCCGATGACATTTGTTTTATCTCCATTAGATCTCGTTTAGAGTCATTATAAATTATCAAAATAAACAAAATAAAATAACAATTAATTAACATTTTAATATTAATTAAACACATGCATATATATATATATATATAGTTGAAGCAATATAATATAGTTGAGTTAAACAAATGCAAAGGTCACACAATAATAGAATTAGAGAACCATATTAATTTGAATAAATCTATGATAAATCTTCGATGAAATAAGATATAAATAACATTTAAGTTGCATTCTAAGTTATTAAAGAGAACAAGTGTAACACCCCTCATCATCAGTTCAGATACTAATCTAGATTTCTCATAATGCTTGCAAAAATCTTAGAAAATAAAAAATTTAAAAGCTATAAAAATTAAAACTTAATTAGGTACAGCTCATTGAAATGAGTCTAAGGACATTTATTTTATCTAATTCAAACCTCATTTATAATTGCTATGAACTACCAAAGTAAAGTTCAAATAAGAATAAATAATTATTCAAATATTAAATGCTTTTATATTAAAGTTGTAGTGATATAAATTAAAGCACTGTAATATGACTAAATCAACGTCATGTGGAGGTCACGTAAGATGATAATTAAAGTATCATAGTAATACAACCTAATCAAAGTAAATATTTGAGAAATTTAAGTATATTATGTAGGAATGTTCAATATTAAAGAGATTGGGTGTCACATCACTATAATAAAAGTAGGTATGAAATAGAATACTTAGTAAGGTAAGAAGTGGATATGTAATAAATAAGAAGTGAGACAAATTAAACCAATATAAAAATATAAAATAAAAATGATGTTAAGGTCACATGAGAGGAGATTTCAAGACACTTTAAAATACAACTAAATCAAAACAAAGCATCTAAAGATGTGGGATAAATTATATATAAAAGTTAAGCTCCAAGACATTATGGAGAACAGGGGTAAAATCCTTTATCATTAAATAAGACACTAATTAAAAGTTCTTGTAAATCATACTAAAATCATAGAAAATGAAATATTAAAAAATATAATAATGATCATTTAATTGGATAGAACTCAACAAGAGGACCTAATAAAATTTGTTTCGTCTTAGTGAGAGCTAATTTGAAATTTCTTCAGATCACAAAAGAAAATTTGCATAAATAATTATTAATAGTTATTTTATTATTTAATAAATATATATTAAATCTTAAAAGATACAAATTAAATTATGGTGCACAATAAAACCAAAATGATGTTTTGCTCACATGAACAATTAGAGGGACATTATTTATAACAAATTCAAAGTGAAATATTATGAAAAAATGAGATAATTGTATAAGATATTTGTATTCTAAGTTACCAAGTAGATTGGTTGTCACATCCTTGATCGTCAAATCAAGTATAAATAGAACAACCTTAAAAGACATGCCCAAATCTTTAAAAATAAATTTTAAAAAATTGAATAATAAAAACTTAATTAGATAGACCTTGTCAAGACAAATCTAATGGCAATTATTCCATGTCCACAAACTTAGTTTAGAAGTACTATGAATTTCCAAAGTGATTAATAAAAAATAATAATAAGTGATTCTTTTAATGTTAAGTAAACATATATAAAAATTGGAGTGAGGTAATCTAAAGTAATATAACATAACCAATGCAAAGTGACATAAAGGGCAATAATGCAGACATTTGCATTCACTTAGTAGTAGAACAAAATCAAAGTGAAATATTTGAACAAATGACAAATTATAAAGGAATGTGGCATTCTAAAATAATAAGGGCAAGACAATCATCCTCAATCATTAAAATAGTACAATTTTCAATTGACAAAAACCATGCCAAGGCATTAAAAAAAAAATATATAAAATATACAATAAACATTTATTTGGATAGAGCTCAATGAGATAAGTACAACAACATTAATTTTGTTCTTATCAGACAATGTTTGAAATTAATGTGAATTACAAATTTAAATAAGAATAAATAATAATTAATTATTATATTACTTTTGAGTAAAAATATGTTAAAGCTAAAATAAGATAAATTTAAGCAATGTAAAAAAACTAAATCAAATTGATGTGAAGGTCACCCAATATGATTTTTGCATTAAATAACCAAATAATAAAATCAAAGAAAAATATTTTAATAAATAAAATAAATTATGTAGGTTGTATTCATTAATACTAAACAAGTCTATTGTATTGTCATCAATAGTTAAATCAAGAATAAGAAAAAAATGTCTCATACAAAAAGCTAAAATGTTAGAAAACAAAATATTCAAAAACATTAAAAATTTATTTGATTTAAAATTGCTTGTTTAGACAAATCAAATGACATTTTTCATTTAGATTTGAGCACTTTAGAATTACTATGAATTATTAATGAAAATAAGAATAAATAGTAATAAATTATTTTTTAATGCTAAGAAAACATTTATTAAAGTTGAAAATAAATAAATTAAATAAATTTAACTAAATAAAATAAAAAATGATGCAAAAGTCACATAATTGAAGTGTTATAGTTTTATAGTACAATAACAAAATCAAATGAAAAAAATTAAAAAAATGAGATGAATTGAATAAGAAATTTGCATTCTAAGATACTAAGGTTATTGTAGATAACATCCTTATTCAGCAACTCAACTATGAATCAAAATACCTTGTAACCCATGTAAAAACCATAGAAAATAAAATATCTAAAAATAAAAGTATTAATGTTTTAATGGATCAACCTTAGTGAGAAGAGTCCATTTATGTTTACTTCACTCTATTTGACCTCGATTTGAATTACTACTCAATAATAATAAAAATTAGTAACAATACTAATAAATTATTATTTCAATATCTGACAACATATATTAATGTTGAAATGAGATAGACTAAAACAAAGAATATGAACAAATCAAAGAGATGTAATACCCACATGAGATGAAAATTAAAGTTTCATAATAATATAACCAAATTAAATGAAAATTTTCAAAAATAAATAAATAAATTGCATAAGAAAGTTGCAATTCATGATACTAATATGATTGATACTCTTTTTGAATTATTATAAATTATTAATGTAAATAATCATAAACAATAAAAAATATTATTTTTTAATTATAGGAAAATAAATATTAAAACTAAAATAAGATAAATTGAGGTAATATTAACTAACTAAATCAAAATAATATGAATGTTACACTAGAGGAAGTATTGAGTCAAATTCTAGTATAATAAAATAAGGATAGAACATTTGAAGAAACATGATAAATTCCTAGAGAAAGTAGCATTTTATGATAATAAAGAGATTGAGTATAACACCCTCGATCAATAATCTACGTATGTTTTGAAATTACTCATAAAACATACTAAAAAAAAATACAATATCAAAATTAAAAAATTTAGAATAATCAATTACAAAGATCTCGTTGAGAAGAGTTAAAAGACATGTGTTTTTCCACCATCACACTTTACTTAGAATTACTATATATCACAAAAATAAATTGCCATAAAATTAATAAATTATTATTATAACATTTAACAAATATGTATTAAAGTTTGGTTGAGGTATATTGAGGGAATGTAATAGAATTAAATAAATGAGATGTAAAGCTCACATAGGAGGATATTTAGATTTACATAGTAATATAAGAAAATTGAATGAGAAAATTATTTCCTAGATATTAAGGATATCAACTTGAACATTAATGTTCTTCAAATTATCTACATTTTGAAATATCTCATAAAACTTGTTAAAAAAATGATATGATATTTAAAAATCTTAAACTGAATATGTAATTAGATAAACATAATATGGACTTACCTAATGAGCAAATTAAGAAATAAGGATATAAGTTTTTTTTAACATTTAGAAAATTTATATTAAACTTTAAATGAGGTGAATTGAATCAATATAACATGACTAAATCAAAGAGATCCAAAGGTCACCTTAAAGGAGAAATAGAGTTTCATTGTAATGTGAAAACATCAAAATAAAATCTTTGATGATATGAAATAAATTATACATAAAATTAGCATTCTAGTACACTAAAGAGATCAACTACAACATCCTCGCTCATCTAATCTTCTTTTAATCAAAATTTCTCGCAAAATATGCAAAAATCCTAGAAAATGAAATATTTTAAAAAAATAAAAAATCAATATTTAATTTGATAGAGCACTTTAAGTGTAGTCAAACAATATTTAATTCATCTTAATCAGACCACACTTATATTTACTATGAATTATCAAATTAAATATATATAAATAATAAAAATATATTATTTGAATATTAAATGAAAGTATATTAAAGTACTAATGATATAAATTGAAGTTCTATAATATAACCAAATCGAAGACATGCAAAAATCACATAAGAGGAGAGTTTTACTTTCGTAGTGACATAAGGAAGCCGAAGTGAAAAGTTTTACAAATTTTGGTAAATTATAAAGGAAAGTTACATTCCAAGATAGTAAGGAGATCAATAGAAAATATCGCATAAATCACGTAAAAATAACTGAAATATAAATATTTAAAAAATATAAATATTTAAAAAATATAAAAATTTAAAAAATTGATTTTGTATGGTACGTAGAGAAGTATTAAAAGATAATAGTTTTGTCCTGGCCGTACCACTTTTGAATTTACCTATAATTTCAAAATAAATAAATATAAGTAAAATAACACATTGTAATTGTAATATGAAGTACATATATATTACATATGAAAAAGATAAATTAAAGTAATATAAGAAAACCAAATTAAAGTGATGTAAAGGTAGTAGGAGAGGAGATTTAGAGTTTCTTAATAGCCTGACTTAATCAAAAAGCAAAATGTGAAGGAATGAGATGATCAAGTGTTATATCCCTGATCATAAAATTAGGTATGAAATAAAATACCTAGAAAATCATTTAAAATTTATTGGAAATAGGTACTTGAAAATAATAATAATTAATTTTTAGTTGGATAGAGTCGATCGAGATGAGTCTAATAACTTTTTTATCACCATGATCATACCTCGCCTAGAATTATTATGAATTACAAAGGTAAATAAGCATAAATAATAACATTTTATTATTTTAATAATAAGTACATATATATTAAATCTAAAATAAGTTAAAAGTCATGAATATAATATAACCAAGTGAAAGTGTTGTAGTATTGCATGAGAAGGGATTTAGAGTTACATTGAAATATAATGAAACCAAAGTAAAAATTTTAAAGAAATGAAAAAAAACTTTTCTGAGAAAGCCAAAGGCAAAAAAAAACTGAGAACAAATGTAATAATCCTAATTATAAAATCAGGTAAGAGTTAAAATTTCTTATCGATTGTACCAAAACCATAGAAAGTAAAATCTTTAAAATATATATAAAAAACATTTAATTTGATAGAATTAATTGACATGAGTCTATATACATTTACTACATCTCAATCTAAGATGATTTGGAGTACTACAAATTTAAAAAAAATTAAAATTAAAAAATGTTAAATTATAATTTTTTTTTTAAATAGATATAAATTAAAGCTAAAATAGGATATATTAAAATATTCAAAATTATCAAATAAATGTGATAGGTCAAAAAAATAAGAGTTACATTTTAACACAACAAAATTAAATCAAAAAATTTGAAATTATGGCTAATTGCACAAAAAGGATATATTCTGACATACAAAAAAGTTCGAGTATAACATCTTTCACTACTAAATTAGGCATGAATCAAAATGTCTATTAGACTATACTAAAACAAAAAATAATTATAAAATATTAGAAAAATATTTAAATGATTAAAGCTTATTGTGACAAGTCAAACACTATTTATTTCATAGAGAATTTTTCACATCTTGAATTACTATAAAGAACACATGAAAGAGAGAGCATATAATTGTTCATTATTATTTATATATTTACAAAATGCATAATAAAGCTAAAATAACGTAAATGAGGCAATGTAATATCACATATTAATAGACTTATAGATGTCACATGTGAGAAGAATTTGAGTTTCATAATAATATGATCAAATCAAAGCAAATAATTCAAGAAATGACATAAATTGTAAGTAAAAGTTGCATTCCAAGATACCAATAAGATCAAGTATAATAAAATAGGTAGTCAAACCAAATATGAATACACATAACTCATAAAACATGAAAACTTTTTTAAAATAAAATATTTCAAAATATAAAAAGAAATATTTAATTACATAATGCTTGACAAGACAACTATAATTACGTTTATTTGTTTTTGATCTAACCTAGTTTGAAATTTTTGAGAGCCAATAAAGTAAACAAGTGTAAAAAAATAAAATTTTTTTTCGTAATGTTTAGAAAATATATATTAAAGCTAAAATGAGATAAATTAAACAATACAATAAAACAAACCAATGTGATATAAAGGTAAAATAAGATGATATTCAGAGTTACATAGCATTATAACAAATTCAAACAAAAAAATTAGATGAAATTACAAAAAGTGTCTAAGAAAGTTGCACTCCATTATACTAAGGAGATCGGTTGTAACATCCTCGATTAAAATATCATGCACAAATCAAAATACCTCTTCAGGCATGCGTAAATCCTAGAAACTAATATATTTAAAATATACATATATAATTAAATATTTAATTGCATAAAGCTTGTTTTAATGAGTCCAATGATGCTTATTTCATCATGATTAAACTTAGTTTGGAGATACTATGATTTACCAATGTAAATAGTCATAAATAATAATATAATATTTTTTAAATTTTAAGTAGCTAAACACAGCATGAGAAATTAGTTAAATAATAGAAATATAATACAACCCATTGAAAGCGATGCAAAGGACACATGAGAATAGACTTAGAGTTACATAATAAATTAACCCAATTAAAGAAAACATTTGAATAAATGTGAAAAATTGTGCAGGAAAGTTATAATGTAAAATACAAAGAAGATAAAGTACAATTCTGTCGAATATCAAATTATGTTCAATTCAAAATTTCCTATAAAATGTCCTAAATGTTATTAATAATAAATATTTAATAATATATTAATAAATTTTTAACTTAATATGGCTCATTGAGAGGAATTTAACTACATTTCTTTCATCTCTACTGAACTTTTTTCAGAATTATATTGAACTATAAAAAAAATAAACATAAATACTATTAAATTAACTTTTTAATATTAAGTATATATATATGATTAAACATCAAAATTTAAAGAATTTCAATATAACAAAATAATAGTGATGTAGCCACATGTGTGGTAAATTATTGTTTTATAGTAATATTAGCAAAATAAAGTGAAGTGTTTGTAGAAAGGAGATTAATTGTATGGAAAAGTTGCATAATGTGATAGTAATGAGAACAAGTGTAACATCCTTGATCATTAAATCAGGTATGAATCAAAATGACTGGTAAAGAACATAAAAATGATATAAAAAATTTTAGAAAATATTCTAATTATTATTTAATTAGTTAGAGCTCAATTAAATCATGTTTTGATTTTTTACAAATTCCAAAACTACATAAACAAAAATAAAAATAAATTATCATTTTCATACTAAGTAGATACCTTAAATTTAAGCTCAAAAGAAATAAATTGAAGTAATATAAATATAACAAAAAATATTGATGTAAAAGTGACATGACAAGAGATTCAGAGTTAGATAAACAAAAAAAATAAAAAATTTAATGAAATGAGGTAAATTGCATGAGAAAGTCACATTCTAAGACACTAGAATATCAAGTGCAACATTATTGATTATAAAATTATTTATGAATTAAAATGTCACATAAAGTGTGTTAAAACTTTAGAAAATAAAATATTCAAAAATACAAAAAAAATTTTTGGATAGAGCATATCAAGTGAGTCGAACAACCTTTTTATGTTTATATTGAACCTTATTTGAAATTACTAAGAATTACAAAATTGAATATACATAAATAATAATAAATTATAATTTTAATATAAGAAAATATACAATAATACTAAAATTAGATAAATTGAAGTTATGTCGTTTAACAAAGTCAAAGTGTTGTAAGGGTCATATGGGCATAGAATTATAGTTTCATAATAATATGAACAAATCAAAGAAAAACAGAGGTAAATTTTAAATGAATGTTATATTCCAAGACACTTAAGAGATCAACTGTAACATCCTTGATCATTAAATGATGTACAAATCAAAATATCTTATAGATCATGTACAAACCATAGAAAATAATTTTCTTAAAATATGAAGAGAAATATTTAGTAAGATAGAGCTCATTAAGATTAGCCTAAGGTCATCTATTTCAACTTAATCTTACCTACTTCAAAAATACTATAAATTCTAAAATTATATAAATATAAATATTAATATAATATTATTTAAATATCAAAGAAATACATTAAATTAGATAAATTGAAAAAATGTAATACAAATAAATCGAAGCTATGTAGATGTCATATATGAGGAGATTTAGAATTACATATTAGTATAATCAAATGAAAGGAAATTACTTTGAAGAAAAGCGATAAATTGTATAAGAATCTTCCAATTCAAGATATAAGGAGATCAAATATAACTTTCTTGATCATCAAATTGGTTATAAATGTGAATGTCTACTACAATAAGCAAAATCCCTAGAAAATAATAAATTAAAAAATATTAAAATGAATATTTAATTAGATAAACCTCATTGGGATAGATTCTTTTAATATTAAACAAAAACATTGTCTCATGAAGATACAAAAAACTCAGAGGAAAATAAACTCAAAAAATATAAAAATGAATATTATGAAATGATAGAATTCATTAAGATGAGTCCAATGATATTTATTTCAACTTGATTGTGCCTCATTATAAATTACTACAAAAATATCAATGAGAATAAGTATAAATAATAATGAACCCTTATTTCAATATTAAAAAATACATGTTAAAGTTAAAATAAAATAAGTTGAAGCAAAGTAATAAGAGAAACAATGAGATGAGTAGTTTTAGAGTTACAACATAAAACCATCATATCAAAGTCAAAAGTTTTAAGAAAAGACATAAATCATAAGATAAAGTTATATTCTATGGTATTAATAAGATCAAGTGTAATCATCAAATTTTGTAAAAGCAAAATGTATAGTAAAGTGTATTTAGACCATAAAAAACGAAGTGATTGAGAATGCCAAAAAAATTTAAATGTTTGAAGCTCATCGAGAAGAGTCTAATGACGTTTGTTTCCTCTTTATCATACCTCATTCTAAGATTATTAGAAATTAAAAAAGAAAATAAATGATTAATAAAAATAAATATTTATTTTAATATAAAGTAAATATATATTAAAGCTGAAAAATATATATATATTGAAACAATGTAATATAAAAAAAATCAAATTGATATAAAGGTTATAAGAAGAGATTTCGAGTTTCATGATCAAATTGATATAAGGTTATAAGAAGAGATTTCGAGTTTCATAGTAATACAACAAAATGAACATTAAAAATTTAAGAAATGAGATAATTGTCTGCAAAAAGTTTCATTCCAAGATGTTAAGAAGATCGAGAGTAACATCATCGATCATCAAATTTTGTATGAATCAAAATATCATAAAAATTATGTAAAAACCATTGAAAATTAAATACTTAAAAATATTAAACGAATATTTAATTAGATAGAGTTTGCTAAGTTGAGTCAAGCAATATTTTTTGTTTGGATCAGACCTTGTTTGGAATAGCTACAAATTATCAAAATAAATAATTATAAATAACAATATATTATTATTTTAATATTAAATAGTTTTAAAATAAAGTTATAATGAGATACTTTTGAGCAATTTAATACAACAAGGTCAAAGTAATATAAAGTTCGCATGAGATGTGAAATAGTGTAACATAGTAATATAACAAAATTAACAACAAAACATTGAAGAAATGAGGACAAATGCATAAGGAACTTGCATTCAAATATACTAGAGTGACTTACTCGATCATCAAATCAACTGTGAGGAAACATGCCTCACAAAACATGGGAAAATCATAAGAAATAAAATATTTAAGATATAAAATTTAATTTTTAATATAGTAAAGCTCACCAACATGTGTCCTATGATGCTTATTTACTATGGATTACAAAAATAATTTTAAAAAATTAAAATAGTGTATTATTTCAATAAAAATTAAAAATATATTTTATTTAAAAAGAAAAAAAATTGAAACAATGTAATATTAAAAAACTGAAGGTTTTAAATTCACAAGTAAATATAATATGACATTCATAGAGATATAATAGAATCAAAGTAAAAAATTTGTAAAAATTTGATATATTGTTCAAGGAACCCACAATCCAAGATACTAAAGAGATTGATTATAACTTCCTTGATTGTCACTTAGTGTATGAATTAAAATGCCACAAAAGCATGACAAACACTTAAACAATACACTAAAACATGAAAAATAATATTTAATTGGATAAAATTTTTTTGGATAGCTCCAATGATGTTAGTTTAGTCTCAAATGAACCTCACTTTGAATTTCATTGAATTATAAAAGTAATTAAAAATAAATAATAATAAATTAGTATTTGAATATTAAATAGATATATAATAAAGTTTAAATTAGATAATTCTAAGTAATGTAATATAACCAAATAAAAGCAATGTAAAAATTAGACAAGAAGAGATTTAGAGTGACATAACACTAAATGAGGTGGAAATTTTGATTAAATGAGTAGAATTGTATGGCAAAATTACAATTCAAGCTCCATGAGGATCTAATGTAAAATCGTCGATCTCAAAATTTGGTACAAATCAAAATATCATGTATTGAATGAAAAAATTCAATAAATAAAATATTTAAAAATATTAAAATTAATATCTAATTGGATAGAACTCATCGAGATGACTACGATAACTATTGTATTTTTTAATAGAACTCATTTGAAATTACAAAGATTTACCATTATAACTATGTATAAATAAAAAATATTATTTTAATATTAAGATAAAATATAATGGAGCTAAAATTATATAAATTAAAGTAATGTAATATAACCAAATCTATGTAATATAACCAAATCTATATAATATAATGGTCAGATGAGAACAGATTTAGAGTTACATAATAATATAATCAAATGAAATTGAAAAATTTTAAAAACTGGATAAATTGCATGTGAAAGTTACATACCGAGATGGAGAGGAGCTCAAGCTCAAAATTCTAGATGATGAAATGAGGTACGAAATTAAAATGCCTAATTAAACATGCTAGAACCCTAAAAATAGCATTAAATGCATAAAAATGATTATTTAATATGTTAATGCTCAATGAAATGCATCCACCCACTTTTAATTCATCCCAATCATAGTTTAGAATTATTATAAATTACAAGATTAAATAATTGTAAATATTTACAAATAATTTTTTTAATATTAAGCTAATATATTTTAAAGCTAAAATGATATAAATTAAACTAATGTAATAAAACTTAATCAATGTGACATAAAGGACACAAGATAGTAGATTTAGAGTTACCCAAGAATATAACCAAATCAAATTAAAAAGCTTAAGTGAGATAAATTGTGCTAGAAAGTTGAATGCCAAAATACTATAGAGATCGTGTGAAATATCGTCGATAACAAAATCAGCTACAAATTGAATGTCACATACAAAAAGCAAAAATTATAAAAAAATTAAAAAATATAGAAATGATGATTTAGTTTGTTATACCTCGTGAAGATGACTCCAATGATATTTTTTTTTGTCTCCATTAGTAGTTGTTCAAAATTACTAAAAAAATAAAAGTAGATATGAATATATTATTATTTTAATTTTAAGTGTATACGTAATAAACCTAAAACATGGTAAATTGAAGTTATGTGAAATCACCAAATCAATGCTATGTAAATGACAAGTGAGAAGAGATTAAGCATTATGTAGTACTATAAGCAAATCAAAGTGAAAAATTTCAATGCATGAGATAAATTAAAAGAGAATGTTACATTCCAAGATACTAAAAATAGTAAGAGTAGCATCTTCAATCATAAAATTATGTACAATTCAAAATACCTCATAAATCATGCAATGACTTTATAAAAAATAATTTAAAAATAATAAAATAAATGTTTAATTAGATAGAGCTCTTTGGAATGAGTTCAATGATATTGTTTCATTTGAATTGAAGTCCATTTGTAATTACTAAAAGATACAAATTTAAATAACCACAACCAAGAATAAATTATTATTAAAAAATTAAGTAAATATATAATAAAGCTAGAATAAGATGAATTGAAGAAATGTAATATATTCAGATTAAGGAAATGTAAATGGCTTGTAATAAAAGAAAAAGAGTAGCAGAACAAAATAACGCAATCTAATAAAAAAACTTTGAAGAAATTAGGCAAAAATACTAGAATGTCGCATTCCAATATACAAAGGAGATTGAATGCAACATTAATGATCAATAAATATTTTAAAATAAAATGTTTTAAAAAAATAAGTAAAACCATAGAAACATGCATATTTAAAAATACGAAAAATTTAATTTTTATCTTCATAGAGCTCACTGAGATAAGCATGATGATGTTTATTTCATCTCCATTAGACCTCATTTAGAATTATTATGAATTATCAAATTTTTTAACATAAATAATAATAATTTATTATCTTAATTTTAAGTAAATAGATATTAAAGTTTAAATGAGATAAATTAAATCAATATAATATAACAAAGTCGGTAAATCTTAATGTCACATGAGAGTAAGGTAAGTGTTTTGTAAAAATGTAATCAAAAGCAAAACGTTTAAGAAATGATAAAAAATTATATAGGAAAGATGCATTAAAATAATATAAAGGAGATTAGGCATAATATCATCCACAGTCATATCAAATACTCATAAAAATATCTTGTAATGCATGCAAAAACTCTTAAAAAATAAAATTTTAAAAAAATATCAAAATGAATATTAAAGTGGATGCGACTCATCAAGTCTAGTCCAACGATATTTGTTTTGTCTCAAATAGATCTCATCTCGATCAGTTATGACTAATTACCTATGTAATTAAGCACAAATGGCAACAAATAAATATTTTAATATAAATTAGATATATATTCAAGTTGAAATGTGACAGTAATGTAATATAACCAAATAGAAATAATGTAGACATCACACAATAAGTGCTCTATATTTATATAAACCAAATTGAAGGGAAAAATATGACAAAATGATAAAATTCAATTAAGAAAGTCTTATTCTAAGATAATGAGATGATTAGGTGTAAAAATCTCAATGACTAGATTAAATTAAATCAAAATGCTTCCTAAAGAAAGTTGAAATCAAAGAAAATAAAATATTTTAAAAAATAATAAAAAAATTAGTTATATAGAACTCATTGAGATGATCGCAATCTCTTTTGTTTCATTTTTAAAAATCCTTTTTCCTTATTAGAAACATTTAAAAAATTAAATAAATATTACAAATAGTAAACTTTTATTTAAATATTTAGAAAATATACAAAAAAAAGTATAAATTAGATAAATTGAAGCAATGCAATATAATTGAATTGAGGTAATGTAAAAGTCACATGATACGAGAATTAGAATTACATAGCAATACAACCAAATCAAAGAGAAAATTTGAAAAAATAAGGTTGATTATATAAAAAAAAGTTGTGCTCCAAGATATTAAGAAGATCAAGGGTAAGATCCTTAATCATCAATTCAGGTATGACTCAAAATCCCTCATGAAATGTACCAAAACCATACAAATGTTATTATTTTAAAATATAGAATTTGTATTTAACAAGTTAGCACCCACTGAGGAACGTTCAATTACTTTTGTTTTGTCTTTATTAAATATAAATTTAAGATTAAATTTGATAAATTGAAGCAATGTAATTAACCAACTAACCACAACATAATGTTCCTATGATTGAAAATTTTGAATTGCATAATAATATAACTAAATCAAGAAAATTTTTTAAAAAATTACAAAAAATATAATTATAAATTGTATTCCAAGATATTAAAAGCATTGAGTGCAACATCCTTAATAATTAAATCAAGTACAAATAAAAATGTCTCTTAAAGTATTAGAAAATCCAAAAAAATATTAAAAAATGATTATTTAATTCGATGGAGTCATTAATGTAAGTTGAATATCATTTGTTTGGACTCCATCAAACAACATTGTAAAATACTATGAATTTAAAAAATTAGAAACAATAATAAATTATTATTTTAATATTAATTATGAATCCATTAAAGATGAAATAAGGTAAATTATGGTAATGTAATATAACTAAACAAAGTGATGTAATTGTGAAATGAGAAGAGAATTAAACTTTCATAAAAAAAATATAACTAAAATAAAAGAAAAGATTTGAAGAAATCTAATAAATGTTATGGAAATCATCATTCAAGCACACTAAGGAGAACAAGTATAAGATCATTTGTCATCAATGTAGGTATGAATCAAAAGTATTATAAAGCAAGTAAAAAACCTTAAAAATAAATATCTAAAAAAATAAAATTGAATGTTTAATTTATTATGGGTCACCAAAATGAGTCTTATGACTATTGTTTTGAATTGATTGGATCGCTTGTGGAAATTTTAAGAATAATGAAAGAAAATAAGAACAAATAGTAATAAATTATATTTTTTATATTTAATAAATATATAACAAAGCTAAAATGAGATAAATGGATGAAATATAACATAAAGTAAAGATAGAATTGTAAAGATCATAGGAGAGAAGAAATATAGTTTCAAATTAATATAACAAAATCAAAGTAAAAACATTTTAAGAAATAAGAGACAATTTATAAAAGTTAAATTCCATGATATTAAAAAGATAAGGGTTATAATTAAAACAATTAAAAATTAAAATTACTCTTAAATTATGCAAAAAATTTTAAAAATAAAATATTTAAAACTATAAAAATAAATATTTAATTTCTAAAGGCACATTTAGATGTGTTCATCATCATTTGTTTCTCGTTGATCAACTATATTTTTCAATTATTATAAATTATTAATGTAAATAGAACTCCACAATAATTTATTATAATTATAATATTAACAAGATATATATTTAGCTCGCAATAAGACAATTTGAGGTAATTTATTATAACCTAACAAATGCAATGTGAAGGTCACACAACATTAAGTTATAGTTAGATAGTGACATGACCAAATCAAAGAAATAAATTTGAAAAAATAGGATAATTTTTTTGTGAAACATCATTTGAAGATATTAAAGAGATAGTGTGTAAAAACATTCCTCGTAAAACATGCTAAAGCCCCAAAAACTAAAATTCATAAGAATATGAAATTAATTATTTAATTAGATGAAGCTCATCATCCTGACTCGATGACTTTATTTTCCTCTCAAATGGAACTCATTTGTAATTACTACAAATCAATAAAGTATTTTGGAATAATAATAAAAAAATTATTAATTCAAATATAAATAGATATATATTAAAATAAAATTGACATAAATTGCTTTATTGTAATATAATAAAATAAAAAATTTTAAAGGTCACTTGAGTAGAATAGAGAAAAATTGTGCAGGAAAGTGCCATTCCAAAATGCTAGAAAAATCAAGGGTAACATCTTTGATCCCCAAATAGGCACAAATTAAAATGTCTTATAAAATATTCCAAAATGTTACAAAATAAATTATTTAAAATATCAAATTTAATATTTAATTAGAAAGAACTCATTTAGATTTGTTCATTGACTTTTATTCTATTTTCATTAGACCTTGCTAAGCTCTATCCAATTAAATATTCCTTTTTGTCAAGTTTTAATGTCCTATTTTTTAGGGTTTCAACTTGCTTTAAGAGGCATTTTTGATTTGGACCTAATTAGATGATCAATAATGTTATACTTGATCTCCTTTGTAACATAGAAATTCTTGCTTTGACTTTACTATATTTCTATGTAACTCAAAAACTTTTGCACGTGATCATTATACCAATTTGAATTGGCCTTATCACATTTTTCTTTTATTTATCTCATTTAAGCTTTAAAATTTATTTATTCAATATTACAAATATATATATATATATATATATATATATATATATATATATATATATATATATGTTTATTTAATTTTATTTACCTTGGTAATTCATAATAATTCCAAATTATGTCTTATTTAAATGAAAGTAACATCCTTGGAGTCATCTCAATGAGTTCTACAAAATTAACTATTCATTTTTAATTTTTTAAGAATTTTATTCTCTATTATTTCAACACTTTTTATGAGACATTTGCTTTTGTATCTTAAATAATGATCTTGGATGTTTCCTCATGCTCTTTTGCTCCTTCAAATGCGACTTTGTTGTATAATTCATCTCATTTCCTCAAAGGTTTCAGCTTAACTTGTTTATATTATTATATAACTCCAATTCTTCTCACATGTGACCATTTCGATCCTTTGATTTGTATATTTTTCTTTGCTACAATTTGTTAGATTTTTTAAATATATATTTACTTGATATTAAAATAATACTTTATTATTAGATTTGCTTTTTAACTCTAATATTTTGTAGAAATTCTAAACGATGATTGATCATGATGGAACAACCGTAGCAATTTCTCATCTCAATGAGTTATATCTAATTAAATGATAAATATTATGTTTTTTTAAAAAACTTATTTGTTTGGTATGCTTTTTGAGGCATTTTGATTCAAACCTTATTTGATCATCGAGAATGTTACCCTACATCTCCTTAGTATATTAGACATTACTTATCTTGTATAAATATTCTTATTTATTGAAATTTTTTAGTTGATTTACGTTTTTAAATTTTAATATATATATATAGTTAAAATTAAAATACAATTTATTATTATTAATTTTTATACTAGTCTAGTAATTTGTAATAGTTCTTATTATTGTTTGATGAAGATGAAGAAATGTCATTAGACTTATCACTATAAGCTCTATCTAATTAAATATTCTATTTTTTTATTTAAAAAAGATTTATTGTTAAGATTTTCACATGTTTTATGAGCTATTATATCTCATATCTTATTTTGTGGTTAAGGAAGTTACACTTCATCTATTTAGCATCATGAAATACACCTTTCGTACATAGTTAATTTAATTTTTCCAAGTTCTTTTCTTTATTTACGTTATTATACTATGTAACACTAAATATCATCTCATGTGACCTTCACATCGCATTGATTTTGTTATGTTATAGTCTTTTAATTTATCCTATTTAATATTTAATATATTTGTTAAAAACTATTAAAATAATAATATATTATTATTGTTATTTCTTTGTTTTAGAAATTTTAAGTAATTCAAAACAAAGTTTGAACAAGACAAATCAACGATGTTGGAATCACTCCGATGAGATCTATCCATTTAAATAATAATTTCTAAATACTTAAGTATTTTATTTTTTAAGGATTTGGTGTGCTTTACAAGACATTTTGATTCCTACTTGATTTAATGATTAGGGGTGTTACATTGGATCACAATCACCTCTTAGAATGCAATTATCATTGTATATAATATTTCTTATTTCATAAACTTTTTTTCTTTGATTTAGATAAATTATTATATAGCTCTAGATTTTTAAATACTTTGATTAAAGTTTTGACATGCTTTGTGAGAAACATTGATTTGTACAAAAATTTTTGATGGATGATATTGCACTCGATCTACTTTTTATCATTGAATGCAACTTTTCTCATTTCTTTAAAATGTTTTCATTGATATCACTATATTACTATTAAACTCTAAGTCTCTACATTTACATCAGTTTGAATTAGTTATATTACAATTGTACAACTAATCCCATTTTAGTATTTATATTTACTTAATTGATATTAATTTATTATTTTTATGCCTTTTTACATTTCTAACTCACAATAACTCAAACCTTGGTTTGATCAAGATCAACAAAATGTCATTAGACTTCTTTTGATGCACTCTATCACCTTAAATATTAATTTTTATATTTATAATTATTTCATTTTTAAAGGATTTAGAACACTTTACAAGAAATTCCAATTTGTCCACAATTTAATGATGGAGAATGTCAAACTCAGTATACCTGGTGTCTTCAAACAAAACTTATAGTAAAAGTTATTTTTTTCTACAGTTTTACATTGATTTTGTTATATTACTCTATAACTTGAAATCTCTTCTAAGGTGAAATTTATGTTGGCATGATTTGGTTATTTTACTTTGTTGAAATTTTTCTACTTTCTTCTTTAATGTATACTTATTTAATGTTAAAATAAAAATTTTTCGTTATTTATGCTTATTTACTTTTATAATTCATGAAAATTCCAAATGAGGTCAGAATAAGACTAAGTAAATGGCCATTGGAATCTTGTCAATAACTTACATCCAATTTAATTTTTATTTCAATAATTTTTAATATTTTGTTTTCTATGAGTTATTATCATTTTATGGCATATTTTGATTTATTCCTAATTTGTTCATCTAGCTTGTAACACTTTATCTCTTTAGTATATTAGAATATAACTTTTCTATACAATTTATCTCATTTGTTCAATTTTTTTTTCATTTGCCTTCATTGCAATGCAACTCTAAATCTCTCATTGTGTGATCTATACATTACTTTAGTTATGCCATACTACATTGATTCAATTCAACTTCTTTAACCTTTAATATATATCTACTTAACAT
>JAIUJO010000523.1:537500-539970 GCA_023846275.1 Vanilla planifolia
CTTCTTCTCCTCCTTCTCCTTCTTCTACTCCTTGTTATTCTTCTTCTTCTCCTTCTTATCCTTCTTCTCCTTCTTCTTCTTCTTCTTCTTCCTCTCCTTCTTCTTCTTCTTCTCATTCTCCATCCTCTTCTTCTTCTTCTTCTTCTTCTCTTCTTTTTCCTTTGCTTCTTCTTCTTCTTCTCCTTCCTGTTCTTCTCCTACTTTTGCTTCTTCTTCTTATCCTTCTCAATCTCGTATTTTTTCCTTTTCTTCTCCTGCTTCTACTTCTTCATTATCCTCTTCTTCAATTTTTTCTTCTTCTCCTTCTTCACCTTCTTCTCCCTCTCCATCTTCTTCTTCCCCTCCTCCTACTCCTCCTTCTTCTCGTTCTTCTCCTTATTCTTCTCCATCATCTTATTCTTCTTATTCTTCTTCTCCATCTTCTTCCTCTTCATCTCCTTTATTTTCTTCTTCTTCTCAATCCTCTACTTCTTTCACTGCTTCTTTTTCTGCTTCGTCTTCTTCTTCTTCTTCTTATACTCCTTCTTCTTCTTCTACTTCTACTTTTTCCTTTTCTTCTTCTTCTACTTCTCTTCTCCCTCTTCACCATCTCCTTCTTCTTCTTCTTCTTCTTCTTTTCCTTCTTCTACTTTTCCTTCTTCTTCTTCTTGTCCTTCTTCTTCTCCTTCTTATTCCTCTTCTTCTTCTTCTTCTTCTCCTTCTTCTTCTTCTTCTTTTTCCCCTTGTCCTTCTACCTCTCTTCCATCTTTTTCTTCTCCTTCTAATTCTTCTTCTCTTCTCCTTCTTCTTCTTCTTCTCCTTCTTCTTCTTCTCCTTCTTCTTCTTCTCCTTCTTCTTCTACATCTTTCTTCTTCTTCTTCTTTTCTTCTTCTTTTTCTACTTTATCATCTTCTTCTTCTCCTCTTCCTCCTCCACCTCCATATCCATCTTCTTCTTCTTCTTCTTTTTCTTCTTCTTCTTCTTCTTCTTTTATTTCTTCTTCTCCTTCTCCTTCCTCTTCTTCTTCTTTTTCTTCTTCAACAACTACTACTAGCACTACTACTTCTTCTTCTTCTTCTTTGCCTTCTTCTTCTTCGTCTTTCTTCCTCTTCTTCTTCTTCTTCTTCTTCTTATTCTTCTTTTTTTTCTTTTTCATCTTCTTCTCCATCTTCTTCTTGCTCTCCTTCTTCCTCTTCTTCTTCGTTTTTTAGTCCTTCTTCCTCTTCTTCTTCTTCGTCATCTTGTTCCTCTTCTTCTTCATCTTCTTCCTCCTCTTCTTCTTCTTCTTCTTCTTCATTCTTCTTCTTCTTCTTCTTCTTCTTCTTCTTCTTTTTCTTCTTCTTTTTCTTCTTCTTCAACTTCTTCTACTTCCTCTCCTCCTTCTCCATCACCATCTCCTTCTTCTTTTTCTTCCTCTACTTCTCCTTCTTCTCCTCCTTCTTCTAATTTTAAATCTTCTCCTTCCTCAACTCCTTTAGCTTGTACTCATTCACCTTCCACTTCTTTTTTTATATTCTTCTTATTCTTTTCCTTCTCTTCCATCTTCTACTTCTTCTTCTTCTCCTCCTTCTTGTTCATCTTCTTGTCCTTCTTCTCGTTCTTCTTCCACTTCTTCTTCTTCTTCCTCTCCTTGTCCTTCTTCTTCTCCTTCTTCTTCCTCCTCCTCCTCTTCCTCTTCTTCTTTTTCTCCTTCTTCTTCTTCTTCTACTCCTTTTCAATCTCCTTCTTCTTCTCAATCGTCTTCTCTTTCTTCTTCTTCTCCTCATCCTTCTACTCCTCCTTTTTCTTCTTCTTCTTCTACTTCTTCTCCTTCTTCTCCATCTTTTTCTCCTTCTTCTTCCTCCTCTCCTTCTTCCTCTTCTTCTTCTTCTCTTCTATTTCTTTTGCTTCTTGTTCTTCTTCTCCTTCTTCTTAATTTCATCTTCTTCTTCTCTTACTTCTTCTTCTTCTTCATCATCTTCTTCTTCTTCTTCTTCTTCTTCTTCTTCTTCTACTACTACTACTACTTCTCCATCTCGTTCATCTTCCTTCTCTTCTCCTTCTTGTACTTCATCTTCTTCCTCTTCTTCTGTTTATTCCTCTTCTCCTTCTCCTCCTTCTCCATCTTCTTCTTCTTGTTCTCATCCTTGTTGTTCTTCTTCTTCTCCTTCTTCTTCTTCTCCTTGTTCTTCTTCTTCTTCTTCTTCTTCTTCTTCTTCTTCTTCTTCTGCTTCTCCGTCTTCTTCTCCAACTTCTTCCTCTTCATCTTCTTCATTTTCTTCTTCTCCTTCACCTTCTTCCTCTACATCTTCTTCTTCTTCTTCTCGTTCATCTTCTTCTTCTTGTTCATCTTCTTCTTCTTCTCCTTCTTCTTCTTCTTCTTCTTCTTCATCTTCTTCTACTGCTTCTTTTTTTTCCTCTTCTTATACTCCTTCTTCTTCTTCTCCTTCTGCTTTTTTCCTTTTCTTTTTCCTCTTCTTCTTCTTCTTCTTCTTCTTCTCTTCTTCTTTTT
>JAIUJO010000332.1:0-2500 GCA_023846275.1 Vanilla planifolia
TTCTTCCTCTTCTTCTTCTTCTTCTTCTTCTTCTTCTTATTCTTCCTCTTTTGTTTTTTCTTCTTCTTCTTCATCTTCTTCATCTCCTTCTTCTTCTTCTTCTTCTTCTCCTCCTCCTCCATCTCCTTGTTCTTCTCCTTCTTATCTTTTACTTCTTCTTCTTTTTCTTCTCCTCCTCCTCCTTTTCTTTCTTCATAATCTTCTTCTTCTACTATTTCTTCTACTTTTTCTTCTACTTCTTTTTATTTTTCCCCAACTTCTTACCTTCTACTTCTTCTTCTTGTTCTTCTTCGTATTCATCTTTTTCTTCATCATCTTCTTCTTCTTCGTCTTCTTCATCATTGTCATCATGATCTTCTTCTTCTTCTTCCACTTCTTTGTCGACTTCTTGTTCTTCTTTTACTTCTGCTTTTTATCTTCTTCTTTTTCTTCTTCTCCTCCTCCTCCTCCTTCTTCTTCTTCTTCTTCTTCTTGTTCGACTTCTTATTCTTCTTCTTCTTCTTTATCTTCTTCTTCTTATTCTTTGTCTTCTTCTTCTTCAACTTCTTCTCCTTCAACTTCCTGTTCTTCTTCCTTTTCTACTTCTTTTCCTTCTTTTTCTCTGATTTCTTCTTCTTCTTCTTTTTCTTTTTCATTTATTTCTTCTTTGCCTTCTTTTTCTTCTTCGTCATCTTTATCTTCTTCTTCATCTACTACTTCTTCTCCTTCTACTTTTTCTTCTTCTTCAAATTCTTCTTTTTCTTCTTCTTCTTCTTCTTCTACTTCTTCTTCTTCTTCTTCTTATTCTTATGCTTCATCTTCTTCTTCTTCTTCTTCTTCTTCTTCTTCTTCTTCTACATCTTCGACTTTTTCTTCTTCTACTTCTTTTTGTTCTACTTCTTCATCTTCTTCTTCCTTTTCTTCTTCTCCATCTTCTTCTTCTTCTACTTCTTTTTCTTCTTCTTTTTCTTATTCATCTTCTTCTTCTACTACTACTTCAACTTCTCTTTCTCTTACTTCTTTTTCTTCTTCTTGTTCCTCATCTTCATTTACCTCTACTTCTTCTTTCTCTTCATCTTCTTCTTCTTCTTTTTCTTCTTCTTCTACTTCTATATCTTCTTCTTCTAGTTCTTCTTCTTCTTCTTTTTCTTGATCACCCTCTTCTTCTTCATCATCTTCATCCTCTTTTTCTTCATCTTCATCACCTTCTACTTCTTCTTCTTCTTCTTCTTTTTCTTCTTCTTCTCTCTCTTCTTCATCTACCTATTCTTCTTCTCCTTCTTCTTTTTCTTCTTCCTCTTCTTCTTCTTCTTCTACTGCTTCTTCTTCTTCATCATCTTCTTCTACTTCTTCTTCTTCTTCTACTCCTCCTTCTTCTTCTCCTTGTTCTTCTCCTCCTCCTCCTCGTTCTTCCTCTTCTTCTTCTCCTTCTGCTCCTTCATCATCTTCTTCTACTTTTTCAACTTCTCCTTCTTCTTCTTCTCCTACTTCTTCTTCTTCTTCTTCTTCTTCTTCTTCTTCTTCTTCTTCCTCTTCTTCTTCTTTGTCTTCTTCTTCTTGGTCATCATCTTCTTCTTCTTCTTCCTCTTCTTTTTCAACTTCTTCTCCTATTTTTCTCTTCTTCTTTTTCTTAATCATTTTCTTCATCTTTGCCTTCTTCTTCTTCTTTATCTTGTTCTTCATCTTCTTTTTTTCCCACTTCTTCTCCTTCTACTTCTCCTTCTTCATCTTCTTCTTCTTCTTCTTCTTCTTTTTCTTCTTCTTCTACTTCTTATTCTCCTCCTTCTTCTTCATCGTCATCTTCTTGTTCATTCTTTTTTCTCCTACTTCTTCTTCTTGTTCTTCTTCTTTGCTTTCTTTTTCCTCTTCTTCCTCTTCTATGTCTTGTTTTTGTTCTTCTTCTTCTTCTTCTTTTTCTTCTTCTTTCTTTTCTTCTTCTTCGTCTTATTTTTCTTCTTCTTCTTCTACTTCTTCATCTTCCTCTTCTTCTTATTCTTTTATCTTCATCTTCTTCTTCTTCTTCCTCCTCTTCTTCGACTTCGTCTTCTTCTTCTTCTTCTTATTATTATTATTATTAATATTCATCTTCTTCTTCCTCTTCTTCTTCTTCTTCTTTCTCCTTCTTCTTCTTCTTCTTCTTTCATCTTCTTCTTCTTCTTCTTCTTCTTCTTCTTTTTCAATTTCTTCATCTTTGCCTTTTTCTTCACCTTCTTCCTCGAATTCTTCTTCTTCTTCTTCTTTAACATCTTTTTCCCTCTTTTTCTTCGTCTTTTTATTCATCTTCTTCTTTTTCCTCTTCTTCTTCTTCTTCTTCTTCTTCTTTTTCTGCTTCTTTTTCTTCTTCTTCTTATTCTTCTTCATCTTCATCTGCTTCTTCTTCGTCTTCTTCTTCTACTTCGCCTTTTTCTTCTTCATATATTAGTTCTTCTTCTCCTTCTACTTCTTCTTCTACATCTTCTCCTTTTTCTTCTTCTTCTTCTTCTTCTTCTACTTCTTACTCTTCTTCTTCTTGTTCTTCTTC
>JAIUJO010000332.1:7500-12500 GCA_023846275.1 Vanilla planifolia
CTTCTACTTCTTCATCTTCTTCTTCATCTTCCTCTTCGACTTCTCCTTATTATTCTTCTTCTTCTTCTCCTTCATCTCCCTCTTCTTTCTCTTTCCCTTCTTCTCCTTCTTCTTCTTCTTCTTCTCATCCTTTTCTTCTTCGACTTCTTCTTTTTCTTCTTTTCCTTTTTTTTCGTCTTCTCCTTCCTCTTTATCTTCTTTCTCTTCTCCTTATTCTTCATCATCTTTTTCTTCATCTTTTTATTCTTCTTCTTCTTCTTCTTCTTCTTCTTGATCTTCTTCTTCTTCTTCTTCTTTGTCTTCTACTTCCTCTTTGACTTCTTCTTCTTCATCTTCTTCTTCTTCTTCTTCATTACCTTCCTCTATTTCTTCTTTCTCTTCTTTTTCTTCTTCTTCTTACTCTTCTTCTTCTTCTCCATTTTCTTCTTCTTCTTCTCCTTCTTCTTCTTCTTCTTCTTCTTCTTCTTTTGCTTCTTCTTCAACTTCACCATCATCTTCTTATTTTTCTTCCTCTTCTTCTTCTACTACTACTTCTTTCTCTCCTTCTTCTTCTCCTTTTTCTTCTTTTTCCTCTTCTTCTAATTCTTCTTCTTCTTCTCCTTCTTGGTCTCCTTCTTCTTCTTCTTCTTCTTCTCCATCACCATTTTCTTCTTCTTCTTCTTCTACTACTAGTTATTCTTCTTCTTCTTTCTCTTCTCCCTCTTTTTCTTCTTCTTCTTCATTTTCTTCTTCTTAGTCTTCTTCTACTTCATCTTTGTCTTCTTCTTCTTCTTCTTCTTCTTTTTCTTCTTCTTCTTCTTCTTCACCTACTTCTTCTTCTTCGTCTTCTTTGTCTTCTTCTTCTTTTTCTTCATCTTCCTCTTCTTCTTCTTCTTCTTCTTCATCTTGTTGTTCTCCTTCTTCTCCTTCTTCTTCTTCTCCTTCTCCATCTTCTACTTCTTCTTTGTCTTCGTAATCTTCTTCTCCTACTTCTTCTTCTTCGTCTTCATCTTCTTCTTCTTCTTCTTCTTCTCATCATATTCCTCTTCTTCGTGTTCCTCTTCTTCATATTCTTCTTCAATGTCTTCTTCTTTTTCTTGTTCTTCTTCTTCTTGATTATCTTCTTCATGTTTTTCCTCTTCTTCTTCTTCTTCCCCTCATTCTTCTTCTTTGTCTTCTTCTTCGTCTTGCTCTTGTTCATCATTCTTTTCTTCTTCGTTGTCTTCTTCTTCATCTTCTTCTTCTACTTCTTCTTCTTCTTTTCTAACTTTTTCTTCTTCTTCTTCTTCTACTTATTCTTCTTCTTCTTTTTCTTCTTCTTCTTCTTCTTCAACACCATCATCCTCTGCTTCCTCTTCTTCTTATTCTTCTTCTTCTTCTTCTTCCTCTCCTTCTTCCACTTATTCTTCTTCTTCTCTTTCTTCTTCTTCTTTTTCTTTTTATTCTTCTTACTATTACTTCTTCTTCTTCCTCTTCTTCTTCTTCTTCTTGTTCTTGTTATTCTTCTTCTTCATGTTGCTCTTCTTCTTCTTCTTCTTCTTCTTCATCATCTTCTTCTTCTTCTCCTTCTACTTGTTGTTCTCCTTTTTATTCTTATCCTTCTTCATATTCTTCTTTTTCTTCTCCTTCTTCTTCTGCTGCTTCTTCTTCTTCTCCTCCTCCTTTTTCTTCTTCTTCACCTTCTTCTCTTTCTTCTCTTTCTTCTTCTCTATGTTCATCTTCTTCTTTGTCGTCTTCTTCTTCTTCTTCTTCTTCTTCTCCTCCTTTTTCTTTTCCTTTTTCATTTTTTGCTTCTTCTTCTTCTTCTTCTTCTTGTTCTACTTCTTCTTCTTCATCTTCTACTTCTTCTTCCTCTTCTTTTTCTTCGAGTTCTTCTTCTTCTAGTTCAAATTCTTCTTCTTCCTGTTCAAATTCTTCATCTTCACCATCTTCTTCTTATTCTTCTTCTGTCTTTCTATTGCAGTTCTTCTTCATCTTCTTCTTCTTCTTATTCTTCTTCTACTTCTTCTTCTTCTTCATTGTCTTCTTCTTATTCTACTTCTTCTTTATCTTCTTCTTCTTCTCCTCCTTCTTCCTCATCTGCTTCTTCTAGAACTTTTCTTCTACTACATCTTCTTCTACTTCTTCTTCTTCTTCTTCTTCTTCTTCAACTTCTTTGCCTTCTTCTTCTTCTTCTTCTTCTTCTTCTTTTTCTTCTTCTTCATCATATTGTTCTTCTTGTTCTTCTTCTTCTTTGTCTTTATCTTCTTCTTCCTCTTTCTCTTCTTCTTTGTCTTCTTCCTCTTCCCCTTCTTTATCTTCTTCTTCTTTTTCTTCAACTATTTCTTCTTTTCTTCTTTTTCCTCTTCATTTTCTTGTTCTTCTTCTTTGTAATCTTCTACTTCTTCTTCTTCCTCTACTTCTTCTTAGCCTTCTTCTTCATCTTCTTTATCTTCTACTTTTTCTTCTCTTTCTTCTTCACCTTCTTCTTCTTCTTCATGTTCAT
Organism: Vanilla planifolia; assembly: GCA_023846275.1. Taxonomy (NCBI): domain Eukaryota; kingdom Viridiplantae; phylum Streptophyta; class Magnoliopsida; order Asparagales; family Orchidaceae; genus Vanilla; species Vanilla planifolia. Next base: position 9,965 of record JAIUJO010000332.1, read on the forward strand.
CTTTTTCATCTTGCTCTTCCTCTTCTTCTTCATCTTCTTCATCTTCTTCTTCTTTGTCGTCTTCTTCTTCTTCCTTTTCTTCTTCTTCTTCCTCTTCTTCTTCTTCTTCTTCTACTTCTTTTTCTACTTCTTGTTCTTCTTGTTCTTCTTTTTCTTCTTCTTCTTGTTTTTCTTCTTCTTCTTCTTCTTCTTCTTTGTCTTAATCATCGTTTTCTACTTCTTCAATTTTTTCTTCTTCTTCGTATTCTTCTTCTTCTTCTTCTTCTTTTTCTTCTTCTTCTTCTTCAATTTCTTCTTCATCTTCTTCTTCTTCCCCTTCTTCGACTTCTTTTTTGTCTTATTCTCCTTCTTCTTCGTCTTCTTTTTCTTTTTCTTCTTCTTCTTCTTCTTCTTCTTCTTCTTCTTCTAGTTCTTTTTCTTCTTCATCTTCTTTTTCTCTTATTTTTCTTCTTCTTCTCTTCTTCTTCTTCTTCATGTTCTTATTCTTCCTCTTCTTCTTCTTCTTCTTCTTCTTCATAATCTTCATCTTCTTTGTCGTGTTCTTTTTCTTCTTCTTCGTCTTCTTCTTCTCCTCCTTTTTCTTCTTCTCTTCTTCTTCTTCTTTTCCTCCTTCTCCTTCTTCTCCTTCTTCTACTTCATTTCCTTCTTCTCCTTCTTCTCCTTCTTTTTCTTCTTCTTCTTGTTGTTCTTCTTCATCTTCTATTTCTTCTTCTTCTTCTTCTTCTTCTTCGTTTTCTTCTTCATCTTCTTCTTCCTCTTTTTCTTCTTCTTCAACTTCTTCTTCATTTTCTTCTTCTTCCTCTTATATTTCTTCAACTTCTTCTTCTTCTAAATCTTCTTCCTCGTCTTATTATTCTTATTCTTCTTCTTCCTCTACATCTTCTTCCCCATCCTCTTCTTCATTTCTTCTTCTTCTTCTTTTTCTTCTTCTACTTCTTCTTCTTCCTCTTGTTCTTCCTCTTCATCATCATCATCTTCTTCTTCTTCTTCTTCTTCTACTTCTTCTTCTTCTATGTCATCATCTTTTTCTTCATTATCATCTTCCTCTTCTTCTACACCTTCAACTTCTTGTTTTCCTTCTTCTCCTACTTCATTTTCTTCTTCTTTTAATTCTTCTTGTTCTACATCTTTTCCTTCTTCTTCTTCTTCTTCATCTTCTTCTTCTTCTCCTCTTCCTTCTTCTTCATCTTGTCCTCCTTCTTCCTCTTCTTCTTCTTCTTCTTCATTTTCTTCTTCTCTGTCTTCTTCTTCCTCTTCTTCTTCTTCTTCTTCCTCTTCTTCTTCTTCTTTGACTTCTTATTCTACTTCTTCTTCTTCTTCTTCTCTTTCTTCTTCTTCTTTTTCTTTTTCTTCTTCTTCTTCTTCTTCTTCTTCTTCTTCTTTTCTCCTTCTTCTTCTTCTACTTTTTCTTCTCGTTCTTCTTCCTCTACTTCTTTGTCACCTTCTTCTTCTTCTTCTTTTTTTTCTTCTTCTTCTTCGTCTTCTTCTTCATCTTTGTGCTCTTCTTCTTCTTCTTTTCCCTTTTCTTCTTCTTCTTCTTCTTCTTCTTCTTCTTCTTCTTCTTCTTCTTCTTCTTTTTCTTCTACTTCTTCTTCCTCTTCTTCTTTTCATCCATCTTCTTCTTCTTCTTCTTCATCTTCTTCTTTTTCTTCTACTTCTTCCTCTTCTTCTTTGTCTTCTTCTTTTTCTACATCATTTTCTTCTTCTTTTCCTCCATCTTCCTCTTCTTCTTCTTCATATTTGTCTTCTTTTTCTTTTGCTTCCTCTTCTTCTTCTTTTTCTTCTGTTACTTCTTCTTTTCTTCTTTTTCTTCCTCTTCTTTTTTATTCTTCTTCTTCTACTTCTTCTTCTTCCTCCTCTTCATATCATCTTCTTTGTCTTCTTCTTCTTCTTCTTCTTCGTATTCTTCTTCTTCTTCTTCTTCATTGTCTCCTTCTTCCACTTCTTCTTTGCCTTCTTCTTCTTCTTCTTCTTCTTCTTCCTCTTTTTCTTCTTCTTCTTCTTTTTCTTTTCCTTCTACTTCTTCTTCATGTTGTTCTTCAGCTTTTTCCTATTCTCTTACTTCCTCTTCTTCTTCTTCTTCCTCCTCTTCTTTGTCTTCACCATCATCATCTTTTTCATCTTCTTTCCTTCACCCTCTCCTTCTTCTTCTTCTCCTTCTACTTCATCTTCTCTTTTACCTTCTTCATCTTCTTCTTCTTCTTCTTCTTCTACTTCTTTTTCTTCTTCTTCTTCTTCTTCTTCTTCTTCTTCTTCTGCTTCTACTTCTTCTTTTTCTACTTCTCTTCTTCTTCTTCTTCTTCTTCTTCTTCTTTTACTTCTACATTCTTCTTGTTCATCTTCTTCTTCTTCTTCTTTCTCTTCTTCTTGTTCTTTTTCTTCTTTCTGTTCCTCTTCTTCTTCTTTTTCTTTTTCTTCTTCTTCTTCTTTTTCTTCTTCCTCTTCTTTTTCTTTATCTTTTCTTCTTCTTCTTCTTCGTCATCTTCTTCTTCTTCTTCTTCTTCCTCTTCTTTTTTGACCTTGTCTTCTTCTTCCT
>JAIUJO010000332.1:22500-30000 GCA_023846275.1 Vanilla planifolia
TCTACTTCTTCTACTTCTTCTTCTTCTCCACCTTCTTCTTCTTCTTCTTCTTCAGCTTCTTCTTCACATTGTCACCGTCTTCTTCTTCTTCTTCTTCTTCTTCTTCTTCTTCGTCGTCTTCTGCTTCTTCTTTTTCACCTTCTTGTTCTTCTTCTTCATATTTTCTCCTTCGTCTACTTTGCCTTCTTCGTGTTCTTCTTTATCTTCTTCTTCGTCTTCTTCTACTTCTTCATATTCTTCTTTTTCTTCTTCTTCTTCTTCTTCCTTATCTTCTTCTTCTTCTTCATCTTTTCTTCTTTTTCCTTTTCTTCTTCTTCTTCTTCTTCTTTGCTTCTCATCTTCTTCTTCATCTTCTTCTTCTTCTTTCTCTTCTTCTTCTTCTTCTTCCTCGTCTTCTTCTTCTTCTTCTTCACCACCTTCACCTACTTCTTCTTCTTCTTCTTGGTGTTCTTCTTCATCTTCTTTGTCATCTTTTTCATCTTCTTCGTCTTCTTCTTCATCTTCTTTCTCTTCTTCCTCTTCTTCTTCTTCTTCTTCTTCCACTTCTTCATCTTCATCATCATCATCATCTTCTTCTTCTTCTCTTCTTCTCCTCCACCTCCTTCTTCTCCTTCTTCTTCTTCTTCTTCTTCACCTTCTCCTTCTCCTTCTTCTTCTTGTTCTTCTTCTCCTCCTGCTCCTTCTCCTTCATAATCTTCTTCTTCTTCTTCTTCTTCTTCTTCTTCTTCTTCTTCTCCTTCTACTTCTTCCCTTTCTGCTTCTTCTTCTACTTCTTCTTTTTCTCCTTCTTCTTCTCCTTCTTCTTCTTCTTCTTCTTCTTCTCATTCTTCTTCTGTTCCGTCTACTTCTTCTTCCTCTCCTTCTTCATATTCTTCTTCTTCTTATTCAACTTTTCCTTCTTCTTCTTCTTCTTCTCTTTTTTCGTCTTCTTCTTTTTCATCAGCTTCTTCTTCTTCTTCTTCTTCTTCTTCTTCTTTTCTTCTTCTTCTCCTTTTTCGTCTTCTTCTTTTTTCATCGATTTCTTCTTCTTCTTCTTTTCTTCTTCTTATTATTATTATTTTCTTTTTCTTCTTCTACTTCTTCTTATTCTTATTCTTCTTCTTATTCTTCTTATTCTTCTTCATCTTCTTTTTCTTTTTCTTCATCTTCTTCTTCTTTTTCATCTTCTTCTTCTCCATCATCTTCTTCTCCTCCTACTTCTTCATTGCCTGCTTCACTTTCTTTGACTACTCCTTCTTCTTCTACTTTTTCATTTTCTTCTCCCTCTTCTCCTTCTTCTTCTTCTTTTTCTTCTTATTCCTCTTCTTCTTCTTCTTATTCTTCTTCTTCTTCTTCTTCATTGTCTTCTTCCACTTCTTCTTTCGCTTCATCTTTTTCTTCTTCTTCTTCACCTTCTTCTACTTCTTCTTCGTCTTCTTCTTCTTCTTCTTCTTCTTCTTCTTCTTCTCATTCTTCTTCTTCTTCTTCTTCTTCTTGTTCTTCTTCTCCTTCTTCTCCCTCTTCTTATCTTTCTGCTTCTTTTTCTGCTTCTGCTTCTTTTTCTTCTTCTTCTTCTTCTCCCCCTACTCCTTCCTCTTCTTCTTCTTCTTCTTCTTCTTCTCCTTCTTAATCTTCTTCTTCTTCTTCTTTTTCTTTTTCTTTTTGTTCTTCTTCTCCTTCTTCTTCTTCTTCTTGATCTTCTTCTTCTTTGACTTCTTCTTCTTCATCTTCTTCTTCTTCTTCTTCTTCTTCTTCTTCTTCTTCTTCTTCAACTTCTTAGTCTTCTTCTTCCTCTTCTTCAACTTCTTAGTCTTCTTCTTCCTCTTCTTCTTCTCCTTCTTCTTCTTCTACTTCTTTTTCTTCCTCTTCTTCTTCTTCTTCTTCATTGTCTTCTTCCTATTCTTCATCTATGTCTTCTTCTTCATCTTCTACTTCTTCTTCTTCTTCATCATCTACTTCTTCTCCTTCTTTTCTTCTTCACATTCTTCTTCTTCTTCTTTTTCTTCTTCTTTTTCTTCTTCTTTTTCTTCTTCTTCTTCTACTCCTCCTTCTTCGTATCCCTCTAATTGTCCATCTTCTTTTTCGGCTTCTGCTTGTTTTCTTCTTCTTCTTCTTCCCCTTCTCCTTCCTCTACTTATTATTCTTCTTCTCCTTCCTACTCTTCTTCTTCTTCTTCTTCTTCTTCTTCTTTTTCTTCTACTTTTTCTTCTTCTTCTTCTCCATCTTCTTCTTCTTCTTCATCATCTTATTTTTCTTCTTCTTGATCTTCTTCTTCTTTGACCTCTTCTTCTTCTATTACTACTACTTCTTTTTCTTCTTCTTCTTCTTTTTGTTCTTCTTCTTCTACTACTACTACTTCTTTGTCTTCTTCTTCTTCTTCTTCTTTCACTTCTTCATCTTCTTCAACTTCTTCTTCTTCTTCATCTTTTTCTTCTTCTTCTTTCCTTTCTTATTCTTCTCCTTCTCCTTCTTCTCCTCCTTTACCTTCTCCCTTTTCTCCTTCTTGCTCTTCTTCTCCTCCTTCTTCTCCATCTTCTTATTCTTGTTCTTTTTCTTCTTGTTCTTCTTGTTCTTGTTCTTCTTCTTCTTCTTTTTCTTACTTTTCTTCTTCTTCGTTTTCTTCTTCTTCTTCTTCTTCTTCTTCTTCTTCTTCTACGTGTTCTTCTTCTTCTTCTTCCTCTTCTTCTTCATCTTCTTCTTTAACTTCTTCTTCTTCATATTGTTCTTTAATATTTTCCACTTCTTCTTTTCCTTCTTCCACTTCTTCAACGTCTTCTTCTTCTTCTTTTTCAACTTCTTTTTCATCTCATTCTTATTCCTCTGCTTCTTCTCCCTCTTCTTTTTTTTCTTCTTCTTTTTCTCATCCACCTCCCTCTCCATCTTCTTCTTCTTCTCCTACTCGTTCTTCTTCTTCATCTTCTCCTTCTTCTTCTTCGTGTTCTTGTTCATCTTCTTCTTCTTCATCTTCTTTGACTTCTTCTTCTTCTTTTTTTACTTCTTCTTTTTCTTCTTCTTCTTCTTCTTCTTATTCTTATTCTTCTTCTTCTTCTTCTTCTTCTTCTTCTTCTTCTCCTTCTTCATCTTCTTTTTCTTTTTCCTCTTCTCTTTCTCCTTCTCCTTCTTCTTCTTCTTCTTCTAGTTTTTCCCCCACTTCTTCTTCTTCTCGTTTTTCTTTTTCTTCATCTCCTTTTTCTTGTTCTTCTTTCTCTTCTCCATCTTCTTCTTCACCTCCTTCCTCTTCTACACTTCTTCTTCATCTTCATCGTCATCTTCTTCTTCTTCTTGTTCATTGTCTTCTTCTTCTTCTTCTTTCTCTTCTTCTTCTTCTTCTTCTTTTTCCTCTTCTACTTCTTCTTCTCCTTCTTTTTCTTGTTCTTTTTCTTCTTCATCATCATCATCATCATCATCTTCTTCTTCTACTTCTTCTTGTTCTTCTACTTCTTCCTATTCAACCACTTCTTAGTCATCCGCTTCTTCTTTTTTGTTTCTTCTTCTTTTTCTTCTTCATCATCATCATCATCTTCTTCTTCTTCTTCTCCATCTTCTTTTCCCTCTTTTATTTGGCTTCTTCTTCTTCCCCTTTTTCTTCTCCTTCTACTGCACCTTCTCCTTCTACTTCTTCTTCTTCTTCTTCTTTTCCTCCTTCTCGTCCTCCTCCTCTTCCTTCTTCTTCTACTACTTCTACTTCTTCTTCTTCTTCTTTTGCTTTGACTTCTTATTCTTCTTCTTCTTCTTCTTCTTCTTCTTCTTCTCCTCTTCTTCTTCTTCTTTTACTACTTCTTTTTCTTCTTCTTCTTGATCTTTATCTTCTTCATCTTCTTTTTCTTCTTTTTCTCCGTCTTCTTCTTCTTCTTCTTCTTCTGCAACTTGTTCTTCTTCTTCATCATCTTCTTCTTCTTCTTCTTCTTCTTCTTCTTCTTCTTTTCTTTTCTTCATCTTATTATTCACCTTCTTCTTCTTGTTCTTCTTCATCTTCATCTTCTTCTTCTTCTCCTTAGTATTTTCCTTCTTGTTCATCTTCTTCATCATCTTCTTCTTCTTCTTCTTCTCCTTCTTCTTCATGTTCTTGTTCTTCATCTCTTCTTGTTCTTCTTCAACTTCTTCTTCTTCTTCTTCTTCTTTTTCTTCATCTTCCTCTTCTTCTTCCTTTTCTTCTTCTTCTTATTCTTCTCGTACTTCATCTTCTTCTTCTTCTTTTTGTACTTCTTCTTCTTTGTCTTCTTCTTCTTCATCATCTTCATCTTCTTCTTTTTTGTCTTATTCTTCTACTTTTTGTTGTCTTCTTCTTCGTCTTCTTCTTCTCTTTCTTCTTCTTTTTCACCTTCTTTTTCTTCTTCTTCTTCATCTTCTTCTACTTCTTCTTCTTCCTGTTCTTCATTGTCTTCATCTTCGTCTTCATCATCATAATCTTCTTCTTCTTCTTTTTCTTCTTCTTCTTCATCATCATCTTCTTCATCATCATCTTCTTCTCCTGCTTCTTCTTCTTCTCCTTTTTCATCATTTTCTTCTACTTCTTCTTATTCTTCTTCTTCTCCTCCTTTTTTTTTGTTATTCTTCTTCTTCTTCTTCTTCTTCTTCTTTTTCTTCTTCTTCTTCTTCCTCTTTCTCTTCTTCTTCTTCTTCTCCTCCTCCTCCTCCTTCTTCTTCCTCCTCTTTTACTTCTTTTCCTTCTCCTCCTCCTTCTTCTTCCCTTTGCTCATCTTGTTCTTCTTCTTCTTCTTCTTCTTCTTCTACCTCTTCTACTTCTCCTGCTTCATCTACTTCTTCATCTTCTGCTTCTTCTTCTTCTTCTTGTTCTTCTTCTGCTTCATATTCTTCCTCTTCGTCTTCTTCTTCTTCTTCTTATTCTTTTTTTTCTTCATCTTCGTCTTCTACTTCTTCGTCTTTCCTTCTTCTCCTTCTTCTTCTTTTTCTCCTTCTTCTTCTTCTTTGTCTTCTTCTTCTTCAACTTCTTCATCATCATCTTCTTCTTCTTCATCTTCTTCGTCTCCTTCTTCTTCATCTTTTTCTTTTTCTTTTTCTTCTTCTTTTTCTTCTCCTTCTTCTTCTTCTTCTTCTTCTTCTTCTTCTTCTTCTTCTTCTTCTCTTTCTCCTTCTCCTCCTCCTTCTTCTTCTTCTTCTTCATCTTTTCTTCTCCTTCTCCTTCTTCTTTTCTTCTTCCACTTCTTTTTCCCCTTCTTCTTCTTCTACTTGTTCTACTACCTTTACTTCTTCATCTTCTTCTGTTTTTTCTTCTTCTTCTCCCTTTCTCCTTCTTCTTCTCCTTCTTCTTCTTCTAGTTATTGTCCTTCTTCTACATCTTCCTCTTCTTCTCGCTCTTCTTCATCATCTTCTCCTTCTTCCTCTTCATCATCATCAACTTCTTCTGCTTCCTCTTCTTACTTTTCTTCTTCGACTTCTTCTTCTTCTTGTTATTTCCATCATCTTCTTAATCATCATCTTCTTCTTCTTCCACTTCCTCTTCTTCTTCTTCTTCTTCTTCTTTATCTTCTTCTTCTTCTTCTTTGTCTTCTTCTTCTTCTTCTTCTTCTTCTTCTTCATCTTCTTCTCTTTCGTCTTCTTCTTCATCTTCTTCTCTATCTTCTACGTCTGATTCTTCTTCTTCTACTTCTACTTCTTCTTCCTCATCTTCTTCTTCTTTTTCTTTGTCTTCTTCTTCTTTGTTCATTGCCTTCTTCTTCTTCCTCATCTTCCTCTTCTTCTTCTTCTTCTTCTCATCCTTCATTTTCTTCTTCTTCTTATTCTTGTTATTCTACTTCTTCTTCGACTTCTTCATCATCATCATCATCTTCTTCTTCTTCTTATTTATCTTCTTCTTCTTCTTCTTCATCTTTTGCTTCATCTTCTTGTTCTACTTCTTCTTCTTCTCCTTCTTTGTCTTGTACTTCTTCTTCTTCTTCTTCATCATCATATTTTTCTCCTTCATCTTCTTCTTCTTCTTCTTCTTCTTCGCCTTTTTCTTCATCTTCTTCTTTGTCATCCTCTACATCTTCTTCTTATTCTTCTTATTATTCTTCTTCGTCTACTTCTTCGTCTTCTACTTCTTCTTCTTCTTCTTCTTCATCTTCTTCTTCAACTTCTCCTTCTTCTTCATATTCTTCTTCTTCTTCCTTTTCTTCTTCTTCCTCTTCTTCGTCTTCTTCTTCTTCTTCTTCTTCTTCATCTTCTTCTACACATCTTGGATTTCTTCTTCTTCGACTTTTTGTTTTTCTTCTTATTCTTTTTTTCTTCTTGTTATTCTACTTCTTCTACTTCTCCTCCTCGTCTTTCTTCTTCTTCCTCTTCCTCTTCTTCTTCTTCTCCTTCGCCTCCTCCTTCTTCTTCTTCCCTTAGCTCTTCTTGTTTTTCTTCTTCCTGTTCTTCTTCTTTTATCTCATCTTCTTCTACTTCTTTTACTTCTTCATCTTCTTCTTCATCATCCTCTTCTACTTCTTCTTCTTCTTCTTTTTTGACCTCTTCTGCTACTCCTTCTTCTTCTACTTCTTCGTCTTCTACTTATTCTTCTTCTACTTCTTCTTGTTCTTCTTCTTCTTCAAATTCTTCTTCTTCATCTTCTTCTTCTTCTTCTTCTTCATCTTCGTCTTCTTCTTCATCTTTTCTTCTTCTGCTTCTTCTTCTTCTTCTTCTTTTTATTCTCCTTCTTCTTCATCTTCTTCTTCTTCTTTTTCTCCCTCTTTCTCTTCTTCTTCTTCTTCTTCCTCTTATTCCTCTTCCTCTTTTTCTTCTTCTTCTACTTCTTCTTCTTCTTTTTCTTCTTCTTCTTTTTCTTCTTCTCTTTCTCCTTCTCCTTCTACTTCTTCTTCTTCTTCTTCTTTTCTTCTTCTCCTTCTGCTTCTTCTTCTTCTTCTTCTCCTTCTTCTTCTTCTTCTTCTTCTGCTTCCATTTCTTCTTCATCTTCCTCTTCTTTTTCCTCTTCTTCTTCTTCCCCTTCTCCTTCTTCTTCTTCAACTTCTTCTTCTTCTACTTCTTCCTCTTCTTCTTCTTGCTCTTCTTCTTTGACTTCTTCTTCTCTTCTTTTTATTCTCATCATCTTCTTCTTCTTCTTCTTTTTCTTCATCTTCTTCCACTTCTTCTTCTTCTTCATCTTCTTCTTCCTCTTCCTCTTCTTCTTTTTCTTCTTCTTCTTCTTCTTCTTTATCTTCTTCTCCTTCTTCTACTTCTTCTTTTTCTTCTTCTTCTTTTTCTTCTTCTTCTTCTTCTTCTACTTCATCTACTTCTCTTTCTTCTTCTTCTTCTTCTTCTTCTTCTTCTTCTTCTTCTTCTTCTTCTCCATCTTATTCTTCTTCTTCTTCTTCTTCCTCATCTTCTTTTTCTTCGTTGTCTTCTTCTTCTTCTTCTTTATCTTCCTCTTCTTCTTCTTCTTCATCCTCTTCTTCTTCTTCTCCTTCTTCTTCCCATCCTTCTTTTTCCTCTTCTTCTTCTTCTTCTCATCCTTCCTTTTCTTCTTTTTCTTATTCTTCTTATTCTACTTCTTCATCTTCTTCTGCTGCTTCTTTGACTTCTTCTTCATCATCATCTTCT
>JAIUJO010000332.1:35000-45000 GCA_023846275.1 Vanilla planifolia
TCTTCTTTTCTTCTTCATCGCCTTCTCTTCTTCATCATCATCATCTTCTTCTTCTCCTTCTTCTTATTCTTCTTCTTCTTCATTGTCCTTTTCTTCTTCTTCTACTTCTTCTTCTTCTTCGCTTTCTACATTTTCGTCTTCTCTTCTACATCAACATCCTCTTCTTCTTCTTCTTCTACTTTTTCTTCATCAAATTCTTCTTGTTCTTCTTATTCTTTTTATTCTTCTTCTTCATCTTCTTCTTCTTCTTTTCTTCTTCTTGATTGTCATCTACTTCTTATTATTATTATTATTATTATTATTATTATTATTATTCATCTTTTTTGTCTTTTATTCGTCATCTTCTTCTTCACTTCATCATCATCTCTACTTCTTCTTCTTCTTCTTCTTCTACTTCTTCTCCTTCTTCATTACCTCCTTCTTCTTCTCCTTCTCCTTCTTCTTCTCTTCTTCTTCTTCTTCTTGTTTTTCCTCTCCCTCTTCTTCTTCTTGTTCTTCTTCTTTTTCTTCTTCTTTCTCTTCTTCTTCTTCTTCTCGTCTTTGTCTTCTTCCACTTCTTCCTCCTTCGCTACTTCTTCTTCTTCTTCTTCTTCTTCTCCTTCTTCTTCTCCATCTTCTTATCCTTTTTCTTCTTTTCTTCTTCCTCTTCTCTTTCCACTACTCCTTTTTGTTCTTCTTCTTCTTCTTCTTCTCCTTTGTACTCTTCTTCTTCTCCTTCTTCTTCTTCTTCTACTACTTCTATTTCTTCTTCTTCTTCATCATCTTCTTCTTTGACTTCTTATTCTTCATCTTCTTCTTCATCTTCCTATTCTTCTTCTTCTTCTTCTTCTTCTTCTCTTTCTTCTTCATTGTCTTCTTCTTCTTCTTTGTCTTCTCTTCTTCATCTTCGTTGTCTTCTTCTCTTCTTTTCCTTCATCTTCTTCTTCTTCTTCTCCTTCTCATTTTTCTCCTTCTTTCTCTTCTTCTGCTTATTCCTCATCTACTTCTTCTTCCTCATTTTCTTCTTCTACTTCTTCTTCTTCTTCTTCTTCTTCTTTGTCTTCTTCCACTTCTTGTTCTCTGGGCTCTTCTTTTTCTTCTTCTTCTTTGTCTATTTTTTCTTCTTCTTCTTATCGTTGTTGTTTTTCTTCTTTTTCTTCTTTTTCTTCTTCATCATCATCTTCTTCTTCTTTTACTTCTTCTTCTCTTTCTCCTTCTAATCTTCTTCTCCATATTCTTATCCTTCTTCTTCTTCTAGTTCTTCTTCTTCTTCTGTTTTTTCTTCTTCTTCTTCCTCTCCTTCCCCAACTCCTTCTTCTTCTCCTCCTTCGCCTTATTCTTCTTCTTCTTCTTCTTCTTCTCCTTTATCTTCTTCTTCTTCTTCTTCTTCTTCATCATCTTCTACTACTTCTTCTTTTTCTTCTTCTTTGACTTCTCATTCTTCATCTTCTTCTTCTTTTTCTTCGTCTTCTTCATCTTTATCGTCTTCTTCTTCTTCATTGTCTTCAACTACTTCTTCTTCTTCGTCTTCTTCTACTTCTTCTTCATCATCATCATCTTCTTCTCCTTCTTCTTCTTCTTCTTCTACTACTACTACTTTTTCTTCGTCTTCTTCTTCTTCTTTTCTTGTTCTCCTCCTCTTTTTTCTTCTTCTTCCCCTTCTTCTTCTTCTTCTTCTCGCTCTCTTCCTCCTTCTTCTTCCCTTGGTTCTTCTTATTCTTCTTCTTATTCTTCTTCTTTTTCCTTTTCTTTTTCTTATTCTTCTTCTTCTTCTTCTTCTTCTTCTTCTGCTTCTTCTTCTTCTTCTTCTTCATCTTCTTCTCCTTCTCTTTCTTCTCCGTCTTCTTTTTCTTATTCTGCTTCTTCTTCTTGTTCTTGTTCTTCTTCTTCTTCTTCTTCTTCGTCTTCTCCTTCTTCTTCTTGTTCTCCTTCTCCTTCCTCTTTTTGTTCTTCCCCTCCACTTTCTTCTTCATTGCCTTCTTCTCCTTCTTCACCTTCTTCTTCTTCTTCTTCTTCTACTTCCTCTTCTTCCTCTTCTTCTTCTTCTTCATCTTCTTCTTCTTCTTCTTCTTCTTCTTCTTCTTCTTCTTTGTCTTCTTCCACCTTCTTCTCTCGCTTCTTCTTTTTCTTCTTGTTCATCTTTTTCTTCTTCTTCTTCTTCCTTTTCTTTTTCTTCTTTTTCTTCATCATCATCATCTTCTTCCTCTTCTTCTTCTTCTTCTTCTCCTCCGCCTCCTTCTCCATCTTCTTCTCCATCTTCTTATCCTTCTTCTTTTTCTTCTTCTACTTCTTCTTCTTCTTCCTCTACTACTTCTCCTCCTCCTCCTCCTTATTCTTCTTCTTCTTCTTCTTCTTCTTCTCCTTATTCTTCTTCTTCTCCTTCTTCTTCTTCTTCTCCTTCTATTAATACTACTACTACTACTTCTTCTTCTTCTACTACTACTTCTTTGACTTCTTATTCTTCATCTTCTTCTTCTTATTCTTATTCTTCTAATTCTTCTTCTTTCTCTTCTCATTGTTCTTCTTCATCTTCTTCTTCTTCTCCTTCTTCTTCTTCTTTTTCTTCTTCTTCTTCTTCATCATCATCTTCATCTCCTTCTTCCTCTACATCTTCTTCTTCTTCTTCATCATTATCATCATAATCATCATCTTCTTCTTCTTAATCTTCTTCTTCTTCCTCCTCTTATTCTTCATCTTGTTCTAATTTTCTTCTTCTTCTTCTTCTTCTTCTTCTTCTTCATCTTCTTCTCCTTCTCCTTCTTCTTCTTCTTCACTTTCTTCTTCTTCTTTTATTACTTTTGCATCTTACTCGTCCTTTTCTTCTTCTTCTTCTATTTCATCTTCTTCTTCTTCTTGTTTGACTTCTTCTGATTCTTGTTCTTTGACTTCTTGTTGTTCTTCTTCATCATCTTCCTCTTCTTCTTCATCTTCTTCTTCTTTGACTTCTTCTTCTTTGTCTTCTTATTCTTCTTCTTCTACTTCTACTCCTTCTTCTTCTTCTTCTTCTTCTCCTTCTTTTTCATTTGCTTCTTCTTTTTCTTCTTCTTCTTCTTTTTTGTCTTCTTCTTCTTCTCCTTCTTCTTCTTCTACTACTTCTTCTACCTCTTTTTCTTCTTCGTATTCTTCTTTTTGTTCTATCTTCTTCTTCTTCTTCTTTTTCTTCTTTATCTTCTACTTCTTTTTCATCATCTTCTACTTCTGTTTCTTCTTCTTTATTTGCATCACCATCATCATCATCATCTTCTTTCACTTTTTCTTGTTCTCCTACTTCTTCATCTTTTTCTTCTTCTTATTCTTCTTCTTCTTCTTCTTCTTCTCCTTCATCCCCATCTTCTTCTTTTTCATCGTCATCTTCTTCTTCTTCTTCTTTTTCTTCTCCTTCTTCTTCTCCATCTTCTTATCCTTCTTCTTCTTTTTTTGCTTCTACTTCTTTTTCTTCTTCTTCTTTGTCTTCTTCTCCTTCCCTGTATCCTACTTTCTCTTTTTCTTCCTTTTCTTCTTCTTCTTCTTCTTCTTCTCCTTCTTCTTCTTCTTCTTCTTGTTCTTCTACTTCTTCTTCTCTTCTTCGTCTCCTTGTTCTTCTTCTTCTTCTTATTTTTCTTCTTCTTCTTCTTCTTATTCTTATTCTTCTTGTTCTCCTTCTTCTTCTTCTTCTTCTACTTCTTCCTCTTCTTGTTCTACTTCTTCGTCTCTTTCTTCTTCTTCTTCTTCGTCTCTTGCTTCTCAATCTTCTTCTTCTACTGCTTCTTCTTCTCCTTCTTCTGCTTCTTCAACTTCTTCTTCTTCTTCTTCTTCATCTTCTTCTTTTCTTTAACGTTTTTTCTTCTTCTCTTTCTTCATCTTCTTCTCCTTCTTCTCCTACATTTCCTTCTTCTCCTTTTTCTCCTTCTTTCTCTTCTTCTACATCTTCTCCTTCTTCTCCTTCTTCTTCTACATCTTCTCCTTCTTCTCCTTCTTCTTCTTCATCTTCTTCTTCTTCTTTTTCTTCTTCTTCTTCTCCTCCTCCTCCCCCTTATTTGTCTTCTTTTTCATCTCCTTCATCATCATCATCTTCTTCTTCTTCGTGTTCTTGTTCTGTTTCTTCTTTTTTTTCTTCTTTGGCATGTTCTTCTTCTTCTTCTTCTACTTCATCTTCCTATTCTTCTTCTTTTTCTTCTTCTGCTTCTTCTTCTTCTTCTTCCTCTACTTCTTCTTCTTCTTTCTTCTTCTTCTCCTACTGCATCTTCTTTTTCCTTTACTTTGTGTTCTTCTTCTTCTTTGTCTTCTTGTTGTTCTTCTTCATCTTCTTCTTTTTTGTCTTATTCTTGTACTTCATCGTCCACTTCTTCTTCTTCTTCTTCTCTTCCTTTTTCTTGTTCACCTTCTTCTTGTTCTTGTTCTTTTTCTTCTTCCTATTCTTCTTCGCCTTTGTCTTCGACTTCTTCTTCTTCTTCTTCTTCTTTTTCTTCTTATTCTTATTCTACTTGTTCTTTTTCTTCTTCTTTTTCTTCTTCTTCTTCTTCGTCTCCTTCTACTCCTTCTTCTTCTTCTTCTTCATTGTCATCATCATCTTCTTCTTCTTCTTCTCTTTCTTCTTCATCATCTTTTAATACTTCTTCTTAGACTTCTTCTTCTTTGTCTTCTTCTACTTCTTCATCTTCATCTTCTTCTTCTTCTCCTCCTTCTTCTTATCATTCTTTTCTTCTTCTTCTTCTTCTACTTCTTCCTTATCTTCTTCTTCTTCTTCTCCTTCTTCTCTTTCTTCTTCTTCTTCTTCTTCTTCCTGTTCTTCTTCTTCTTCTTTTCCTTCTTCTTCTTCTTTTTCTTCGGCTTATGCTTCTTCTTCTTGTTCTCCTTCTTCTTTGTCTTCTGCTTCTTCCTCTTCTTCTTCTTCTTCTTCTTCTCCATCATATTTTTCTCCTTCGTCTTCTTCTTCTTCGTCGTCTTCTTCTTCATCTTCCTCTTCGTCTTCTTCTACTTCTTCTTCATCTTCTTCTTCTTCTTCTTCTTCTTCTTCTTCTTTGTCATCTTCTTCTTCTTCTTCTTCTTCTTTTGCTTCTTCTTCCTTTTCTTCTTCTTCTTCTTCATCCCTTCATCTTCTTCTTCATCTTCTTCTTCTTCTTCCTCTTCTTCTTCTTCTTCTTCCTCTTTTTTGTCTTTGTCTTCTTCTTCTTCTTCTTTGTCTTCTTCTTCACCTTTTTTTCTTCTTCTTCTTCATCTTCTTCATCTTCTACTTCTTCTTCTTCTTCTTCACCTTGCTCTTCTTCTTCTTCCTCTTGTCCTTCTTCGTCTTCTATTTCTTCTTCATCTTCTCTTTCTTCTTTCTTCTTTTTCTTCTTCTTCTTCTTCTTCTTCTTATTTTTCTTCTTCTTCATCCCCTCCTCCTTCTTCTTCTCGATCTTCTTCTTCTTCTTGTTCTTTTTCTTCTTCTTCTTCTCTTTCTCCTTCTTCTTCTTGTTCTTCTTCTTCTCCTCCTCCTCCTCCAACATCATCATCATCTTCTTCTTCTTCATCTTTTCCTCCTCCACTTTCTACTTCTTATCCTCCACCTTCTTCACATTCTTATTCTTCTTCTTCTTCTCCTTCTTCTTCTTCTTCTTCTTCTGCTTCTCCTTTTTCTTCTACTACCTCTTCTTCTTCTCCTCCTTCTTATTCTTCTTCTTCTTCTTCTTCATCTTTTTCTTCTTCTTCTTTTCCTTCTCTTTTTTTTTCTTCTTCTTCTTCATCAATTTCTTCTTCATCTTCTTCTTCTACTTCATCTTCGTCTTCTTCTTGTTCTTATTCTTTTTATTCTTCATCCTCATCATCTTCTTCTTCTTATCTTCTTCTTCTTCGTCTTTTACTTCTGCTTCTTCTTCTTCTTGTTATTATTCTTCATCTTCATTTTCTTTTTCTTCGTCTTCTTCTTCTTCATCATCATCATCTTCTTCTTCTTCTTCTTCTCCTCCTCCTCCTCTTCCTTCTTCATTACCTTCTTCTCCTTCTCCTTCTTCTTCTTCTTCTTCTTCTTCTTCTTCTTCTTCTTTTTCTTCTCCTTCTTATTCTTCTTCTTGTTTTTCTTCTTCCTCCTCTTTTTCTTCTTCTTCTTCTTCTTCTTCTTTGCCTTCTTCCACTTCTTTTTCCTTTGCTTCTTCTTTTTCTTCTTCTTCTTCTTTTACTTCTTTTTCTTCTTCTTCTTCTTCTCTTTGTTTTTCTCCATCTTCTTGTCCTTCTTCTTTTTTTGCTTCTACTTCCTTTTCTTCTACCTCTTCTCCTTCTCCTTCTTCTTCTTTTTATTCTTCTACTTCTCCTTCTTCTTCAACTCCTTTTTTTTCTTCTTCCACTTCTTTCTCTTCTTCTTCTTCTTCTTCTTCTTTAACTTCTTATTCATCTTCTCCTTCTTCTTCTTCTTCTTCTTCTTCTTCGTCTTCTTCTTCTTTTCTGACTTCTTCTTCTTCTTCCTCTTCTCCTTCTTCTTCTTCTTCTTTAATGACTTCTTCTTCTTCGTCTTCTTCTTCTTCTTCTTCTTCTTCTTCTGCGTTATCTTATTCTTCTTCTTCTCCTTCTTCATCTTCTTCTCGTTCTTCTCATTCTTCTCCTTTTTCTCCTTCTTTCTCTTCTTCTTCTCTTTATTCTCCGTCTTCTTCTTCTTCTTCTTCTTCTTCTTCTTTTTCTTATTTTTTTTCTTGTTCGTCTTCTTTTTCTTCTTCTTCGGGTTCTTCTTCTTCTTCTTCGACTTCTTCTTCTTCTTCTTCTTCTTTTTCCACTTTTTCATCTTCCTCTTCTTCTTCTTTTTCTTCTTCCATTTCTTCTTCTTCTTCTTCTTCTTCTTCTTCGTCTTCTTCTTCTTCTTCTTCATCATCTTCTTCTTCTTCTTCTCTTTCTTCTAATTCTTCTTCTTCTTCTTTTTCTTCACATTTTTCTTTTTCTTCATCTCCTTCTTGTTCTTTTTTTCTTCTCCTTCTTCTTCTTCTTCGTCTTCTTCTTCTTCTCCTTCCTGTTCTATGTCTTCTTCTTCTTCATCATCTTCTTCTTCTTCTTCTTTTTCCTCTTATTCTTCTTCTTTGTCTTCTTCATCTTCTTTTTTTTCTTCTCCTTCTTTGTCTTCTTCTTCTCCTTCTTTAACTCCTTCTTCTTCTTCTCTTTCCTCTTCTTCTCCTTCTTCTTCTTCTCCTTCTTCTTCTTCTTCTCCTTCTTCTTCTTCTTCTTCATCATCTTCTTCTTCTTTTTCTTTGTCATCTTTTTCTACTTCTTCTTCTTCTTCATCTTTTTCTCCTTCTTCTCCTACTTTGCCTTCTCCTTTTTCTCCTTCGTTCCCATCTTCTTATTCTTCTTCCTCTTCCTCTTCTTCTTCTTCTTCCACTTCTTCTTCTTCTCCTCCTCATTTTTCTTTTTGTTCATCTTCTTCATCATCATCTTCTTCTTCTTTGTGTTTTTTCTTCTTCTTCTTCTTCTTCTTCTTCTTCTTTTTCTTCCTCTTCGACTTCTATTCTTCTTCTTCATCATCATCTTCATGTTCTTCTTCATTTTCTTCTTCTTCTTCTTCTTCTTCTTCCACTTCTTCTTCTTCTTCTTTTCTTTTTCTTCTTGTACCACATCTTCTTTTTCCTCTTCTTTGTGTTCTTCTTTCTCTTTGTCTTCTTCTTGTTCTTCTTCATCTTTTTCTCCTTCTTCTCCATCTTTTTCTTCTTTGCCTTCTCCTTCTTCTTCTTCTTCTTCTTCTTCTGGTTCTTCTCTGTCTTCATCTTTGTCATCTTCTTCATCTTCTTCTTCTTCGTCTTCTTTTTCTTTGTCTTCTTGTTTTTCTTCATTTTCTTCTTTATCGTCTTCTTCTTCTTCTTCATCGTCTTCTACTACTTCTTAGACTTCTTCTTCTTCGTCTTCTTCTACTTCTTCTTCTTCATCTTGTTCTTCTTCTCCTTCTTCTACTTCTTGTTCTTGTTATTCTTTCTCTTTTTCTTCTTCTTCTTTTGCTATTTTTCTTCTTCTTCTTCTTCTCCTCCTCCTCCTCCCTCTTCTTCTTCTTCTTCTTCCTCTTCTTCTTCTTCTTCTCCTCCTCCTTCTCCTCCTCCTTCTTCTTCTTCTTCTTCTCTTGGTTGTTCTGATTCTTCTTCTTCTTCTTCTTCTCTTGGTTGTTCTGATTCTTCTTCTTCTTCTTCTTCTTTTACCTTTTCTTCTTCTTCTTCTTCTTCTTTTATCTTTTCTTCTTCTTCTTCTTTTGCTTCATCTTCTTCTTCTCCTTCTTATTTTTTTCTCATTCTTCTCCTTCTTCATCTTCTGCTTCTTCTTCTTCTTCTTCTTCTTCTTCTACTACTTCTTCGTCTTCTGCTTCTTGTTGTTCTCTTTCTTCTTCTTCTTCTTCTTTGTCTTCTTCTTGTTCTTCTTCTTCTTCTTCTCCTTTTTCTTTCTTCTTCTTTGTCTTCTTCTTCGTCTTCTTCTTCATCTACTTCTTCTTCTTCATATTTTTCTTCATCTTCTTCTTCTCACTTCTTTTTCTTCTTCTTCTTTTTCTTCTTCTTCCCCTTCTTCTTCTTCATCTTCTTCTTTCTCATCTTCTACTTCTTCTTCTTCTACTTCTGCTACTTCTTCTTCTTCTTCTTTGACTTCTTATTCGTCATCTTCTTTTTTTCTTCTTCTTCTTCTCCTTCTTCTTCTTCTTCTTCTTCTTCTTCTTCTTCTTCTTCTTCTTCTTCTTCTTCTTCTTCTTCTTCTTCCTCATCTTCTTCGTCTTTGTGTTCTTCTTCTTCCTCTTCTTCTCCTTCTTCTTCTTCTACTTGTACAACTTCTTCTTCTTCGCCTTCTTTTTCTTCTTCTTCATTGTCTAATAATTCTTCTTCTCCTTCTCCTTCTCCTACTTTTGTTTCTTCATCATCCTCCTCGTCTTCTTCTTCTTTTTCTTCTTCTTCTTCTTCGTCATCTTCTTCTTCTTCGTCTTCTTCTTCTTTATCTTCTTATTCTTCTTATTATTATTCTTCTTCTTCTACTTCTACTCCTTTCTCTTCTAGTTCTTCTTCTTCTTCTCCTTCTTCTTCATCTACTTCTTCTTTTTCTTCTTCTTCTTCTTTCTTGTCTTCTTCTTCTTCTTCTTCATTTTTTTCTTTTTCTTCTGTCTTCTTCTTCTTCTTCTTCTTCTTCCTTATCTTCGACTTATTTTTTGTCTTCTTTTTCTTCTGTGTCTTCTTCTTTGTCTTCATAATCTTCATCATCATCATCATCATCATCTTCTTCTTCTCCTTCTTCTTCTTTTACTTCTTCTTCTTCTTCTACTTCTAATTCTTCTTTTTCTTCTTCTTCTTTTTCTTCTCCTTCTTCTTCTTTGTCTTCTTCTTCTTCATCTTTGTCTTCTTCTTCAACATCTTTTTCTTCTTCTTCTTCATCTCTTCATCTTCTTGTTCTTCTTCTTCTTCTTCTCCTTCTCCTTCTTCTTCTACACCTTGCTCTTCTTCTTCTTCCTCTTCTCCTTCTATGTCTTCTATTTCTTCTTCTTCTTCTCCTTCTTTGTTTCTTTCTTCTTCTTCCCCTCCTTCTTCTTCTTCTTATTATTCTTCTTCTTCACCTTCTCCTTCTCCTTCTTCTTCTTCTTGTTCTTCTTCTCCTCCTCCCCTCCTCCAATATCTTCTTGTTCATCTTCTACTTCTTCTTTTTCATCTTCTTCTTCCTCTTCTTCTCCTTCTGCTTCTTCTGCTTCTCCTTCTTCTTCTTCTTCTTCTTTTCTTCCTTCTCCATCTTCTTCTTCTTCTTCTCCTCATTCTTCTTCTACTATCTCTTCTTCTTCTTCTTCTTCTCCTTCTTCTTATTCTTCTACTTCTTCTTCATCATCTTTTTCTTCTTCTTCTTCTTTTGCTTCTTCTTGTTCTCCTTCTCCTTTTTTGTCTTCTTCATCTTCATGAATATATTCTTGTTCTTCTTCTTCTTCTGCTTCTTCTTCTTCTTCTTCTTCTTCTTCTTCTTCTTCTTCTTCTTATTCTTTTTATTCTTCTTCTTCTTTTCTTCTTTTTCTTCATCTTGTACTTCTACTTCTTCTTCTTCTTCGACTTCTTCTTCTTCTCCTCCTCCTCCTCCT
>JAIUJO010000332.1:65000-235000 GCA_023846275.1 Vanilla planifolia
ATGCATACACACACATGCAAGAATTCACAAACACACATGCTCACACACATATGCATGCACATGCACAAATGCATGCACACACACATATACACACACACTCATGCTCATATACACACACGCACACACTCACACACCCACATATACACAGATTGACCCACACACACACATGCACTTGCATGCTCACACGCATGTGCACAACCACAACCACCCCTACACACACATATAGGCATGTGCATGCAAACACATGTGCACATGGATAGACAAATACAAATACACATAAACTTATACATACAAGTATATGTACACACAAAAGCACACCCACATATACACAGATTGACCCACACACACACATGCACTTCCATGCTCACACGCATGTGCACAACCACAACCACCCCTACACACACATATAGGCATGTGCATGCAAACACATGTGCACATGGATAGACAAATACAAATACACATAAACTTATACATACAAGTAAATGTACACACAAAAGCACACATAAGTCCACACACCCAGACAAACATAGACACTATTGCTTGCACATACAAGTGCACACGTGCATGTACATACTTGCATACACATATAGCTATAAACACACATAGACACATACACATGGACATACACACCCAATAGTTCAAGCATGCACACATACACTGACTCACACATGCATGGACAAATCCATGAACACAAATGCACAGACATACATGCACACGTATATATGCACAGTCACACACACATGCATGCACATTCACACACTCAAGCCCATGCACAAACACACACACACACACATGCCCATGCACACACACAATCACATAAACATACACACATGCACACTTATATGCATACACTCACCATAAACAAACCCATAAAAATGCACATGAACAAAAAGATACACACACACATACATGCACACACATATACATATAAACACACACATGAACACACACACATACACATATGCACTCAAGCATTCACAAGCACACATGCAGACACACAAACACAAACATAGACATACACACACATGCATATGCAAACACAAGCACATGCACATACATACATACACACATACACACAAAAACATGGACACACACAGGCACACTAACATGCACAAACACATACATGGACACATATGCACACAAACACAAGAAAACATGCATGAAGAAAGACTCATGAATGGACATAAACAAACATGAACACCTGTGCACACACATACACATAGACCATACATGCATACACATGCACTTACATTAACATGAATTGACACATATGTACACACTAATGTGTACACACAAGCGCAAAAAATAGACATATAAATAGGCTCACATACACACATGCACACATAAATGCACATGTAGACGCTCACAAACATATGAATATGCATGCAAACATAAGTCACGTATACCCATGCACACACACACAGGCACACATGGATAAGCACAAACATGAATGCACCCATATGCACACATACACACACACACAAATGCACAAACACACACGCATGAGTGCACACACATACACATTTGTAAAATTCCACACATATACAGATGCACACACACACACAAACATATGCACATGTGCACACTCATACACAAGTAAAGAAAAAGACACCTACACATACACATGTACCCACACACCCACACATGCACGAGAACATCCACAGACATGCATACACATATGCTCACAGATGCACATACACTTACACACATGCATACAAACTCACACACACCCTTACATACACACATGCATGCATACACACCCACATACAAACACCCTTACACATGTATACAAACAAGCATAAACACAAACACACCAATGCATTCATGCATGCATGCACAAATACACACACATACAATCACATAGAATCACACATCAACAAATATGCATGCATCCGCATAGCCATAAATACAAATACACACACATGCACACACACTCTCATATTGATGTGCACATGCACACAAACACACAAACACATGCATACTCACACACACACACACAAAAACATGAACATGCTCTCACACACACATGAACACACACACACATACATATGCACATACAGAAAGACTTGCATGCACACATACAAGAGCAAACACACACACACACATAAATTTATATGCACATACACATCCACATCTACATGCACACAAAAAGATACATACTTGCATCACATAAGCACACATCTATATTCACACACACACACACACACATGCATGAGCACACACAAGCACATGCATGCACACACATGTGCATGCACAAACAGGCACACATGCATACATTCATGTTTATGCATGCACACACACATGGACATATACATAGGTAGACACACACATGCAAGTAGAAACATGCACACACACACACACATATGCACACAAATATGTGTACACACATGTAGATATACAAGCTTATGATAACATGCATATGCATAAAAATAAACACACACACTCTACCCCACACACATGCACACACACTTATATAGACATATGCTCATGTGCACACCACAAACACCCTCACACACTTGCACACACAAACACATGCATGCATGTGCACCCACACACACATAAATGTGCACACGTGTGCCCACACTCACACTTAGACACATTCACATAAGCATGCATATGCACATGCATACACATGAGAACCATCATGCATGCACAAACACACATTTACACATATACATGAACACACACACATGCACATGCACATGTATGATAACACACACACATACACACTTGTAGGCTCACATCCACATAGACATTCACAAACACATACACACAAATGCTCATAAAGAAACACACATTAACACACATAAGGATAGATGCACATGTGCACACTCACACATATATAGACATGCACAGGAGCACATATGCATCCACAAGGGCACATAAATACACACACTCGCACATATGCACACACATGGTTACACAATACACAAAAACACAAGCACACACACATGCAAGCACATGCATTTGCAAGCATAAACATGCCCATACAAGCACACACATGCACACATGCATACACACATGCACCCACACACATGTACACATATACACATACATTCTCATGCATAAAAACACCCACACATAGTCAAATAATCACAAACATATACATGCATATATATATAGACCAATGTGCCTAAGCACACAAACTTGTACATGCGCACACATGCATACATGCATTCACACACACACAAACATGCATACACATGTGTACACGCATGTAGACATACAAGAAAAATCACACACATGTAGATGCATACACCACATACACACACTAACAAACAAATGAGCCAACACTCACATTTGTGCTTACATGCACACACACATACAAAAAACCCATGCACACTCACACGAATGAAAGAAAACACATTTATGCAAGCACCTACATACACTCACAAGTGCATGCATGCATATGCACAAAAACATAGACACACACATGTATGTAGGAGAATACACATATGCACAAACATATGCACAAACACATATGCACAAACATATGCACACACACACACATGCATAGGCATGCACATTCATGCACATGCAAACCCACACATATGCATACAAATACACAAACAATCACACATGCATGCACAAAAATGGACATACATGTAGGCACACAAAGACAGACAAACATGCACAACAACACACGCATGCATAAACAAACAAACATACACACACACAGGAGCACACGCACTAGCACAAAAGGAAACACACACATAGGCAAATGCACATTGACATGCATACATACATGCATGTGTGCACGTATGCTTGCATATGCACACACACACACCAATGCACATCCATACACATGAATACACAATGCACACAAATGCATACATACATGCATAGACACACACATATGTACATGCACACATATGCAATCACACATGCATACATAGAAACATGTGCACACATAAACACATGTGCATAGACACAAACATCCACATAGACACACCCACACTCTATCACTCACCCACCCACACACATATGCACACAAATGTAGCACACATACACATGCACCCACACACACAAGCAGAAATACACAAAAGCAAGCACACACACATGAATACTTATACACATTCACACACACGAATAGTCACATATATGTACACACACACATATACACACACAAACACAAACACACACACACATAGAACACATGCACACAAACATGCACAAATGTACATGTACACTAAAATACATGCATAACCACATCCACTCATTCTTACCCTCATGCACACCTATGTATGCACTCAAACAATCACACATATGCACACACACATATGTGGATATGCACATGCATGCACACATGAACATGCATGCACAATAACACGTGTGCACTCGAAGGCACACTCATGCACTCGTGTGCACATGTGAACACATGCAAATGTGCATATACATACCAACACATAGATACATACATATCCATACACACACAAAAACATATATTTGCACATACAAATACACACGTGCATGCACACAAACAAATGTGCACATGCATGCACACACACATGTTCATATTGAGAGGCATGCATGGACACATAAAACATATACACGTGAAAACTAGCATGTGTACACAAAAACATACACATTCACACACTTGTGCATGCGCATGCAAATATATACACACATACATACACACTCACACCTGTACACATATGCACATGCATGCTTGCACACTCACACAATATGCATGCATGAATGCACCAACATGGCCACACACATAAGAAAAAACATACACACAAGTGCACAGACACAAAAGCACACAAACACACATGTATATACACAAACATAGACACATACTTGCACAAACATACAAACATGTATGCACACACACATGCACACAAGCACCATGTTGACCCACACACTTGCACATGCACAAAAATGCATAGGCACAGGCATATGCATGCACAAGCTCACACACATAACTACCCAATAAAACACACGTGCATATAGACATGCATACACAATAACACACACATGAAAGAAGACACGCACATGCATGTGCAAACACATGCACTCATATGCTTACACACACATGCACACACACATTCACACACTCATGCATGCACATATATTAATGTATGATCACACCCACACGCACATACACTCACACTTGCCTATGCACATGCACACACATACGCTCTCTCGCACACACACATGCACCCACATACACACAAGTGCATGCATACATACACACACTAACATAATCAAACAAACACGTAGACACACAAGCAGACACAAACACCCATGCACAAACACACACACAAACACCCACTCACTCACCTATACACATATAAACACACACACTAACATGCGCATCCACATACACACTCTTATATGCACACATCGGCACACATGCATGTATGCATCCTCACTTGCACACACATGCAGGCACACATATTTACACGTGCAACAAAACTTAGAACTGCATGCAAGCACAAACACAAACATGCATGCATGAACACTCCCACACACAAATATAAGCCCACATGCACACAAACGTAGGTACACATGCACATAATAAAAAAAAATATGCACAAGTTCATGCATGAATATACATACACATGCATATACACGAAGACGTACAAACACACTCAGAGACACTCATAGGCACAGACATGCACCCACAGACTCGCACACACAAAAACACAGATGCACACACACATGTACACACTCATAAATGCACACATAGCCATATCTATATTTGCATGCCCACATCCACACACACATACAAAGATGCATATACACACATACACATAAATACACATGAATACATGCACACACATACAGACAAAAAAAAATGCATGCATGCACACCCATGCATACATACATACACAAAAGCAAGAACACTAACATACTTGCATTTGCACTTGCACAAAAAATCACATTCACATGCACAAGTACATAAATGCAAAGGTAGAGATAGCCACACATCTGGACACTCATGTACATAGACATGCATATGCATGTACACACATATGCACATGCATGCACACACACATGCATGTACACATTCAAGCACACACATGCACACATATACACACACTTCTACCCATGCACACACACACACATATGCATACACACACAAATTTGCACACCCACTCACAAAAATAGTCACATGCACATGCACCAGTGAACACAAATGTTAACATAAAGACATGCATATATGTGCACACACACATGCATGCACATGCAATGCATGCTCACACACACTCAACTCACACAGAAAAGAATACATGAGCTTACACACATATGCATCTTGAACACACACCTATACATATACACGCTCCTATATATGCATGTACACACACATACCTGCATGTGCACATACGCACAAGCCCACATGCACACATTGATGCACACAAATACACTTAGGCATGTGCACACACACATGCATGCACACAAATGCATAGAAATGCACCCACACATATGCATAGATACACAAATGCACACACACCCACATAGACTCATGCCTACACACACACACATGAGAGCACACACATGCACTACACATACACAAAGATACACACATACACACACAAACACATGTACACAAAAAACATGAAAATGCATGCACACACCCACATGGACACACATAAATAGACACACCAACCCATGCAGACACATGCACATGCACACAAACACACATTTGCATAGCCTTACACACACACAGATGCACACAAAAGCATATGCATGTGCACATATACACATATAGACACAAAATCACATAGACACACACAAACAAACACACAAACATCCAAAAGCATGCACATGTAAACATGCATACACAAATAAAATACACAAATGCATATTCTCACAAATACATGCACATATACCCATGCACACATATGCATATGTACACACATATGAAAGCACACACATGTACATGCCAACACGCACACACGCACATACAAATGTTGGCATCCACACATGCATGACTTCCTAGGCACAAGCACACATACGCACATATAGATGCACACACATACACATAGAAATGCACCCACAGCTATACACACACAAACAGACACTCACACACATGCACTAACGTGTACCCACACATGCGTACACATTTGAACAAAGACACACACACACACACCTATACATAAGAACACACATACCTAGACACACACACACACACACCTATACATAAGAACACACATACCTATGCATAGACACACAAATACATACTGATGCAAATAATCACACATGCACACATAGACAAGCATACATGCACACAAACACAGACATGCACACACACATATGCACACATATACAACATTCATTAACACATGTGCACATGTTGTCACACATAAATACACATGCACATGCACATGCACACACAGATACACATAAGACACACACATATGTATGCATACTCACAAGAACACACTGACATATGCAAAAATAGACACAAACACACAAAGACATACATGCATACACAACCCTCACACACACATGCACAAACACACAAGCACACAGACACACACACACTGGCATCCACATGCACACCCAAGCATGTATGCACACTCAAAAGAACACATAGATGCCCAAAGGCACATTATGTAAACGTGCATGCACTCACACAAATACATACATATGGGCAACCACACACTCACACTCACACTCATATGCACATGAACATACACACACACAAACACATGTATCGATGTACACATGCACTGACATGCACACAAATACACATATGCATATATAAAAACACACACACACACACAAATGCACACCCACACATACACATTCACATGCAAGTAAACACATAG
Source organism: Vanilla planifolia (assembly GCA_023846275.1). Classification (NCBI taxonomy): domain Eukaryota; kingdom Viridiplantae; phylum Streptophyta; class Magnoliopsida; order Asparagales; family Orchidaceae; genus Vanilla; species Vanilla planifolia. Next base: position 72,779 of record JAIUJO010000332.1, read on the forward strand.
ACACACTCACATAGGCATTGCCATAGACACATGCACACACATGCACATACACAAGCAACACATACACATAGACAAGCACATACACGCACACACACACATGTGTGCACACACATAGATGCCCATGTACACACACATGTACAGACACTCAAACATGCACACACATGCTTATGTGCATATAAATAAACAAAAAAAGCCAATACACACCCACATGCATCCACACACACGCATGTACAAAGACGAATGCTTACCCACACATAGGAACACATACAAATGCCTACAAATGCACACATGCAGAACACACACACAAAACAACACATGTGCTCATGGCCACATACATATGCTCACATAGATGCATGCACATAAAAACACACATATACGCACTCACAAACACATGCAGACACACATTATTAGTTGCATGCATTTGCACACACATACAAACACATGCACCCATATAAATGCACACATGTAGAGATACACAAAAACAAGAACACACAAACGTGCACATTAACATGCACATGTAGACACACACAAGTACGCACACACATGCATACATGCATGCACAAGCACACATGCATGCACACATGCTCACACACACACAAAAACACACAAGCATGCACTCCCTCACATGCACACCTACATGTGTTCATTTGTACACATACATACATGCACACACACTCACACAGACATGCATGCAAATACACACATGTGCACACACATCTACACACTTGAACATGTGCACACATGGATGCACCAACACACATGCATAACTGTGTGCATGCATGCACACACATACAAATACATACACACCCACCTGCACACCCAAATACACATGCACACACACACAAATATACATAGATAAACACACCATGCACTTGCACACACATGCACATATGCTCAAAGACATACAAACACTCATAGATATAGACACATGCACACATATGCATGCATGCATTAGCAGACACAAACACATACACACGTGCACACACGTACAAGCAAAACCATTCACACACTCCTAAGCACACTTGCAACCACACTCACCTCTGCACATGTACACACATGCATTCACAAACACACACACACACACACCACATGGATACAGATGAACTTGCAAGACACACGCAAGCACCCCCTGATAGACACACCAATATAAAAACACACACATGCATACACAGAGACAACAAAGCACATAATTGCTTACACACACATAGGAACATAGGCCCAAAAACATGCACACACACACAAGTGACAATGCACATGCATGCACACATAGGCACATGGATGCACACTTGCACATGCATATGCACACATACATGCACATGCATACACACACCCCACACACACACATGCATGCTTGCATACATGAAATACTTACACACATGCATGCTCCTATCCACGCACAAGAACATATGTGCACACATGTTCACGCACACATACACACATGCACACACAAAAAAAAGAATGCATACACACCCACTCATGCACACAAACATGCTAACAAACATACATATAAACATGCACACACATGCACACAAGCACACACACACTTGCACATAAGCTTACATGCATAAACACATATACATGCACACACACATGCACATACACACACACATGCACATACATGAACACACACGCACACACACATGCATACACACTAACATAAACACAATCAAACCTGCACAAATTCATACATGCACACAGACACACATGTACACAAGCTATTGCACACATCCATAAGCATGCTTGCACACTCACATACCCACACATGACCATGCACCCATGAGCATGCACTTGTGCATTCTCACATATAGACACACATGTGTACAAATGCACATGAACACACACCCACGCATACATGCTTAGATGAACCTACAAACACATGCACATGCATGCTTGAGGACACACACAAGTTAAAAACAATCATGCACTTACACACACACACACAAGAACACATGTGCATATATGTACATACACATGCACGCACACAAGCACGAAAGCACACACACGTGCACACACGCACACATATGCATACACACATGCACAAACATGTGCATATGCACACACTTGCATATACATGCAAAAACATGTGCACACTAACTCACACATAAATGTACAAATACACACTCATGCATGCAAATATGCACACACACACACACCCATATGCACTCAAACAAACATGCTTACACACATAAAAACATGTATGCATGCATACAAGCTCACATACACATGCTCATACAAACACACACATGTGCATAGATGAACACACTTGCACATGCACATATACACACACACAAATATGACCACATAAACAAACACTCATGCACACATTCACATACACATACACAAAAGCATGCATTCACATACGCACACACATAAACACACATGACCATGCAAACACATACACCCATATGTGCATGCATATGCAAACAAATGATGCACACATGCATATGTACACACACACACATGCTTGCACATAATCACACAAAAACATACACATGCATACACACAATTACATAAATACATGCACATGCATGCTTGCCCACACATTGTATGCACACAAGAATGCATCTACACACACACATGCACATACACCCACACACATACGCATGCAAACACATGAACATGCACATGTACACACACACATGTATGCACAAGCCATACATGCACACACAAACATAGAAGCACACCAAAAGGCTCATAGACATACACACACAAGCACACAGGCAAGACATACAAACATGCTCATAGATGCACACAAACATGCACACTCACATATCAAAACACATGCTCACATGCATAAAGACACATAAATATGTAGACATGCACCCATATGCACACACTCACACATACATGCACACACACTTATGCACACAAAAAAATACGCACAAACATATGCATGCACTTGCACAAGTGCACCTACATGTGCACATACATAAATGCACAAACACACACATGCATGTATACATGCACATAGGAACATATGCCTACATATATGCATTGACACACACACACACAAACACACACTCACACACATAGATGCACAGATATGCACACATGCACACATAATCATACATGCATGCTTACATGCACACACTTGCCCATGTACACACACATGCACACACACACACACACAAACATGTATGCATGTGCACACAAACATGACATGCTTAGATGCATACATGCACACACAAAAAGACACGTACACCCACATACATGCACATGCCTGCATGCACGCACACATGCACATATGCACACATGCTCAAACTCATGAACACAAGAAAGTACCCACACACAAGAACATAGGAATACAGAGGCATACGCACATGTACAACCAAACACATACAAACACATATACACCCACAATTACCAATACCTATGCACACCATTGCACACACACACACACTCAAATGCATGCATGCAAACAAGCACCAACACACACACAAGAACATAAGAACACAAAAGTACACAAACATACAACCAAACACATACTCATAAGAATGCACACAAACCCACACACATGCACACAAACATATGCACATGCTCACCCTCACACACACATATATGCACAAAATCACATACATGCGCATACACGAACATACAATTATATAGACACACAAAGGCACATGTAGATACATGCACACATATAGACACACAAGTACCCATGCACATACACACACAAATGCACATGCACAATGCACACACATGCATGTAAGTATGCACATACCCACATGCACACACACATACATATGTTTATACACACACATGGACACACATAAGTACACATTCACACATATATGCAAACTCTCTCATACATGCACACAAAAACAAACATGCTTACACATGCATAATGACATTGACACATATACATGTAGGCACACAAAAACACAAATAGGCATAGTAAAACATACAAAAAAGTGTAGGCACATGCACATGCAAACCCATAAGCATGCATGGACACACACATGAACACAAACATGCACATACACTCAGACATGCACGTAGACCTACATGCACTCACACACACACACACACACATAATCACACAAGCATGCATGCACAATCATACATAAACACATGAACACACACATACACAAACAAAAGCATCATATGCACCAGCATGCACAGATGCACAAACATGCAAACACACATGCATGCACACCAACACATGCACAAACACACGCACACACAAATAAATGCATACATACTCACATGCACGCACAATCATGCACCCACACCCATGCACACACATAAGCATGAACTCAAACAATCGTAGATGCATGAACACGTGCATAAACTCTTAAACATAAACACATGTATGCACACACAAATATACACACATACAGGGACATGCATATGTAAATACACACACTCACATGTAGACTCATGCATAAATGCACATACACAAACATGTGTATATATGATGAATCACACACAAAAGTGCATACATACACACAAACATGCACAATAAGACAAAAACATGCATGAACAATTTAACATACACAAACACACACACACATGCTCGTGCACTCACATACATATGCACACACATGCACATATACAAGTAAACACACCTGCACATACCCATGCACACCCATACGCAAACATATGCACCCACACATGCATACACATTAGCACACACACACACAAGCACAAGCACACACCTCACACACATACACACACACACACATAGAGATACACATATGCACACACATAAATGCACACACACATACACACACGAGCACACCAACGCATGCAACACAAATATACAAACACACACTCATGCACACGTGCACACACATGTGCATGCTTGCACACAAACACACACGTGCATGCACATATACACTCATGCATGCACAAACACAAACACACATGCTCACACACATTTACACACATGCATGCTTGCATGCATGCAAATACACATACAAACACATGCTCACCACCACACAAATGCGTGAACGCACACACATACACAAAAGCATGCTTACAAACACATACATATGTAAACACATGTGCACGCACAAGTAGACACACACACACACACACACATGCATACACATCTACAAGCACACAGTCACCTACATAGACCTGCACACACATACAGACAAACACACCCATAAATAAACACATCCACATCCAAACACATAGACCCACACATGAGCACGTGTGCATCCACACAAGCACACACACATGCATGCACCCTATCATGCATATACATTTAGACATATGCATACATACTCTCAGACAGACACACACAAATGCACACATGTACATGCACAACTCACATGCATGCACATACACATGTGTGCATATAGGATTACACATGTACACAAGTGCACACTCGTAACACACAAAAACATGCACACATATAGGCCAGCAAGCATATGCATTGACACCTACATGCATACACAACATCATTCACATAAAAACATTTACTTGGACTAGCACTCCCACACAAACACATTCATGTGCACACTCCCATGTGCATAAACACACATACAAATGCTCGCACACTCCTGCACACATAGAAGCCCAAAAAGGCATGCACCCACATAAGAACATGCACACACACACACACACACAATCATGTGCATGCACACATGTAGACACGTGCATAATCACACAAATGCACATGCACACACACATGCACTCATGCTCATACATATAGACAAGTAAAAAACAAACACCCTTACACACTTGCACACACAAATACATATGCATGCATGTGCATCAATGCAAACACACATGTGTCTACATACACCCTCACAAACACACACATGTGCATGTACACACATGCATTGACACACACCTACACAAAAATACACACACACAGACACACTTTAACACCCACAAACACACACTTACACATATGTACATGCATGTAGATGCACAAAAACATAGAGTGGATCATAGATGTATGTGGATAGCAACACACACACATGTACAAGCATACACACACACAAATATAAGAGTATACAAACACATAGACAAGCACATATGCACACATACACAAACACATAGAACATGTACACAAATATACAAATCCACACCTACACATACACAAATACACACATATAGATAGAACTCACATAATCACACACATGAGTGTGTGCATAAAAACACCTATACATACACACACATACCTACTTATATGTACATAGATGTGAACATAGGCATAGATAGACACACACTCACATGTACACTCTCACACACACACACACCTAAATAAGCACACATGCACACACACATAAACACAAACATGCACATATGCACATGCACACACACACATGTATGCATGCCTACACACACACACACTCACATGTGCATAAATGCACACACACACACACATATGTATGCATGAAAACAGATGCACATGAGCACACATGCACTCGTCTTCCTACAGATGAGCACACAAACACACCCATGTACACACACACACCCACACAGACTAACAAATACATACACCCATATACACATGCATACACATAAAAAGACTCACTGGCACACACACTTACACACATGCATGCACCCATGAAAAAACATGTACATGCGCATAAATGAACTTACAATTGTACACATAGACACATGCATTAGCATACACACACACTCACATGTAGAGATTCATGAAAATGTATACAAATATGGACATGTACACATGCACAGGAACACACATAAACACAAGCATGCATGCACACACACACACATGCACACATACATATATGCAAGTTTACAAACATGCATACACACACACATATATATATATATGCACAGACATACACTTGCATTAACACACACATGCACTCATGTAGACATACACACACACACACACATTAGCATACACAAACATGTACATGCATATGAAACATGCACACATGCACATGCATTCACACACATACATATGCATGCACCTACACACATTGATGCACACATGCACACACTTACATACACACACATGTGCATGCACATACACATGCACAAACACATGCTAAGACATCTACATAAACATGCATGCACGTGTATATAAGCACACTCACATATATACATACACACATAAAAAAACACACTCATGCTCACGCACACATGCACAAACACATGCACAAATGCACGTGCACACACTCACAACCACACATGTAGATGCACACACAAAATGCTCTCATGTACACATAGACACACATATATGCATACACACATACACACACAAACATAAATGCATACACATATGCACTCACATATGCACACACATGTACATGCATGCACAAACACATGCACAAACACCTACACACACTAATGTATGCACACTTGGAAGTAAAAATGCGTGAAAACATGCTTACATGCAAAAGCATGCGTACAAACATGCACACACACAACAACACACGAACACAGACATAGGAACATGCTTGCACACGCACATGCACACACACACACACACACACACAAGAACACACACACACATATAAAGACAAACAAGCATACAAACATATGATCATGCACACACACATAGTCACACACCCGCACTCTTACACCCACATTTATGGGCATGTGCACACATATCATATGCATGCAAACATGCACACACATGTACGCAAATACTAACACATAAATATGTATGCATGCACATGTAAAGACCCACACCAACACACACGTGTGCATGCATGCTTACAAAAACATGATTGCATGGACACAAGCACACATGGACATGTTAACACACATAAGCACACAGAAATGCACACATATAAACACATGCACGAATGTAGGTGCACTTGGATGCACTCGTGTACATAAACACACACATGCATAAACATACACACACACACTCACAAACAAAATGTGCATATTGACAAAATTATATGCACACACACACACACATATAGACACATGTACATGCAAAGGCATGCATACATAAATACACCTACATATATGCTCACACACACAGAGACACAAACACACATATGTAGGCACACACACATGCATGCATGTTTGCACACACACGAATATACAAACATACACACTCAAACACATGCACACACACATACACATGTACACCCATAGACATGCTTGCATAAAAGTGCATGAGTGCACACACACATAGACATGCTCATGCACATATACACATCAAAGAAACACAAACACACAAATGCAAACAAGCATTTTCACTCATGCACAAACACACATCCACACACACAAACATACATGTAAATGCACATGCATGTGCACCCACACACACACACATGCACATACACATGTACATGTGTACCCATGCACACACACACACACACACATACACTCATGCATAAGCATACACTCACATGCACATAAACACACACATGCACAAATAGACACGTACTCATATACCCATGCACACTTACATGCACACAATAACACTCACATGCATAAGCACACACATGCACACACAAATACAAGCATGCACATATGCACACACAAAAACAAAAAAAACATGCACACACATACACTTAATGACATACACACACTTACCTAACTACATGCAAACACACATGCATGAACAAATCCCACTTGCACACATACTTACAAACATGCATAGACTCATAAATGCAAAAACACATGTATGAATGCACACCCACACATACACACACTCATGCACAAATGCAAGCTCTCATGCACTCTATGGCACACACACACACAAATGAGTACACTCACGTGCACATGTGCACACAAACATAAACACACAAACATACATAAGCACATACACACACACACACACATAAACACACGTACAAACACATGCACGTATGAGTACACACACATGGACACAAAATCACAAACTCACACACACACCCACACACAAAAGCACACACACACATGTACATACATGCACATAAGCATGTATATACAATCACACATGAACCCATACACAAGCTTGCATATAAACATGCACACAAAAGCACAAATACATGTGCACACATTGGCACACAAACATACATACCACATACACACAAGACACACACATGTGGGTACAAAAATAAAAAAACACCACATATGAGCACAGATACACACATACACATATATGCTTGCATGCACATATGCACAAGCAAACACACAAACACATCCACGAACATGTGATGAACACATACACACATGCACACAAACACACACATACCTAGAAACTCAAATAAACACATACACAAACACACACACACTCAAAAGCACCTAAACTCATACTCACACATAGACATGCACACATATGCAAGTACACATACACACACATAAACGCATGAACATGCACAAACACACACGTAAATGCACATGCACATGCATACGCATACATGTATGCATACAAACACATGCACACAAACAAATGCATGTGTGTGTACTAGTAAACACACACATCAATGAGCACACATGTGCACATATACACACTTACAGAAAGTCACACACATGAAAACACACACACACATAGCCACTCTGATAGGCACAAATACACACACACATACAGATACGCACATGTACCCATATACATAACACATAGGTGCCCACATGTACAGTCAAACACATGCACACACATGCACTCACGAAAAACTCCTGAAAGCACATAAACACCCACACACACCACACAGACGAACATGAACACAAGCCCATACATGCATCCACACACAGCATGCGCATGTCTATGCACACACATACAGATGCATACACATGCATACACATACACTCATATCCACACACACATGCATATATATACATTCACTTAGACATGAAAACCCAGACACACGTAGGCATGCACTTGCACATATGCACATGTACTCACATACACATGCATGTAAACATAGACATATATGTATACACACATCTACAAAATAACACACAAACATGTAAACACACTTATGTACAAACATACACATACACAAGAACAATTGTGTATACACACAAATACACATGCATCCACACAAACAAGCACACACTCAAATTGACATATGAATACACATATAGACACCCATGCACATGCACAACCTACATAGATATGCACATGCATGCATGCACAATACACACAAACATGTAAACAAATGCATCCACATAGGCATGCACATGCACATGCACACACAAGCACATGCATTCACATATATACACACATTACCACATGCACAATATGCACATAAATACATACAAACATGAATACCCACATGCATTTACACTCACTAGCATATATGTGCACATGCATAAACACACACCACATTGACACACAAATACACACATGCATACACTTATATACATGCACACACACACACACACACACATATATATATATATATATATATATATATATATATATATATATATATATATATATATAAAGCAACACACACACATATGCACATGAATAGACTGCACTAATCTAGATGCACACACCAACACATGCATTAGCATGCATCTACATGCATGCATGAATACACATAGACAATCACACACACATGCAAACATCCAGAGATGTAGATACACACACAAATAGACATATATATCTGCACCCATATGTACAAACATGCATACACACATGTGCACATGCATACATGCATATCCATGCACTTACACACATGCATGCACATGCACACTTACATGTTCACACCACCCACACATCCATACATGTAGACACACACAAATGTAACACAAATAAACAAAAATGCTTACACACATACTTGTGCACATGCATGCAACATTCACATACAAACACTCACACCCACTCATGCACTTGCACACTTAGTGACGCACACATAGTTCTATCTACAAACATACATGCACACACATGCTTGCAAACTTGCACGACACGCACACATGCATGCACCCACACACACATGCATACTCACCAACACTCACTCGCATACACGAGAATACATAAACATATGCACACACACACACACATGCACATACATGCACACACTTGCACCACATGCACACATAAGAGTACACACACATGAACACAAGCGCACACACCCATAAACACTCAACCACACATGTACACACACATACAAATGCATGTAGATACACATGTACACATATGCACATGCATGCACACACATATGGATAGTCACACGCACTTACTCACACAGGTATATGCACCTACGTGTGCAAACGCACACATGCACTCACATATATGCCAACACACATGCATGCATGCACACACCTACAACCAACATGCATATGCACACAAACCCATAAGCAGGCACACATGCATGCCCAAATCACACAGAAAGTTTTGTGTACATACGAACACGTTCATAAATAAAAACACAAATGTATGCACACACACACACACATTCACAAACATGTGCATACATTTACACAAATGCATGCACATCACACAAACATCTACACAAATTCACACACACACATACACTCTAACACATAAGCATGCACAAACACACATGAACACATGCATAGGCACACACACACACTCATAGATGTATGCATGCATGTACATATGCACACATGTGAATGCACAAATTTGTGCACACACATGCACACACCAACATAAGCACACACACATAGGAAGATGCACCAGTGCACAAATGCACATATGAATGAATATGCCAAATGCATGTGCACACAGGCGCGCACAAATTCACATGTGTATGCACACATTCAAACAAACATGCACACACAGACTCAAACATGCACACACAGACTCAAACATGCACACACACTTGGACACATGTACACACATGCACATGCACACCCACATGCACATACACACACACACACACACTTACACATGCATGCACACACATACATGCACACATTTATGCACCCATGTACACATGAACACATGTTGAGACATTCACACACATGTACACTTACACAAACATATACACACATACATGCCAATAAAAACATGAACATAAACATGCACAACATACATATGCACAGGCAAATGCATGCACATGTACATGCAAACACACATATGCATAAGCACTTATATACATACACACACACACACAAATACACAGGCATGCATGCACACACACATAACAACACATACACCCACACACATGCACCCATGCACTCACCCAAACACACAGGTGTGTGCATGCACACACGTGCTCACACACACATGCATACACACACATACACTCCCACACACATGCACACACACATGTAACCACACATGCAAGCACACACATAAATGCACACACAAATGTATATAAATAGATACACATACATGCACACTTGGCATAAACATAGACACACATACACACACAAGCACATGCACAACCACACATACACATATACACACATGCATACACATGCACCCAAACACACCTACACAGCAACATGCAAGCACATGCACATGTATGCACATTCACAAGCACACATTAACACATATAAACACACACAAGCATATACACATGAGCATGCACATAGGTACTCATGTATACACACCTGGACACATGCACACATAGCACAAAAAGGTACACACAAGCCCATATGCACATACACACACACATACTCACATACACCCATAAAGACACACATGCACACTCATATTTACACATACACATACACATATGTACAACTGTGCAAAAGCTCATAAAAACAAACACTCAAAATCACACATGCATGCATGCACACCTGCCAACTACACAAGCATGCAACCACACACATGCACACATGTGAATTCACACACATGCTTAAACAAACGAACACACACGCATATGTTTACACACACATGCACTTGCATAATGATCTGCACATAAAAAAATGCACAAACACAAACACAAGAGTATGTGTACAAGCATACACACACACACACGCACACTTACACACGCACACTTGCACATGCACACTTGCACACACACACATGCATCACCTATACCCACACATGCACACGCTTACAAACACACATATGCACGTACAAACACACACACACATGCACTTGCACAAACATATACACCAATATACATGCAACAAAAACATACACAAACATGTATGCACACATACACACATGCAAAGACAAACACACACACACACACACACACACTAATATGCACTTCTCTAAGTGTAGGTACACATGCAAACACACAAATGCACAACACACATATGTATGGCAATGTGTATACATGAATACACACATGCACATGAATTTACATCCTCACACATGTATATGTGCATATACACACACACACACACACACATACACACACATATACATAGTCACATAGAAGCATGCACACATGCATACGAGGGTATGCATACATGCACATAAGCTCAAACAAAAACCCATGCACACACACATACAGACTGAGACACACACACATGCACATAAAGATGCACTAAAAAATATACTCAAATTTGCACACACAAATGCATGCACTTTCATGCACATAAATGAACATGTACATGCATAGACTTGGACACAAATGTACACACACATAAACACATACACATAAACACATATGCACATAAACCTACACACAAACACATACACACACTTTGATGCACACACTAATGCATGTACATACATACACATATGCAAATGTACTCACTTACACACACATGCATGCACATGCACATGCAAACACACAGCCACGCACATATTCAAATGCACACACATAAAAACACACTTGCACACAAATACATACATGCACACATAAGCACACATGCATACATAGACATTTCTACACTCATGCACACATGCACACACATACAAACTTACACATGCTCACACACACATGTGTGCACACACACAAGCATACACACACACATGCACACACGCACACACAAGCATACACACACACATGCACACACACACAAAAACATGCACAAACGAATGGATATACACACATGCACATACACACATACACACAAGCACACGTACCTACACACACATTCTCACTCATACACATGCACACACTTAAACATTCTCACACCCACGTGCACAAACATGATAACACACATAAGCACACACACACATTGCATGCACACACAAACATGCACACTTGAATGGATATACGCACACGCACATGTATGCACATGCACACACACACTCACACGCACGTATGCCTACACATATATACACATGTATGAACATCCATGTGCATGCTATGCATATTAACACATGCACATACATAAATATATGCATGGACATGGCCACACATACAAGCACTTGCAAACACACATGTACACATACACTCAAAGACACAGATGCAAACACACATACACACATATGTAGACACACAAATGCTCATGCACACACACATGCACACATGCACAAATGTAGGCACACATGCACACATTTAAACACACAAGCACACACACCAAGAGAAATGCAAATAAGCATATACTAACATATATATGCACACCCATACACTCATGCACACACACATGCCTACGTTAGCAAAGAAAACATTCTCATACACACATACAATAACACATATACAGATATGCACAAATGCACAAACACACCCGACTACTCACACATGCACACACATGTAGAAGTACATACACACACATGCAAAGAATGCACACATGCATACCCACCCACACACAAATATGCACACATAGACACATGCATACACATATGCAAACACACACATAAAAACACACTTACACTCATAGGCACACACGCAAACAAAATAAGCAATTACATGCATGCACATAGGCATGCACTCCCATGTACACACATAGTCGCAAAAATACCCATGCACACTCACACACTCACATATGCACATGCATACATGCACACGTGCACATGTATGCACAACTACATGAACTAGCACACACAAGCACATGTGCTAGCACACACTCACATGCACATGCATTGGAACACATACACATGCACACACATGTGTGCATGGACATGTAGATGCATGTAAAAGCATGTGCATATCCACATGTGCACACACACACATTCATACATAAACAAATACATAAGAATACACAAATACAGGTAGCTCGTACACAAGCACAAATGCACAAACATAGACATATGCATACATGCACACACATACAAACACACACATGCATACACACATTCACATAGACATGTTTGCATGTGTACATGTGTGTGTGCATGCATGTTTGCAAGTATACATACAAGTGTTTGTGTGCATGGGTATGGGTGTTCATGACAGATCACATGTATCTATGCTTGTGAGTGTGTGCATGTGTGTGTGTGCATGTGAGTGTCTTTGTATGCATGAGTATTTGTCGATATGCATTTGTGCATGTGTGTATCTGTGTCTTTGTGTGTTGGGTTTATGCATGTGTTTGTGTATTTGTGTGAGCATATACATGTGTAAGTGGTTGTGTTCATTTGTGTGTGTGCAATAGTGTGTGCATGTGCATGTCTATGGTTGTGCAAGTATGGGTGCATTTGGTGCATGTGTAAGTGCACTTTTGATGGGTGCATCTGGTGTGTGCGTAAGTGCACTTTTGGGTGTGCTTGTGTGTGTAGAACTGAAAGCCTATGTGCTTGTGTGTGTGCCTTCGTATGCATGTGTCTGTCCATTCATGTGTGTGCATGTACCTATATAAGTACATGTGCTTATGCATGTGTTTGTGTGTATGAGTGCACATGTTTATGATTGTGTGTGTGCCTATGAGCATTTGTGTGTGCATGCATATGCATGTATGAATGCAAGCATGTGTGTGCGTGTGTGTATGCATTTGTGTCTATGTGCTTGTATTTGTTGTTGCATGTGTCTACATGTACATGTCTATCTATATAACTATGTGTGTATCTATGTGTTTGTTCTCGTGTGTGCATGCAAGTGTTTGTGTGCATGTATCTGTGTATGGCTGTGCACATACGTGTGTATGTGTGTATGTCTGCCCTTATGTGCATGTGTGTGTGCATGTTCATTTGTATGTGTGGGATTGTTTGTATTTATGTAGTTTTGGGTTTATGCTCACGTGTGTGTGTCAAAAATGTGTATGTGTGTGCATTTTTGTGCATGTACATGGGCACACATTTGTGTGTGTTGGTGCATGTGCATATGCATGTTTTTGTGTGTGCATGTGTGTGTTCACGATAGCATATATGTTTATGTGGGTGTGCGTGTATGTTCGTGTATGCTTGCATGCATCTATTTGCATGTGTGTGATTGAATACATCTTCTTGCATGAGTGTGGTTAGATGCATGCTCATTCAAATGTGCATGTGTGCCTACACACATGTGTGCGTGCATGCATGTGCGAGTGTGTATGCTTATGTTTTCCTGTGTTTGTACATATATGTGTGTGTTTGGAAGCATCTATATTGCTTGTGTGTGTGTGTGTATTTGTGCATGTGTGTGTGCATCTTTGTGTGTATGTCACTTCATTTGTGTGTATATCTGAGCATGTACATGTTTGTTCATTCGTGCTTATGTGAGTATGCACTTGTGGGTGCATGCATGTGTGTGAGTGCCTTTGTGTATTGGTATATGTGTATGCAAGCATGCATGTGTTTGTTTGAGCATGTCTGTGTATGCGTCTATGTGTGCCTTTATCTGTAGGCATGCGAATGGGAGTATGCATGTGGATTTATGTGTGAATTTGTGTACATAAGCACACATGTGTTCTCACGTGTGTGTAGATGCAAGCATTTGTGTGTGTGTGCCAGCATGCGTGTGCATGTGTGCTTGTTGGTTGAGTATGAGTGTCTGTGTGTGCATGTGTTCATGTCTATGTGTATGAGTGCGCATGTGGATGTGTTTGTCTATGTGTGTTGCATGTGAATATGGGCATGTGCATGTATGTATGCATGTGTGTTGTTGTGGTTTTGTGTGTGTATGCATGTATGTGTGTGTGTATGTGTTTGCATGTATGCGTGTGTGTGTTTGTGCATGTTTGGAAGTGTATGCGCATGTGTTCGTGTGTGGGTGTTCATGTGAGAACACATGTGTCTATGCATGTGAGTGTGTACATGTATGTGTTTGTGTGAATGTGCAAGTGCATGTGTGTGAGTGTGTGTGTATGTATGTATGCATGCTTGTGTGAGTATTTGTGGATAGGCATATGTGTGCACATGTATCTGTGAGTTTGTGTTGTGTTTATGCATGTGTTTGTGTATTTGTGTGTGCATATTCATATGTATGTGGTTGTGTTCATTTGTGTGTGTGCAATATTGTGTGTATGTGGGCATGTGTATGGTTGTGCATGTATGGGTGTATGTGCGTGTATGAGTGCACTTGTGGGTGTTCTTGTGTGTGTAGAAGTGCAAGAATATATGCATGTATGCATGCCTTCGTATGCATGTTTCTGTCCATTCATGTGTGTGCGTGTACGCATATGGGTGTGTGTGCTTATGCATGGGTTTTTGTGTGCGTGTGTGTGCACATGCTTATGTTTGTGTATGTGCTTGTGAGCATTTGTGCATGTGCATGCACATGTGTGAGCATTTGTGTGTGCATGCATGTATGAACATGTGCATGCCTGTGTATGCATTTGTGTTTGTTTGCTTGTATTTGTGGTTGCATGTGTCTACATGTACATGTCTGTCTGTATAGCTATGTATCTATGGGTTGTGCCTGTGTTGCATGCATGTGTTTGTTTGCATATATCTATGTTTGGCTATGCACATATGTGTGTATGTGTGTGTGCTTGCATGTATGTGCTTGTGCATTTGCATGTTCATATGTGTGTGTGCATGTGTATGTGTGTTTATGTTTATTCATTTAAGGGTTTATGCTCATATGTGTCTGTGGCATAATGTTTGTTGGTGTGTTATTGTATGCATGTTTACTTGTGCTTGTGGGTGCATGCATGTGTGCTTATGTGTGTGCTTAGGTGCATGTGTATGTGTGTGTGAATGTGTCAGGGTCTGAGTGTATACATTTGTGCAAGAGCTTTCATGTGTGTGTGTGCACTTCTACGCATGTGAGAGGTTGCTTGTGTGTGCATGTTTATGTGTATGCATGATCCATGTGCTTACGTGTGTGTTGTAAGGGCATGTGTGAGTCTGTTTGAGTGTGTCTGGGGGAGTGTGTGTTTAAGTGTTCCTGTGTGGATATGCATTTGTTCATGTGTGTTTGCATGCATGCATATGTGTGTGTGCATGTGAGTGTGTGTTCTTATGGGTATGTGAGAGAGAGTGTTTGCATGCATATCAATGTAGGCATGAGAGTGTGTTCGTGCATGTGTTTGTGTGAGAGCATGTATGTGTATGTGGCTGTGCAAGTGCATATGCATAAGTTTGTGTGTGCATAAGTGACTTCATGTGTGTGTAAGTTTGTGAATGTGTGTATATGTGGCTTTGTATGAGTTCACATATGCATTCATGCATGTATGTTTGTGTTCATGTGTGTGGGTATGCATGAAAGTGTGTCTATAAGCATGTGTGCTTGTCTACTTACATAGGAGTTTATGCATACATGTTTATGTGTGAGCATGTGAGTGTGTGTGTGCATGCATGTGTGTGTTAGTGCATGTGTATGTGTGTGCATACATTTGGCTACATGTATGTGCATATGTGTTCATGTGTGTTTGCTCGATTATATAAGTATGTGTTTGTTCATGTGTGTGAGTGAGTGTGCATGTTAATGCACATGTGTGTGAGCTTGTGTTTAAGTGCATGTGTACTTGTATGTGTGTTTATGTGTGTGTGTGTGCATGAGTTTGTGTGTGTGTGTGTTTGTATGGTTGTGCATGTATGTTCTTTGTGTGTTCTTGTGTTCTTGCATATGTGTGAGTGAGTGCATGTGTGCATGCAGTCGAGTGTGTGTATATGTTCCTGTGTGTGTGCATTGGTGCGTATGCGTGCGTGCACTCGCTTGTGTGTGCATGTGTGTTCATGTGTATGTGTGTGCATGTGCACCTGTGTGTTGGTACACGTGTGTATGCGTGTGTGCACATGTGTATGTGTGTGTTATGTGTACATGTGTGTGCACATATGCATGTGTATGTATTTGTGTGTGTACATTTGTGTGCTGGTTGTGTGCTTACTTATACACCCTTGTGTGCATGTTTCTAAGTGTTCACACATGCAAAAATACATGTGTGTGGGTGTTCATAAATGCAAACATGCATATGCGTGTGTTTGTGTGTGTGTGTGTATATTGGGTTTGTTTTCATGTATGTACATGGATTTTGTGAGTGTATGTATGTGCTTGTTGTGCATGTGATTGTGCATGTGCATGTTTGTGCATACATTCATGTGTGCATGAGCATTTGCAATGCATATGTGTATTGATGTTGTTAGTGTTTATGTGCGAATTTGTGTGTATGTGTCTGCATATGCATGTGAGTGTGCATGTGTGCATGTGTACATGTGTGTGTGAATGAGTGTGTGTGGGTGTGCATGTGTTTGATTATGCTTTTGTGTGTGTGTGTGTGTGTTTCTATGTTCATTCAAGTCAGTGTGTGCATGTATGAATATATGTTTGTGAGTATTTGAGTGAGCATGTGTGTGTATGCATGTGTTTGTGTGTGTGTGCTTATGCATATGTGTGTGTTTGTGTGTGTGTGTTTGTGTGTATGTGTGTACGGGTGTGCACGTGTGGTTTGTACATGTGTCTGTGTACTTTTGTGTGCATGTGTGAGTTTGTGTCTGCAAACATGCATGCATATGTGCATGTGTGTGTACACATGTGCATGTATGTGTGTGCAAGTGCACTTATATGCATGTGTGAGCTTGTTCATGTGTATGTACATGCATGTGTGTATAGGTATGTGTGTGCATGCATCTATAGGTGTGTGTATGTATTGGATGGATGTGCATGTGTGTGTTTGTATGTATGCAAGCTTGCATGTGGTTTTGTGCCTGCATGCATACTCATGCACAAGTGTAGGTGCATGTGTGTGTGTGTTATGTGTATATGCTTGTGTGTGTGTGTGAATATATGTGTGGGTGTTTGTACTTGTGTTTATGTGTGTATGTATGTACATGTCTGTATACATTTGTGTGCATGTATGTTAGTTTGTTTATGTGTGTACATGTGTCTGTATATGTATATGTATTTGTGTCTATATGTGTCTACATATGTGTTTGTGTGTGTGTTTGCATGTGCACATTTGTTTGTGTGTATGTGTGTGTGTGTATCATTGTTTATGCATGTTTTGCATGTATTTGCATGTGTGTGCATGCATGTATGCATGCGCGTGAGTATGTTTGTGGGTGGCAGTGTGTGTGTGTCAATGGGTTTCTATGGGTATATGAGTGTCAGTATGTGTATACATATGTGTGCCCTGTAGTCTTGTATGTAGGTGTGGGTGTGTATGTGTGTATATGTGAGCATGTACATCTGTGCATTTGTGTACGCATATGTTGTATGTGAGTGCACTTGTATGTGTTTGTGTGTGGATGTGTTTGAGCATGTGTGCACGTATGCATGTGTGTGGGTGTGGGTAGGCATGTGTCTGTGTATGCATGAGCATGTGGGTATGTGTACATATATGTGTGTGTGTATGTGTATATGCATGTGTGCTTAAACAAATGTTTGTGTGTGCGTGCATGTGTCATGTTAAATTGAGTGCATTTGTGTGTGATTGTGTGCGTGTTCTTATGTATTCATATGTGTTTTGTGTATGCACGTATGTGTATTAATGTGTGTGTGTGTTCATGCATGTAAATGTATGTAGGAATGCATGTTCATGTGTATGTGTTCGTGTGTGCGCGCTTGTGTTTATGTGTGCATAAGAGTGCATATGCATATGTATGTGTACTTATATTCTTGTGTGTGTATGCATGTAATTGTGCAATGATGTGTGTGTGTGAGTGCATGTTGCACACATATCTCTATGTGTATGCATGCCCATGGGTGTGTGGGCTTGTGCAACTATACATGCATTTGTATGCATGCGTGTGTATGTGTTGGTGGGTGCATGTGTATGCATGTATGCTTGCTTGTATGTGTGTATATTTATGTATTTGTGCATATGTTTTTTATATGTTTGCACTCATGCAATGTAAGTAATGCATGCATGCGCGTGGGTGTGGGCAAATGTGTGTATGCATGGATGTGTGAGCATTTGTGCGTGCAAGTGTGTGTGTATGTATATGAGAGTTTTCTTGTGCATGTGTTTGTGTTTGTGTGCATATGTTGTTTGTGTGTGTTCGTTTGTGCATGTCTGTGTGGTTGTGCACATGCATGTGTTTACATTGTGTGTGTGTGTGTATTTGTGTTATATGCTTGTTTGTATGCATGTGTATGGGTTTATGTGTTTATGCATATTGCCTAATGTGTGTGTGGGATGTTTGTGTCTGTGTGGGGTACGTATGGAGTGTGCATGTGTTCATGCATGTGTGCAAGTGCATGCTTGTGTGGGAGTGTACCTGTTTGTGTGGATGCATGTGTGCACATGTGTGTGTGGGGGGGGTGCATGCATATGTGTGTTTATGTGTGTGTGTGTAAGCAAGATTTCATGAGCATGTGTGTGCATGCATGTGCATGTAGGCACATGTGAGTGTATGTGTGTGTGCATTTGTGTTTATGTCTATGTGCATGTGCATGTGTGATTTTGTGCTTTTGTGCATGTGTGTATGTGGGCTTACATGTGTGTGCTTTCTTTTGTGCCAGGTTGAGTGCATGTGCATGTGTGTTTATGTGTTTATGTGTGTGCATGTGAGTGTGTGTGCATGTCTGTGTAAGTGTTCATCTGTGCTTGTGAGTGTGTAGGTGTGTGTGTCTGTCCATAGCATTTGTGTGTGTGTGTGTGCGTGTGCATGTGTGTTTGCAAGTGGGCTTGTGTGTGTGTGTTAATGCTTGTGTGCATATGTGTTGGTTTTGTTCTTGTGTGTTGGGGTGTGTGCACATCTTTGTGTGATTATGCACATGCATGTGTGGATGCATATATCTCTAAATGCATGTGAGTGCATACATTCTTGTGAATATGCATGTGTATGTGTGCGTGTGTTTGTGTATGGCACGAGTGCATGTTTGTGTATGTGTGTGAATACTTGCATTTTTGTGTTTGTGCTTGTGTGTGTCCCATGCAGATGTATTTATTTGTGTTTTGTATTTTTTCATGCATGTGTAAAAGCACATTCATATATGTGTGTTCATGCATGAGTGTGTGCTTATATGTGGGTGCAAGTGTATGTAGGCTTATGCATATTTGTGTGATTTTGTGAATTCTTGTGTGTGTGCATGTATATGTGCTTGTGCATGTGTATATATGTGTACGTGTGTGTGTGTGTTCATGTGTGCATGTGTGTGCTTATGTGTATGTGTGTTTATGCTTATGTATGTGAGTGTGTGCATGTGCATGTGTGTGTATGCATGTGCATGTGCACTTATGTGTATGTGCATCAATACGTCCATGTTTGTGTTTTTTGCATATGGATGTGTGTGCATGGGTGCACGTGTATGTCTATACATGTATGTGTTCCTATGAGTTTGGTGTGTGCATGCATGTATGAATGTGTGTGCATGTGCATTTGTGTCTTCATGCATGTGTGGGTGTGTGTGTGTGTTTATGCATGGATGCCTATGTATGTGTGCACTTTCAAGTGCAATGTGAATGTGTGTGCATGTGTGGGAGTGAGTGTGTGCATGTGTTTGTCTATGTTCATGTGCATAGTTTGCCTATGTTCATATGCATGTATTTTGTGTGTGTAAGGGTGTGTATGCATGCATTTGTGGGTATTTAAATATGCAAATGTGTGTGGTTGGACATGTCTTTGTATTCTTATGTGTTCTTGTATGTGTGAGTGGGTGCGTATGTGTGTGCAAGAATTTGAGCATGCAGGCATATGAGGCATCTGTGCGTACATTCGTGCATGGTGCACGAGTGGGTGTGTGTGAGTGTGTTTGAGCATGCTTGTACATGTGTGTGTGTGTATGTGTGTATTTGTGTGGGTGTGGAATGCCACATATAGATGTATACGTGTGTGTCGTGTGTCGTCTATTCGTGTGTTCATGTGTGTGTAGGTATGCATGTGTGTGGGTGTGTGTGTGTGACCTTGTGCATGCATGTGTGTGGTTATGTGTATGTAAATATTTGCTTGTATGTGCGCATGCATGCATGTGTGTGCATGCTTGTGCTCGCTTGTGTGTGTCAATTATGTGCATATATGGGGTGCATTTGTGTGCCTGTATTGTTTGTTTCTATGTGTATGTGTGTGTATATGTTTATGTGTATGTTTGTAAGTGTGTATGTTTAGGGGCATGTATGTGCATTTGTGTGCATGTGAGTGTATGTGCATGTATATGTGTTGCATGGGCATGTGCGTATTTTTGCATGCATCTATTTGTGCATTTATGCATGTCATTGTTTGTGTGTGCATATATGTGTGGGCATGAGCATGTGGGTGTGTGTGCATGTGTGTGTTTTCATGTATGTGGGTGCATGCATGTATATGCATGCATGTGGGTATTTTCATATGTGTTTGTGCATGTGTAAAGGTGTGTTTATGTGCTTGTGATGTGTACAAGTGAGCATGCATATCCATGTGTGTGTGGGTGTGTGTGGTTGTATGTGTGTGCATGTGCGTGTGTGAACACATGCACATGTGTGTATACTTGTATGTCTTTTTATGTGTGCATGTGTGCTTTCTTGTGTGAGTGTGCACGTGTGTGTGTGTGTGTGTGTTTGCATGCTTGTGTGTGTGTGTGCATGTGTGTGCATGAATGGGCATGTATGTGCTAGTTTGTATGTATGGTTGTACATATACATGCATGTACCTATGTGTGTGTGTGTGTGTGTATGGCTATTTTCACATGTTTTAGTGTATGGGTTTGTGTGTGCATGTGTATGTCTACATGTGTGTTTGTGTGTGTGAACGTACGCATGTGTATGCTCACACATGTGTGATTGTATGTATTTGTGTGTGCGTGCATGTACATGTGTGTGTCTTAGGGTGTGTGTGGAAATATGTGTGTGTATCTATGTGCGTGTATTTGTTGGTATGTGTCTTTGTATTTGTGCATGTGCCTATGTAGATGTGAGTGTGTAGGCATTTTTGTGTTTTTGTAAGTTCATGTTTATGCATTTGCATATGTTTGTGCATATGTGTTCTTGTCCGAGTTTGTTTGCTTGTCCATATGGGTGCACATGCGTGTGTGCATGTGCATATCCATGTGAGTGTGTTATGAATGTGTGCATGCATGAGTATGTGCATACGTGTGTGTGTGTGTGTGTGTGTATTTATGTCTAAGTGTGTGAGAGTGTGTGAATATGTATGTCACACATGTGTATTATGGATGCATGTTTGTGTTTATGCATTGGTGTGTGCATGTATGTTTGTCCATTTGTGCATCTATGTGTGTATTTGTGTGTGCTTATATGGTTGTAAGTATGTGTGTGTGCATGTGTGTCCACATGCATGTATGTTCCATGCATGTGTGTCCAAATGTGTATATTTGTGCACCTGTGTGCATGAGCTTGTGAGTGTGTGTGCGTGTGTGTGTGCATGTGTGTGTTCTTTTGTGTGTTCATGTGCATGTGCATGTGTATCTACATATTTGTTTACTTATGTTTGTGTGTATGCATATGTGCATGTGTGTGTGCTTATGTTTGCGGTTTGCATTTGTGTGTGCATGCATGTGTGTACGTGCATGTGTGTGTTTGTGTGTATGTGTGTTTGTGCATGTGTATGCATGTGTATGTGCATATATATGTCTGTGAACATATATCTATGTGTGTTTGCATGTGTTTGTGCCTTTGTGTGCACATGTTTATTTGTGTACATGCATATTTCTTTGTGTCTATTAATGCATGTGTTTGTGTGTATGTTTGTGTGCATTAGCATGCTTGCATGTGTGCATGTGCATCCATGTGTGTATGTGCTTGTATCTATTTTTGTGCTTGTGTCAATGTGCTTATTTCTATGTGTTTGTGTTTGCTTGTGTATATGTGGGTCTGTGTGTTCTTATGTGTGCATGTGTGAATGCTTGAACATGGGTATGTATGTGTTTTCCTTTTCGTGTGTGTGAGATCTTCATCTGCTTGTGTGTAAGCATACACATGTCTGTCTTTGGGCATGTGTGCATGAATCTTTATCAACCTTCATATGTGTATGTATGTGTGTGTGTGTGTGTGCATGTGTCTATGCTTCTATTTGTATGTTCTTCTTTATACACTCATGTGTGTACGTGCATGTGCATGGGTGTGCTTGCATGTTCATGTAATTGCATGAACGTTTGTGTATATGTGCGTATGTGCATGTGTGTATGTAAGTGTGTGTGCGAGTATGTGTGTGTGTTTAGTTGAGGGTGTGTGTACTCACACACATGTGTGTATGCAGACATGTGCATCAATGTGTGTGTTCACCTGTGTGTGTAATTGTGTGTGTGACTATGCACCTATGCATGTTCTTATGTGTGTATGTTTATGTGCATGCATATATGTAGGTATGTAAGACTAGATGTATTTTTTAGTGTGCTTGTGCATGTGTGTATGTTCATGTGTCCACATGTGTGTGTGAATTTATATATATATATATATATATATATATATATATATATATATATATATATATATATATATATATTTATGCATGTATATGCTTGTTTACACATGATTCTATTTGTGTGTTTATGTATGAGTTTGCCTATTTGTATTCATGCATCTCTGGGTGCAAGTGTGCATACATGTGTGTGTGTATATATGAGTGCACGTGTGTATTTTTTCTTACATGCATGCATATGCAAATGTGTGTGTATAAGCATGTGTGCATGTTTGTCTATATTCATGTGCATGTGTGTGTGTGTAAGTTTGTGTGTGTTTTTATCCATGTGTGTGTGTCTGCATGAGTGTGTGTGCCTATGCATATGTGTGGGTGGGTTAGTGTGTGTGTGGGTTTGTACTTGTATGCAGATTTGTGTGTATGTGTGGGTGTGTTTGTGAGCATGAATATGCATGTTTGTCGATATATGTGCATATGTGTGTGAGCATGCATGTTTAGTGTGAGCATGTCTATGAGCTTATTGTGTGGTTGTACATATGCCTCTATGTGTGTGTTCATATGTTTATGCATGCATTTGCATGGGTATGTGCCTATGTATGTGCACATGTGTGGTTGGGCATGTGTGTGCACGTAAGTGTGTGTTTGTGTATGGGTGTGTGTATGTTCATGATTATGCATGGGTGCGTGTGTGCACGTGCATGCTTGTGTGTGTATGTGGGTGGGTTTTGTGTGAATGTGCAGATGTGTGTGTGCTTGTTAGTGTGCCTATGTGCATGTGTATGTGGGTGCATCTATATGGGCATGTATGCTCACATGAGTGTTTATGTGCATTTGTGTGTGCATTATGTCAATGTGAATTTATGTGCGTGTTTGTTAACATGTGTGCATGTGTGTGTGTGTGCATGCATCTTTGTGTGTCTTTGAATGTGCATGCATCTATATGTGTAGACATATGAGTGTACATGTGTGTGAGTATGCATTGGTATGTATGTGTGTGTGATGACATGTGTATGCATTTATGCTTGTCTATGTGTATAGGTGTGTCTATAGGTGTCTGTGAGTGGTTGTACATATGTGTGTGTGTGTTCATAGTTGTGTTCTTATGCATCTGTGTTTGGGAGCATGTGTGTGTTCGTGTTGTGTCTATGCCAACATAAGTGTGTGTGTGTGTGTGTTTGTATATATAAGTGTGTGTACATGTGTATGTGCATGTGTGCATGTGTATATGCATGTGTGTCTACATTTGTGTCTGTGTATTCGGGTATATATGTGTGTGCATCTATGTGTGTGTATGCATGAGTGGGTGCATGTGTGTATGCATGGGTGCATGTGTATAAGCAAGTATATGTGTTTGTGCTTGCAAGCATGCCCATGCACATGTGCTTATGCATGCATGTGGGTGTACATGTGCGTTTGTGTGCATGTGTGTATGTGTGCATATTTGTGTATGTGTCTCTATCCATATGTGTCTAAGTGTGAGTGTGGATATGTGTGCATGCTTACATGCTTATCTGTATGCATATACATCTACACTCATCCATGTGTGCATGTGTTTTATGCATGATTGTGTGTGAGTGTGGATGTTTATGTGTATGCATCCAAGTGGTTGTTTGTGTACAAGTATGTGTGCATGCCTTTGAATATATATGTGTGTGTGTAGTAATAGTATGTATATATGCATATGCTTGTGTGTTTGTGTGCTTCTACTTGCATGTGCATAAGTGCATGTTTGTGTGTATGTGCATGTGTTTGTATTCGTACGTGCATGTTGGATGTGTCTATGCATATGAGTACACATGTGTGTCTCTATGTATAGGCATGCATGTGCGACTATGCATGGTTGTATGTGTGCATGCATGCATCCATGCATGTGTGTATGTCAATGTTTACGTGTGTGTTTATGTCTACATGTGTGTATGTGTGTGCATGCAGGTTTTTGTACAAATATACATGTATGTGTGTGTGTGTGCATGTGTGTGTGGGTGAATTTAGGTTCCCTATATACGTATGTGTGTGTGTGTGCTGCATATGCGTGTATATATGTGTGCATTTGTTTACATGTGCATTCACTTGTGTGCATGTGTGTGTGTGTGTGCATATGTGTGACTTTGTACAAGCATCCATTTGTGTGTGCACACATTTGTACACGAATGTGTATGTGTGCGTGTGTCCATGCATGCTGGTGTGTATGTGTGTGTGCGTGCATATATGCATGCAAGTATGTCTCCCAATATGGGTGTGTTTGTGTGAGTGCTTGTGTGTGTATGCATGAACGTGAGTGATCTTATATGTGCATGGGGGTGGGTGGATGCATGCATGTGTGCATGTGCAGGTGTGTGTGTGTGTGTGTGTGTGTGTGTGTGCATATGTATGTGTCTATGTGTGCATGTACATGTGTATATGATTGTTCATGTGTGTGAACTTATTTGTGCTTATGTTTTTCTTGTGTGTGTGCACGTGTGGGTGTGTATGTTTATGAGTGTGTTATGTTTTCTTGTGTGCATACTTATGTGTGTATGCATGCATCTGTGTGTGTGTTTATGTGCATGTGCAGTACATGTGTGTCTATGTATGCATGTGCATGTGTGTGTGTGTGCATGTGCGTGCATGTTTGGGTACAAGCATGTGTGCATATGTGCACTTGCATGTGCATGTGTTTGTGAGGGATTCCATGTGCGTGCATGCCATTGTGTGCATTTATGTGCTTATGTGTGTATGTGTGTGTCTACAGGCATGAGTGTGTGCATGCACGTGTGCATATGTGAGTGCATATGAGTGTGTGTAGGTGTACATGTGTTTGCATGTGCATGTGCACTTGTGTGCATATGCCCATGTGTTAGTGATTGTTTTTATACATGTGTATGCATGTGTGTGTGTGCATGTATATATGTGGGTGTTTGTGTTCATGTGTGAGTGCATGTGGGTGTGATTTTGTATTGCATGCATTTTTGTGCATGTGCACTTGTGTGCATATGCATATGTGTTAGTGATTGTTTTTGTACATATGCATGCATATGTGTGTGCATGTGCATGTGTGGGTGTTTGTGTTCATGTGTGAATGCATGTGGGTGTGTGTGTACTGCATGCATTTTTATGCATGTGTTTGTGGATGCATATGTGTGTGTAAGGGTGAGTGTATGTGTGTGTGCACTTGAGCATACATGAATGCACATGTATGCATGTGTATGCATGAGTGTCTGTCTATGTATGTAAGCATATGTGTGTTTGTGTACTTGCTCGTGCATGTGCTTTTTAGTGTTTTATGCAAGCATGTGTATGAGTGTGTGTGGGTACTAGTATTTGTGTGAGTGTGTGCATGTGAATGTGTGTGTACACAACCATATGTGTATGCTAGTGTGTATGTGTGTGCATTTGCATGTTTTCATGTGTCTAAACATGCTTATGCTTGTGTGTACATATGAGTGTCTAATTTAGTACATATGTGGGCATGTTTCTATCTATGTGTATGTGTGTGTGGCTGTGTGCATACGTGTGTTTGTGTGTGTTAATATGCATGTGCATGTGTTCAAGCATGTAGATGTGTGTGTGTATGTGTTCGTGTGCTTGTGCATGTTTTCTTATGCATGTGTGTATGAGTGTGTGTATGCACATGATTGTGTACATGTGCATATGCTTGTGTTTGTTTATGTTTGTGCATGATCAGACATGCACATGTATGTGTCTGTAGATGCATGTCTGGTTTGTTTACGTGGTTTTGTATGGGTGTTTATGTGTGTATGTCTGCAGGCATATGCGTGTGTGTGGTGTACATGTGGGCACATGTGTGTATGAGTTGGTGTGTGTGCGTATTATTTTGTGTGCATGTGTGTTTGTGCATGCCATCACATATGTGTGCATGTCAAGGTGTGTGTGTATGTGTTGATATATGTGTTTATGTGCTTGTGTGTGTGTTTATGTGTGCATAAGTATTTTTGCATGTGTTCTTTAATATATATGTATGCATATGTATGTGTATATGCTTAATTTTATACACCTATTTTGATGTGCACTTGTGTGTATGTGCATACGTGTGTCCTGTGTGTCTGAGTTTGTTCTTATGTGTGTGTGTCTGTGCACAATGATGTTTGTGTGTGTGTGCATGTGCATGTGTATGTATGTGAGTGTGTGCATGCACGTATGAGTTTGTGTGCATGTGAGCGCATGTACGCATGTGCATCTATATGTGTATGCTGTGTACATGTGTGGTGCATGTCTGTGTGTGTGTGTGTGCTCACATGTGTGTGTCTATGTGTGTGCACACATGTGTTTATGCTAGTATGTATGTATATATGTGTGTGTGAATGTGTGGTTGCCTATTTTTGTGTGCATGTGTATGCTCGTGCATGGTCACATGTTTTTGTGGGTTGGCATATGTTTGTTCTTGTGTGTGTGTTTGGGTGTTTACATGTTTGTGAGCATATGTGTGTATGGAAGTGTATTAGTATGTTTGTGCATGCATGTGTACATGTGCTGTGCTTATATTTGCATGTATAAACATGTGTGTGTGTGTGTTGTGCATGTGTATGTGTGTCAATGTGAGTATGCATCTACACGTGTTTGTGTTTACGTGCCTACATGGCTGAGTGTGTGCATGTGTGTTTATTTTTGTATGTGTGCATTTGTTTGTGTGTGTGCATGCTTGTGTATGTGCATATGTGTGTGAATGTTTTTGTGCTTGTGTATATGAGCATTCATATGTGTTCATGTGTGTATGAATGTATGTGTATGTGTATTTTTGTTCTTGCATATGTGTGTATGCACATGCTTTTGCATGTGTATGTGTGTGTGCATGCATGTGTGCATGAGTGTGCTTTTGTGCATGTGCTTATGCTTGTGTGTGTACATGTCCATGTATTTGTGTGTGCGTGTGCAAATGTGTTTTGCATTAGTGTGCATGTGTTAGTGTGTGTGAGTCTATTTATGTGTGTGCATGCGTGTGTGTGTGCGAGCATGTGTGTATATGTGTGCTTGTGTTTGTTTGGCTGTGTCTGAGTGTGTATACAGGTGCATGTGTGTATGTGTGTGGGTGCATTGTTTGTGTAGTTGCACATATGTATATGTTTATGTGTGTGTGCGTTTAAGCATTTTTGTGTGTGTGTTCATGTGTATAATTACTTGTGCATGTGTGTATGTGTGCTTGCATGTGTGCATATGTTTACATATGTGTGTGTATATGAGTGTATACATGTAGGTGTGTGCATTCATTCATGCATGCCTATGTGTGCATGTGCTTGTATATATGTGCATGAGTGTGTATATGTATATGCATATGTGTGCCTACGTTTGTGTTTTTGTGCATGTGTGCATGGGCATGTGTGTGCGGGTATGGATGTGTGTATGTGGGTGTGCATGTTTGTATGTGTATATACTTATGTGTTCAAATGTTCTTGTGTGTAGGCACATGGATGTGTGCAAGCTTTGTACATGTGTGCACAGGTGTATACATATGTTGATGCAAGCTTGTGCATGCATACACACACATATGTGTGTGCATGTGTGTGTGTGTGTGCATATGCATGTGTGAGTGTGTGTGGTAGGCAAATTTGTTTGTGTAAGTGTGTGTGCATGTGTGTATTTATGTATTTGTGTGCATGCATGTAGGTGTAAGTGTGTGTGTGAGTGTGAAGTGTGAATGTGTGTGGATGTGGGTTTGTGTGTGAGCATGTGCTTAAGTGTGTGTATGCATGTGCATGCATGCATCTATGTGTGTGTGTGTGTGCATATGCATGCGTCTATATCTATGTCTAGGTTGTGCAAGTGTGTGTGGATGCTTGAGTGGATTTGTTCAAGGGCTTGTGATCACATTGATCCATATTTGTTGGTGTATGCATGTGTGTGGCTCTATGCATGTGTTTATGTATGCATGTGCATTAACGTGCAACCTTATACTTCTATGTGTGTGTGTATTTATTTCTGTGTATCTATGTGCATATGTGCATGTGCATGTCTGTGTACATGTATGTGTGTGCATGAATGTGGGTGTGTGAATATGTGTGTGGGTGTGTGCATATGTGTTTCTATATGTGTGTGTGGGTGTGGTCTGTGTGTACTCACGTGTTTGTGTGTGAGTGCATGAGTGTCAAGTTTGTGTGCATGTGTGTATGTGTGTCTATGTATGTGAGTGTATATGTATGAGCATGTATGTGTGCACATGCTTGTGTGTATATGCTTGTGAGTGTTTGTTGCTTACATGCATCCTTTTATATGTGCACAAGTGTGTCAATAACCATGTTCTTATGTGTATGTGTGATTGTGCTTGTCTAAGCATGCATGCGTGCATGTGTGTGTGTGTATTTGTCGTGTGTGCATTCTTATGTCTGTATGTGTCTGCAACAATATGTTTGTGTGTATATGGGTTTGTATGTGTCTGTGTACGTGCATGTGTGTGCATGTGTGTCAGCACTTATCTTTATATGTGCTTTTGTGTGCATGCATGCATGCTTGTGCATGTGTCTGAGCATGCATAAGCACACATGTGTGCATGTGGGTGCTAGGGTCCATGTGTGTTCGTGTGTGTAGGTATGTTGGTATTTATGGTGCACATGTGTGTCTTTCTATGTGCTTGTGTGTATATGTGTATACATGCTCATGTGAGTGTGTTTGTTTGTGTTTTCATGTATGTCTGTATGTGCATGCATGTGTTTGTGTGCATGTGTTGTGTGTGTTTGCAAATATGCATGTGTGGATGTGTGTGTGTGTGTATGAGTGAGTGTATGTGTATGTATGTATGTATTTGCATGTGCATGTGCATTTATGTGTGTATGTCTGTATGTTTATGAGTGTGCATGTTGTGTGTGTCGTGTGTTATGTGTCTATGTGTATACATGAATGTAAGTGTGGATGTGCAAGCATTTGTGTACCTGTGCAAGCATATGCGAATGCATGTGTGTGTGACTGTTTGTTTGTATGCATGTGCCTGTGTATGCATGTGTGTGCGTATATGTTTTTACATGCATGTGTTAGTGTGGGCATATGTGTATGGGTTTCTATCCTTGTGTGTGTGCATGTGTGCACGTACGTGCATCGATGTTGTTGTCTTTGTAATAGTTTGTGTGTGTATGTATGTGTGTGCTTCGGTATGTTTCTACTTGAATATGCATAGATGTGTATGGGCTTGCATCGTGTGTGCATGCATGCGTGTGTGTGAGTGCATGTGTGGTATGAGTGTATGTGTATAAGCATACATGCAGGTTTGTGCGTGCATGTGTGTGGGCTTGTACATGTGTATGTGTGGTCATGTGCACACATTGTGTTTGTGTGCATGTGCTTGTGTGTGTATATTAGTGTGTGTTTTGAACACATATGTGTGGTTGTATCTCTATGTCTATAAGTTCATGCATAAGTGCTAACTTGTGGGTGTGTATGCCTATATGTGTGTGTATATATGATTATGCTTATGTGCATGTTTACATATGTATGCATGTACGTGGGCATGCTTGTGCCTCTGTGTATGTATGTGATGATGTGTGCATTGTGTGCAAGCATCATTATGAATGTCTATATGCATTTGTGTACATGAGTGTGTGTTTATATGCATGCATGTGTGTATGTGTGTGTGCGGATGTGTTTAGGTATGTGTGTATGCATGTGCAAGCATGTGTGTGTGGGCATGCTAGTGTGTGTTTGAGGTTGTGGGTGTTGGTGTCAGTGTGCAAGTGCATGCGTAGTGTGTATATGTGTGCATGCATATGCATGGGTGTGTGTGGTTGCATGCATGTGTTTGTGTTCATGTGTGTAGGTACATGTGAGTGTTTGTGTATGCCCACGTGAGTGTGTGTTGTGCATGAGTGCGTGTGTGTACATGTGCAAAGGCCTGTGCTCATAAGGGTATGTGTGTGTGTGCACATGTACTTGTGTTGTGTGTGTGTGCACATGTACTTGTGTCATGTGTATGTATGTGATCATACAAGTGTGTGCATCTTTGCATGTGCATACATGTTTGCTTCTGTGTGTGTGTGTTTATGTACATGGATGTTTTTGCAAGTCTTTGTGTTTGTAAGCACAAGTGTGTGTTCATGAGTGCTTGAGTTACAACTTGTGCACCTATGCATGCATGCAAGAATGTAACTCATTTATGTGTGTGTGGGGGGAGGGGATGTTTTGTGTATGAGAGTGCATGTGTGCTTATGTTCATTTATGAGTATATGTGAGTGTACTTGTGCATGCGTGTGTATATACATGTGTGTGTATGTATGCATGCATGTGTGAAACCATGTGTGCATGTTTTTGTGCATACATGTGTGTCTATTCATCATGTATATGTGCATCTATGCATGTTTGTATGCGAGTGTGTGGTTGTATGTGTGTGTGTATATGTATGTGTGCATGTTTGTGCATTTGCTTGTGTGTGGGTATGTGTGTGTATGTCTTTGTGTTTGTTTGTGTGCAGGGGTATACATGCATGTCTATGTATATGCTCTATGTGTGTGTCAGTGCGTGTGCATGCCTATTTGTGTGCACATGTGTATGTTTATGTCTGTGCATATGTGCATGTATGTGTGTGTAAATATGAATGTGTGCATGTGTATGTGCATGTGTGTGTTCACACTTGAGTCTGTGTGTGTGCCTATGCATGCATGTGAAAGTGAATACATAGGCATTGTACATGTCCATGTAAATACAAGCATACATGTGTGTATGTATGTGTGTGTGTGCATTGACGTGAGTGGGTACACTTTTGTGTGATTGTGTGTGTGTATGAGTTTGTGTGTGCGATGTGTGCATACGTATGCAAGTGTGTATGCATTTGTGTGTGGATGCATTATTTACTATTTATGTGCCTATGGCCATGTGTACATTCATATGCATATGTATGCATGTGTGTGTGCATGTACATGTGATTTGCATATGTGTGTGTGCATGTGCATGTGTGCATGCATGTGTGTATGTATGTTCATATGGGATTTTTGTGCATATGAGTGTTTGTGAGTGCATACATGTGTGCTTTTCTACATGTGTGAGTGCATATGAATATGCTTGTGCATGCATGTATGTGTGCAAGTGTTTGTGTGTGGATGCACTCTTGTGGGAATTTGCATTTGTGTGCATGTGTGTGCACGTGTGTGTTTGTATGCATGCTTTTGTGCCTGTTTGTGTACATACTTATGTGTGAATTTGTGTGTGTGCATCTGTATATATGTGTATGTGTGTATGTCTGTATGCATGTATGGGTTTATGTGTGTGTGTGTGTGCAGAGGAGTGCGTGTGTACAAGCATGTATTTATGTCAAGGTGTGTGCCTATATGTGTGTGTGGCTTCATGTGAGTGTGTATGCATAAGTGTGTATGTGCACATTTAGGATTGTGTGCATGTGCATGTGCATGTGTGTATGTGCTTCAGCGTGCACGTCTGAATGTCCATGCAACTGTAAGTGTGTATGTGTGCATGTACATGTGCATGTGCACATGTGTGTGTGTCCATGCGCATGTATGTGTGTAGGCGTTGTTGTTTGTGTGTTCATGTGCATGTGCATGTGTGTGCATAAGTGCATATGTGTGTGTGCATTTCTATACATACATGTTTATTGTTTGTGCATCTTTGAACATGTGCACATTCTTATGCAAGTGCGTGTTTTGTGTGTGTGCATGCATGTGTGTGTTTATGTGCATTTATATTTATGATTGCATGTTTGTGAGTGTGTGTTTGTGTATGTGTGTGGGAGTCAGTGCATGTATATATGTGTTTGTGTTGGTATGTCAAGCTAATGCATATGCTTAAGTATGCATGTGTGCTTGGGTGTGTTTTGTGTGAAAAAATGTGCATTGGTAGTTGTATAAGTATGTGTGTGGGCATGCATGCATACGTATGTGTGTACGTGTTTACATGCATGTGTGTGCATATGTTTGTGTGTGTGCTTATATTCTTTGATGTGTGTAGTGTATGTCTATGTGCATGTGAATGTGTTGTGTGCACATGCATGTGCATGTGTGTACGTAAGTCCTTTCATTTGTGCATGTGTGAGTGTGCTTGTGAGCATGTTGGTGTATGAGTATTGATGATTACATGTGTGTATGTTTGTGTGTGCATGCATACATGTACGTGTGTGTTCCTTTTTTTGTATGTAGGTGTATATTTTTGTGCATGTGTTTGTGTGTGTGTGTGCTTGAGTGTGTTCTTGTGTGTGTCTGTGCATGGGACTAATTATGTGTGGGTTTATGTGGGTGTGTATGCACTTATGTGTGTCTACATGTCCACGTGCATGTGTGTGAGTTTGTGTGTGTGAATGTGTTTTTGTGTGTGTGTGTGTGCATGCACGTGAGCATGTGTGTGTGGGTGTGCTTGTGTTAATGTGCATGTGTGGGTGTACTTATATGAGTGCCTCTACAATTTTGTGTGTGTGTATCTTTGTTTGTGTTTATGCATATATGCGCATGTGTGCATGTGTGCACGTCTGCATGTGCATGAGTATGTGTGTGCATGCCTATGCACTTTTGAGTGTGGGAGTGTGTGTGCATGCATGTACGTGTCAGTGCATGTGTCGATGCTTATATGTGTGTATGTGTGTATGCACATACGTGTGTGCATGTACGTGTGTGTGTTCATTTTGTGTTTATGCATTTGTGAATGTGTGCTTGTGTATGTCTGTGTGTGCGTGTGTGTTTGTGTGTATAAGTGGGTATGTGTTTGTCCATGTGTGTGCCTATGTGTTTGCATATGTGTGTGTTTAAGCATGTACGTGATTATGCAATCCTGTGTGTACTTATGTAAGTACATGAATTTGTGTGTGTGTATGCATGTTTATGTGTGTGTTTGTATTTGTGTTTGTGTCTATGTATACATCAGTGTGCATATGCATGTTTGTGTGTGCCTTTGTGTGGGTGCATTCATGCATTCATGCTTGCATTTGTTTAAGTGTATATGTTTTTGTGCACATGTGCCAATGTACATGTGCATTTGTATGTGTGTGCACATGTCTGCTTGTTCACACTTGCATGTGTGTGCACATGCATATGAGTGTATATATGAGCATACTTGTGTGTGTGTGTGTGTCAATGCATTTACCTGTGCATGTGTGCATGCATGTGTATGTCTTTGTGAGTGCTTATGTAGTTCTGTACATGCATGTACGTTTATGTGTTCTTGTTTGTCTTTGTGTATGTGTATGTGTGTCCTTGTGCATGTCAAGGTGTGTGCACATGCATTAATGTGTGTATAGGTGTGTGGTTGTGTCTACATGTGTGTACATTTGTGTGTATTTGTTTGCATATGTATGTGTATGTCTATTTTTGCATGTGAGAGTGTGTGTGCACACATGCAAGCATGTGTGTGCATGTGTATTTTTTATGCATGCATATGCAATGTGTGCGGGTGTGGGTGTGTGAGTGCATGTACTGTATGTGTGTGTGCGTGCTAGTGTTTATTGGCTTATTTGTGTTTATATGTGAGCATGTGTGGTTGTGTGTGCATGTGTGCCTATTCTTGTGCATGTGCATGAATGTTCCTATCTATGTGCATGGGTGCATATGTGTGATTTCATGCATGTGCATCTATGTGTGTATATGCATGTGTATGAGTGAATATGTATGTAGGTGTGCATGCATGGGTGTTTGTGTGTTTGTATGTGTGGGTTTGTGCATTTGTACGTTCTTATATACTTGGGTGCATGTGTGTTTGCTTATGCTTATGTGTGCATGAGTGCGTGCACATATGATTATGGGTTTGTGTGCTTGCATTCGTGTAAGTGCAATGGTGTGTGCATGTGCGCTTGAGTGTGCACGTGTGCTTGTATGTGTGCATGTGGGTGTAAGTGTGTGTGTGTGTGTACATGTGTGTGTGTGTGTGCATGCATATGTATGTGTATGTGTGCATGTGTGTGTGTGCTTGTGTATGTATATTTGTGCATATGTGCATGTGTGTGTGCTTGTGTATGTACATTTGTGCATATGTGCATGCGTGTGTGTTGACATCTTTATGTGTGGTTGAGAGTGTGTATTTGTTTGTGTGTGTAAGTGTTTGTGCTTGTGTGTTTGTATGTACATGCCTTCACATGCACATATCATGTGTTTGTGTGCATGTGTGATTGCCTATGTATGTGCAATTGTGTGTGTGCTTGTATATTTTTCTACTTGTGCATGTGTGTGTCTGTGTGGACATGCTTGTGCATTTGTATGTGTGCATGTGTGTTTGTGTGTAGGTGTGTAAGTGGGTGTGCTTATGTGTGTGGATGCATGATCATGTGTGTGTATGCATTTGTGCGTGCGTGTGTGTGAACCTATGTCTGCGTATGCGTGTACCTGAGTGGTTTGTGTTTGTGTGTGTGTGTTTGCATGTGTGCATTTTTGTGTGTGTTTGTTTCTATGACTATATATGCATATGTGTGGGCTTTCACATTTGTGTATGTGTGTTTAGTGTGTGTGTATGGCTATGTGTGTGCTTATATGTGTGTGTGCATGCATATGTGTTTGTTTTTGTACATTTGTGTTCATATGCATGTTCTGCATGTGTATATGTGTGTGGTTTGGGGTGTGTGTGTGTGTATGTTCATGCATACGTTTGAGTGTGTGTGTGTGTGTGTGTATGCTTTTGCATTTGTATGTGTCTGTGCTTATTTGTTTGTGCATAGGTGTGCATGCAATTATGTGTGAGAGTGTAAGTGTGAGTGCATTTGTCTACATGAATATGAGTGTTCAAGTAAGTGTGTTTGTGTGTCTCTGAGAATCTTTGTGTGTACTTGCATTTGCATGAGTGTTTGTGAAAGTGTGTACATGTGTGTGTGTGTGTGCATGTGTGTGAGCATGTGTGTGTGTGTGAGTAGTTGA
This sequence comes from Vanilla planifolia, assembly GCA_023846275.1. Classification (NCBI taxonomy): domain Eukaryota; kingdom Viridiplantae; phylum Streptophyta; class Magnoliopsida; order Asparagales; family Orchidaceae; genus Vanilla; species Vanilla planifolia. Next base: position 110,825 of record JAIUJO010000332.1, read on the forward strand.
GTATGCATGTGGATGCAAGAATGTGTGCACTTGTGTAATTGTTAGTGTGTGTGAATGAGTGTGTGTGGCTATATGTGTCTGTGTGTGTGTTTATATCTGCATGTGTGTATACATGTAAATATATTTGCATATCTCTAATTGAGCATATGCATATGTTTGTGTGTATCTCTATGTGTAAATGTGCATATATGCATGTATGAGAATTCTTGTGTGTGTGTAGTTGTACGTGTGTGTATATTTATGTGTTACGTTATATGTGTGTGGGTGCATGTGTGTGTGCATGTGTTCAAACATGTGTGCATACACGCATGCATGTGTATATGCATGTGTGTGCATGTGTGCATGTGTGTGCAAGTGTAGGCATGTGTTTGTGTGTACGTGCATGCATGTGTATGTCTGCATGTATGTTTACACTTCTATGTGTGCATGTGTGCATTTATGTGTGCGTGTGTGCACATGAATGGGTTTGTGAATGTGTGCTTGTTATTTGTGTGTGTATGTGTATGCATGTGTGGGTGTTTCTATGAGCATGTCCATGTGTGTGTATGCATTTCTGTGTATATGGTGTGTACATGCATGCATGTGTCTATGTGTGTGTGTGTACTAGTTGTGCACATGTGAAGGTGCATCTATGTGAGTGCTTGCATATCTTCATGCACACTTGCGTGCATGTGTGTGGGTGTTTGTGTGCATCCACATATATGTACATCTATGTGATATGTGTATGTGTGTGTTTATGTTGTGTATCTATGTATGTGTGTGTTCATGAGTGTGTGGGTGTTTGTATATGCGTGTTTGGGTATGTTCATGTGTACATACATTTATGTGTGTGGATATTTCTATGTGTATGTGTTTAGTTGTTTCTGTGCATGTGTGTGTTTGTTTATGCTTGTGTGTTTATGTTTATATGAATGTGTGCACATGTGAGTGTGTGAATGTATGCATTTTATGTGTGTGCATATGTGTGTGTGTTGTGCATGCATGTGTGCGTGTGTGTGTGGGTGTGTTTATGTGTTTGTGTATGTGCACGTGTACATGTCTGTAAGCTTATATGTGTTTGCATGTGTATGTGTGGGCCTGTGTGTGTGTACACTTATGTTCTTTCGTATGTGTGTGTGGGTATGTGTAGGCATGTGTGCTCATTTGTATGTGTGGCTATATGTTTGCATGTGTATCTATGTATTCATGTATATGTGAGCTTATGTATGTGTGTGGGTTTATGTGTGTTCATATGTATATATTTATGTGTGTACATGTGTGGTTGTGAGGATAGGGGGAGGGGTGCATTAGTGTGTGTGTTTGTGTGCATCCATTAGTGTGTTCTTGCTTGTGTGTGTGTGTGTGTTGTGGGTGCATATGTGTGTTTGTTTGTATAGGTGTTTGTGGGATTGTGTGTGTGTGTGTGTCTGTGCGTAAGCATGAGGGTGTATATGTATATGAATGCACACGTGTTAATGTGGGTATGTGTTCATGTGCATGTGTATCATTGTTTGTGTACATACGTATGTGTTTGTGAGTGTGCATGTGTGTGCACATGTGTGTAGGTATGTATGCATATGCTTATGAACATTTGTGTGTGCATGCATGTGCATGTATGTGTTCTTTTACATACATGTGTGGGTGTGCACATGTGAGCATATGCATGTGTGCATTTGTGCACATATGTGTGACAGAGAGAGTGTGTGTGTGTTTCTGTGCATGCATGTGTTTGTCTGTGTGGGTGTGTAAGGGATTGTGAGTATGTGTCTACATAAATGCATGTGTGCATATGTGTATATGCATGCACATAGGTGTACATGGGTGTGTGTGTGTGTGTGCCCAATTAACCAATTTCTCGTCACTAGAGTTGATCCTAAAGAGATACCCCTTCCTCGTGCATGTGTGTGCACATGTGTGCAGGTATGCATGCATATGCTTATGCACATGCATGTATGTGTGTGTGAGTACGTGTGTGTGCATGTGCATGTGATTATGCAGGTGTGTGCTCTTGTGCATATATGTACAGGGGTACATGTGTGCACCTGCATGCACTTGTGTGTGAGTGAGAGAGAGTGTGCATGTGTTTGCACATATATGTGTGTGTGTACATGAGTGTGCATGCACATGTCTATGTATATGTGTGTGTGTGTGTGTCCATGTATATGTCTAGGCATGTGCATTTATGTATGTCTATCTGTGTGTGAATATATTTGTGTGCTTGTGTATGTTTTTGTTTGTGTATGTGTGTGTGCAGGAACTCGTGTGTGAAAGCGCATGTGTGTGCATGTGCATGTGTATGCATGTATATCAACTTGTGCCTATGTTTAAATGCATACGTGCATGTGTGCTTGTGTATGCTTTCATGTACATGTGTGTGTGTCATGTGTGTATGTGTGGTTGTGTATGCACATCATGTATGCTTATGGGTGTGTGTGTGCATCTGTGTCTATGTATGTGTGTGTGTGGGTGGGTGAGTTTGCATATGTACTTATGTGTGTGCATGGGTGTGCATGTGCTTGTGTATGTATATCTACACATGTGTGCATGGGTGTGCCATGTTCTCTTATGGTGTATGCATGTGTATGTGTATGTATGTGCACATATGTGTGTGCTGGTGTGTGCATATGTGTGTTCATTTGTTTGTGTCCATGCATGTATGTGTACATATGTGTGTTTGTGTATATGCATGTTTTTATGTGTGTTTATGCATGCACGTGTATGAGTTTATGCATGTATGCGTGTGTACATGGGCTTACATGTGTGCATGTGCAATCATGTGTATGTGAGAATGTATTTATTTTTGTGCAACTGTGTGTGTATGCATTTTTTTGTATGCATGTGCATGAGTTCATGTGCATATATGAGTGTGTTTTTTTGCCTGTGTGAATGTGAGTGTGTGTGATCATATTCATGTATGTGTGCTTGTGTATTTGTATTTATGTGTGCATATATTTGTGCATGTGTCTGAGTATTTTTGTGCATGTGCATGTGTTTTTGAATGCGAGTATGTGCACTTGGGTGTGTGTATGTGTGTCTATGTTTGAGTGCATGTGTGTGCACATGTGTGCATGTCTATTAACCTTTATGTGTACATGTGTGTGTGTGTGTCTTTGCTTATGCATGTACATGTATGTGCATGTGTTTGTTTGTGCATGCTTGTGTGTATGCATATGCATGTGTGTGTGTGTGAATGTGTGTTTGTGTGTACACGTATGTGTATATATGTGCATGTGTGTGTGTGTACATGTACGTGTGTGCATGAGTGTTCTTGTGTGGATCTACATTTGTACATGTCCGTGTGCATGTCAAACGTGAGTGCAATCATACATATTTGTGTGTGTGGGTGTGTGTGTGTATGTGCATACACATGATCATGTATGTTTATTTATGTGCATGTATGCTTGTGTGTGTACATGTGTGTGTGTGTGTATGCATGTGTGTATTTGCGTGCACGCAAGTTTCTATGTGTGCCTATGCATGTAAGTGTGTGTTTATGCATGTATGTGTGTGTGTGGGCTTCCATGTATGCATATGCATTCGTGTGCTTGTGAGCATGAATTTAGTTTTGTGCAATTGTCTGTGCGCATATTTTTTGCATGCATATGTGTGTGTGTTCATATGCATATGTGAGTGTATTTGTGTGCTGGTGTGAATGTATGTGTGTGTGAGCATGTTCATCTATGTGTGCTTATGTGTTTGTATTTATGTGTGTCCTAGTATTTGTGTGCATGTGTATGTGTTTTTCAATGCGTGCATGTTCACTTAGCTGTGTTTGTATGCGTGTCTATGTTTGAGTGAGTGTGTGTGCATGTGTGTGTGCATGTATGTGCATGTCTATTAACCTTAATGTGTATGTATGTGTGTGTTCCTATGCCTATGCATGTACATGTGTGAGCATTTGTTCATTCATGCATACTTGTGTGTGTGCATGTGCATGTATGCGTAGGTGTGTTTGTGTGAATGCATGTTTGTGTGTGCACGTATGTGTATATGTGTGCATGTATGTGCATGTGCATGTACGTGTGTGCGTGTGCATTCTTGTGCATGTTGATGGGTAAATGTGTGTGTGCAGGTCAAACATTAGTGCAAGCATGTATATTTGTGTGTGTGGGTGTGTGTGTGTGTGTGCATGCATATGGTCATGTATGTATGTTTGTGTATGTGTATGCATGTGTATGTGTGTGCATGTGTGTGTTTTTGTGTGCACTTGAACATGTCTAAAATGTGAACTGTTTGCATATGTCTATGTGAATGCATGTATGGGGGTGTGGATGTGTGTGTGCATGCGGGTACATGCATGTTTTGTGTGTGTATGCATGTGTGTGTGTACATGTCCATTTGTGTGCATGTTTTTATGTACTTCTGCATATATGTGAATGTTTACATTGTGTGGATTTGCATGTGTGTGTGTGTATGCATGTGTGTTTGTGTGGGTGTGTTTGAATGCATGCATGTGTGTGCATATATGTGTACACCTATGCACATGTATGTGTTTGTGTGCAAGCATGTCCACATGTGCACATGTTTGTGTGGGTGCACTTTACGGGTGTTTGTGTGTTTATGGCTGGATGGGTGGTTGTGTGGGTGTTTGTGCACATACTTGTGTACATATGCATGAGTGCACGAGTGTGTATGCATGTGTGCATGTACATGTGCGGATGCATAAATATTTGTGTGTAGGTGGATGCATGTGTACTCAAATTTATGTTCAAGTGTGTGCATCCATATCTATGATTATGAATGCGTGTCGTGTGTGTTCACATGCGTGTGTAGGCATATTTGAATGTCTATGTGATTTGTGTGTGCTACTTATGTGTTGATTTGTGTGTGTTCATATGTGTGCATGTGTGTGTGTGCATAAGGGCTTGTAATTGCTTGTACTATGTCATGCACACATGCATGTGAGTCTATGTATGTGCGTGCAAATGTGTGTGCATGTGTGTGTATATGTGCTTATGAATATGTGTATATAAGTGTTTGTGTGAATCCACTTGTGTGTGTTTGTACAAGCACATATGTTTGAGTGTGCATGTGCATGTGTATGGCAATGTGCATCCATGTTTATGTTTGTGTGTGCATCTGTGTGCATGTGTGGGTGTATGCATATGTGTTTGTGCCTATGTGACGGTGGGTTTGAGTGTGCAAATATTTAATTATGCATGTGTACAAGCATGCATGTGTCTGCAAGCATGCATATGTGTGTGTGCAAGCATGTGTTTGTGCATACACACATGTTTGTAAGTGCATGTGTGCATGAGTTTGTGTGTGTGTGGTTATGCATGTAAAAGTGTGTCCATCAGTGTGTGTGTGTGTGTGCATGTTTGTGTGTCTATCTATACATGATTGTGAATATCTATGTATGTTTATGTATATTTGTGTGTCAATGTGTGCATAATTATTAATATGTGTGTGTGCGAGTAAGTATCTATCTGTGTACATGTGTGCAAGTGTGTGCATAGGTGGGAAGGGGATGGTATAAGCAAGTCTATGTGGATATGTGTGCATGTGTGTGTGTGTCTACGTCTATGTGTGTGTGCATGTGTTTGTGGGTGTGCACATGTGTGCTATGTATGTGCATGTGTGTGTGTTCGTGTTTATGTGCTTATGTATATGTGTGTGCGAGTGTTTGTTTGCATGTGTATATGCATTCATGTAAGTAGATGTATGTTTGCATGTGTGTGCATCTTATTGTGTGTTCATGTGTGTGTTCATGGGCATACGTGCGTGTGTGTGTGTGCCATCATTTGTGTGTTTGTATATTTGTATGTGTGTGCAAGCATGCACATGTGTGGGTGTGTTTCTTTGTGTCTGTGCGTATGATGGTATGCGAGTGCATGTGATTTTGTATGTGTGCATGTGTTTGTGTGTGTGTCTGCATGTCTGTGTGCTCTTATTTGTGTACATGTGAGTGTGTGTACATAGGTATGAGTTCATGTGTGCATGTGTGTGTGTGTATCTTTGTGCATGTGTGTACTTATGAGTGTATGCATATGTAGTTGCATAAGCATGTGGGTTTATGTGTTTGTACATGTGAATGTGTATGCATGCATTTGTGTTTGCTTACATGTGTGTGTGTGTGTGTGTGCATATGTGTGTTCATTTTGTATTCTTGCATACATGTTTGTGTGTATACATATGTGCATATGTGTGTGAGTCTATGTATGCTTGTACTTGTGTGTGTGCATGTGCATATGCGTTTGTACGTGTGTGTTTGTGTTCATGTGCAAGCATGAGTGTCTATTTGTGTATAAGTATGTTTTGTGCGCATGCATGTGTATATATATGTGTGTCTAGTGTGTGCAGATGTGGGCTAGTGCACATGTTTGTGCATAGGCGTGTGCATGCAAGTTTGTTTGTCTGTGCATGCACATGTGTGTATTTATGTCTTTATGTGTGCATTCATGTCTGTGGGTGTGTACATGTATGTGTGTCTATCTCTTTTTGTATCTATATGTATGTATGCATGTGTGTTCGTAGGTGTGTGCATGTATGTTATATATGTGCATGTGTGTTCGTGGGTGTGTGCATGTATGTTGAGTATGTGCATGTTTATGGGTGTGTATGTACGTGCGTGTGAGTGTTTGTTTGTGGGTGCATATGCATTTGCATATCCATGTGTACGTTTATGTGCATTTGTTCTTGAGTGTGGGCATGTGTGTGTTCGTGTGCATAGGTGTGTGTGTATACATTCACATGTGTGTTTGTACATTTGTGCATGTGTGCAAGCATGCATATGTGTGAGTGTGCTTGCATGTTTGTGTATGTGTGAGCCTATTTGTATATTTGTAAGTGTGTGCATGTGCTTTTGTGTGTGTATGTAGGTATGCATTCATGTGTGCATGTGCGTGGGTGAGTCTTTGTACACGTGTGCACTTGTGAGTTTGTCTATGTGCACGTGTAGTTGCATATGTGTGCATATTTATGTGTTGATGCCTATGATTGTACGTGTATGCATTTGTTTGTGCTTGTATGTTTTTGTGTATATATATATATGTATGTGCATGCATTAGTCTACGTATATGTGTGTATGTGCCTGATCATGTGTGCGTCTTTGCAAGTGTTTTTGTTCATATATATGTGTGTATGTGGATGTGCATGTGTATATATCTATGCCTATTATGTGTATGTGTGTGCATGTGTGGGCTAGTGCATATGTGTGTGCATAGGCATGTGTGTGTGTGTACACATTTGTATGTGCATGCATGTGTGTGTGCATGTGTGTGTGTGTGTTAATGTCTTTAGGTGTATGTTTGCATGTGCATGTGTGTGTGTCGATTTATATCTCTATGTATGTGAGGACATGTGCATGCATGAATGCTTGAGTGTGTATGTGTATCCATGTCTATGTGTGTTCAAGTGCATGAGTTTCTGTAGTGTGTCTACATGTATGCATTTTGTGCGTGTGCATGTGTACATGGGCTTTCCTATGTGTTTATGTGTATGTGTGTGCTTGTGTGTGTGTGTGCATGTGTGGTTGTTTTTGCTCCTATGTGTGCTTGTGTGTGTGTGCATGGGCATGAGTCTGTGTGGGTGTGTGTGTCCATGTGTGTGTGATTGTGAGCTCGTGTTTATGCATGTTGTGTGCATGTGTGAGTGCATGCGAGCATGTATATCTCTATGTGTATGTTTTCTTCAGTGTACATAAGTGCACTTGTGCATTTGTGCATTTGTTCATGTATTTGTGTGTATGTGCATGCCTGTGGGTAAGTTTGTGTTTGTTTTTTCATGTACGTTGGTGTGTGAGAGTGAGAGAGAGTACGTGTGCATGTGTGTGTGCATGTGCATGCATTTGTTGGTGTTTGTGCTTTTGTATGTGTGTGCATACGTGTGTGTGCCTATGCGTTTGTGTGGATGAGTGTGCTTGTGTGTGTACAAAGATTAAAAACTCAACTTGTTGATTTTGGAGCCAAAGTCCATGCCCATTGTGGAGTGGCAAATGCATAATAAATTATATTTTTAAATATCCATATGGTTAGTTTGTTAAATATTTTTTCTTCATAATTATGAGACATAGGATTATTACGATTCATACATATTTGAGGTAATTTTTGTAGTGAGGCACTATGTAATATTTGGTTTTTAAAATTAAGTCTTTTTGAGTTCTAAAATCTTATAATTAAAAAAAAGGTTTCAACCTAAGCACCAAACCCCTCCGTCAAGCCTGAAGGTTCGAATCCTACAGTAGCTTGGGCTAATCAAGTCTGGCCATGATTCTTAAACCTAACTTAGGCATATGAGTTGATTTAGATGTTATTGATAAATAATTGGTTTGGGTCAAGTGGGACCCATTTTAATATTATGCTCAGGTGTCTAGGTAATGACATCCCAAGGGCACTTGGGACAGTCAATCCTGATAAGCTAAGCTATATATTATGCGTAGAGGAAGTAATATATGGACAAATCACTTGCATTGCTTTGCAATATGGGTCTAAATAGACAACATTTTTTTTCTAAACTTGAGCACATTTATACCAACTAATCACTTGTTTTTGTGATCAAATGGTCAGGTTTTCCTCCATAATTATGAATAGTTTTTTCCATCTAGTCATCATTCAGAATGCTTGATTGAATGGTTGAGAGGCCCTTCACCTTTATCAATGTTATCCTAATCGTCATCCCCATCCATCCAGCTATTGGATCTAATGATCCAGATTATATCTTGTTGCGATCAGATCTTGTCCCTTTAACAATTATTTTGATTAGATAGTTCCTTCTTTCTTTTCTTAAAATCAAAAGACAGTTGCCTTTCATCTTCTTTTGTCTCTTGTAATGACTATCTTTTGGAAAAGCTAATCCTAAATGTTTGGGGAGTCATTTTGAGATGTTTTTATTTTGATTATAAATAGATATCATTTAATAATATTTTTTCGTTATTGAATCAACTTAAAATTTTCATAACATCGATTAATGTAGGGATATTGGCTTTGATTTGGGACTAAAACTATTGGTTATCAAAGTGAAGAGTTATTCAATGACATAGGTTCAATAAATCAAGTTGGAACCTTCGAGAGCTCACTCAGAGAGGTATGAATCGACCAGGAGAACTTTCAAAATTATAATTAAACCTGACAGAGAGTTTATCCCCCACCCTACTTCTTCACCTTTGGCATTAATGCTTGGCTTTTCTTGATAAGGACTAAATGCAAAGTAGAAAGCCTGGTCTTCCCTTTTTTCCAACAATGTATCATTCAAGAGAAGTCCAAAATCGAGAGCATTAAATTTGGAAGTGCTTGTAAGAGCTATAAGCTTTTTCAATTATTATTTTTCTACTCTCTTATATAATCTTTTTGCATCAACACAGTAGCATCTACATTATTAATTAGTTTGTGCCACTCTTGTTTGAATAATTAAAAGTGTAAGAATTTTGCAAATAAAAATTTTTGTAAAGCTTTTGATTATTTTCATGTTGTTGATTTTTGTGGATTTTAATGACCCATTGAAGCACGAATTTTTAATTGGTTTACCCAACAAATTTCAACAAAATAGAGTTGTTAGTGGAAGCTAGAATAGTGATTGAGAGCAGATGTTGGCACATGTTTTTCTCGATCCACTAGAAAATTCTTGGTGCATTTCTTTTATAGTTGAGAATTTTCATTTCGTCAACTATCTTCTTAAAAAAAAATTTATTTCTATGCATAAAAAGTTTTCTTTAATTAAAATTTTTTCCAAAATTAAAAATCTTGTTAAACATATAATTCAACCTTTCCCTCTTATATGTTTCTCCTCACACTATTCACATTAAGTGGTATCAAAGCGAGGTTTCAATTAAAACAAAAAATTTTCGAAGGCAATTTTTCACGGCACTTCCTTGTGTTGAGAACAATGTGAACTTATCTGAGAGAGCTTTGTCATATTGACCACCTTTGTTCAAATAAAAGTTTTATATTCATTAGACAAATCATATGTATTTAATTTTAGAATATGATCATTTCAATATTTGGGATATTCTTAAAAATTTATTTGAGTTTTCAACTAAGATTGTTGGCGTAGAAAAAGTGAGAAACTCATTAGGTGAATTCACTCCCAAGTGAGAAAATCTTTCTTGTCTACATGCATATGTATTTATGCATTTTTATGTATCTATGTGTGGTGTGCATGTGTGTATATGGGTTTATGTGTGTGTTGGCTTGCATGCATTTGTGTGTGTGTGTGTGGAAGTGTGTTTGGTGGTCTATGAGTGTGCATGTGTGTGTGCACGAGTGCATGCACGTGTGTGTGTAAGTGTGTGCACATATGCACATGTGCATGGCTCGTGCATACACAAATGTCCAAGTGTGCTTGCAATTGTGGGTGTTTGCATGCATGGGTGTGAGTGTGTGTGCTTATTTGTGTGCATGTGTGCATGTGTGTGTGTGTGCTTGTGTAAGTGTACGTGTGTGTGAGTATGTGTTCGCATGGCTATGAGTGCATGTGTCCGTGCTTGTTCATGTGCACTTACATTTGCATATACATATGAGTGCATGTGTGCATGCCCGTGCTCATGTTGCATTTATGCATGTGTATGTGTGTGCCAGTGTTGGCATGCAAGTGCATAAGAATGTGTGTGTGTTTATATGATTGTGGGGGAAATGTGCATGTGTGCATGCATGTATGCTTTGTGTGCATGTGCATTTGCATGCATGTGTGCAAGAGTTTTGTGTGCGTGTGTGTACATTCATGGTTGTGGATGTGTGTTCGAGTGTTGTGTATGTGTGTGGGTAGGCATCTTTGTGTGCGACAGTGCTTATGCATGCATGTGTGCATAAGTCTATGTCCATGTGCATGTGCATATGTGTGTACATTTGTGTGTGCTTGTTTGTGTATGTGTGTGTTTCTATGGGTTTGTGTCCATAGTTGCATATATTTTTTCATGTGATTGTGTATGTGTGTGTATGTGCATATGTGTGCATTCTTGTGCACGTGTGTGTGCATATGTGTGAGCATGCATGTTTGTGTGTGCCTGTGCCTGAGCATTCATATGAGTGTACATGTGTGAGTGTGTATGCATCTAAGTCTATTTGTGTGTGAATGTGTTAGTTTATGTGTGTGCATTTGTTTGTGTAAGAATGCACATGTGTTTGTGTATGTGTGTGCATATGCATATGCGTGCGTACTTGTGTATGTTTTTGTGGGTGCATGTGTGTGCTTGTGCGTGGGTGTGTGTGTGGTTGTGTGCATATATGTGTGTTTGTGAATGTGTTTGGTTGCTTATGCATGTTTGTGTGCATATGTATGTGTGTGCATGTGTGTGTGTTTGTGTTTGTATGTGCATGCATTAGTTATGTGTTTGTGTGTGCTACTACTTGTGGGCATGTGGGTGGGTCTGTGTGTGAATGAGTGTGTGTGTGTGCGCATGTGTGTGCATGCATGTACAGACATGTCTATGTGTTGGTGTGTATGCATGTGTGCGTGTGTTCTTGTATATGTATGTATGCATGCATTCATGCTTGTTCACGTGTGTATGTGTGTATGCATGCACTTGTGTGGGTGTGTGAGTATCCTCGTGTGCACGCATATTTGTCTATGTATGTGTGTTTACTTATGTGCATGCACATGTGTGTGTTTGTGCTTTGTGTGTATGCATGTGCAGGTGTGTGTATTTGAATTTGCATCTGCATGTATGCTTGTTTGTGTGCTTGTACATGTGCTTGTATGTGTATGTGTTATGCAAGTGTGTGCATGCACATTCACATTTTTATGCATGTTTATGCACTTGCATGTGTGTCATTGTGTGTGTGTGAGAGAGAGATAGAGAGATAGTGTGCATGTGTGCATATGCATCTATGTGCATGCATGTGTGTGCAGCCATTTGTGTGCATATGTGAATGTGAGTCTACATATGTGTCTGTGCATGTTTGCTTGTGTATGTAAGCATGTGTGCTCATGTGCATGAGTGTTATGTGCATGTCTTTGTGTGCGTATGTGAATGTGTGTTTACATGTGCATCCACATGTGTCTGTGTGAGTGTGTACGTTAGTGTATATTTGTATGCATGGCTATGTGTGTGGGTCTTTGTGCATGCGTGTTAGTCATTATGTGTATGAATGTTAGATTTTGTGTGCATGTGTGTGTGTTCTTGTCTATGCATGTGTGTATATGCATGTGTGTGTGAATGTTTTTTTCTGTATACATGTGTGTTTGTATGTGTCTGTGCATGCATGTGTGTTTGTGTATCCATGTGTGTGCATGTGTATCAGTGTATGTACTTGAATGTATGCACGTGTGTTTGTGCATGTGTGTATGTGTGGGTGTGTGAGTGCATGGGTGTGCATATGAGTGTTTGTGTGTGTGATGCATGCATCAATGTTCTTATGTATTTGCATGTTTCTACGTATGTGTGTTTGTGTGTGTGTGTGCTTATGTTTATGCATGTGAGTGTGTGTTCATGTGTGCATGCATCTGCATCATTGTGGGTGTGCATGTGTGTGTGGTTGTCTGCTTGTGTCTACACATGTTTGTGCATATGTGCATGTGTGCCTGCATGCACATGTGTTTTTTTATGCATGTGTAATCATGCATGTATGTATATATGCCTACATGTGTGCATGCATATGTGTGTGCATATGTGTGAGTGTTTGTGTATGTGCACTGATTCGTGCTTGTGTGTATGTGTGCATGTGCATGCTTTTATGTGTGTGGATGCATGTGTGTGTGTGTACCAATCTCTATGCATGCATGCATGCATGTGCCCATGCTTGAGTGTGTATAAGTGTGTGTGCATGTATGTCTGTGTTTGTGCATTTGTACATGCAATCATGCTTGTGCACTTGTAGATGTTAATGTGTGCATATGTGCATATGTGTATGCATTCGTGCACATGTGCATGTGTGTGTGCTTTTGTTTTTATATGTGTGTTTTCTTGTGTGTGCACGTATGTGTGATCATGTGTGTGTGTATGCATTTGTGTGTATGCCTGTGTGCAAGCCAGTGTGTGTGCGCTTGGGTATGAACTTGTGCTAGTGCATATGTTTGTGTATACATGTGCATACATCTACATATGCTTATGTGTGCATGGGTGTTCACATGTGAATATGTGTGTGCATGCATGTGCATTTGTGTGTGTGCTTGTATCTATGTCTTTGTGTTTGTACATGTGTTTATATGTGCATGTGTGTGTGTGCTTATATGGATATGTATGTGTGCAGAAGTGCGTATGTGAGCTTGTAGATTTTTGTGTTTGCATATGTATGTGCATGTGTGTGTCTACTTTTGTGTGTACATTTGTTTGTGTATGCATTTGTTTGTGTGTATGCATTTGTTTTTGCATATATATGTGTGTAAGAATGTAAGTTGATCTGATCATGTAAATGTGCATTTGTATTCATGCATGTTCATATGTGTATACCTATGTGTGCATGTATGTGCATGTAAGCATGTGTGTATGTGTGCATGTGTGCATGTGTGTGTTTGCACATGGGTACATGCGTTTGTGTTTGTGTGAGCATGTATGTGCATGTGACCATGAGTATGTGTGTGTGGGTGAGTGTGCATGTGCATGCATATTTGTATATATGCATGTCTATGTATATGTGTGTACCTGTGTGTGTGTGTATATTTTCACAGGTTTTCATGTATATGTGTGAGCATGCTTTTGTGTGTGCCTGTGGATATGCATGTACATTCCAACATGCCCTCATGTGTGTATTTGTGCATGTGTGCATGAGTGTGTATGTGTGCATTTGTGTGCATGTGTGTGCTTGTGTGTGTGTGTTGCATGCACATGTTTGTGAATCTATTTATATGTTTTCCAGGTGTGTGTGTGTGTGTGTATAAGTGCCTAATTATGTGCATGCAACTTTGTGTTTGCATATGTGTGCATTTATGCTTATGTGTATCTATGTGTGTGTGCTTGTGTGTCTACATGTGTGTATGTGCATGTTTGTGTGTGTGTGTGTGCATGTGTGAGAGCTTGTGAGTGTGCTTATCTGTGTACCTTTGTAGGATCGTGTGCGTGAGTGTTTGTGTGCATGTGTGTGTGCTTCTGTGTGTGTTAGTGTGCACATTTGTGTCCATACATGCATGTTTGTGTGTTTGCTTGTATCTATGTTTATGTGTGCATATGTGAGTGTATGTTTATGTTTGGGTGTTCATGGGTGCCTATGTGTGTGGATATGTATTTCCATATATGTGTGTGTGGGTGTGCTTGAATGTATATGTGCAAATATGTATGTGTGTACACACATGTGTGTATGTGTGTGTTTGCATGTGTTTATGGATATATGCATACTAGTGTGTGTTTTTTCATGTGTGGTTGTGTTTGTATTTGTATTCATGTGTGTGATCACATGTGTGTTTTTGTACGTGGCCATGAGAGTGTGGGTGTGTGAGTGTGCATTTGTGTACATTAATGTGTGTGTACATGTGTGCTCATGTATGTGCTTGTTTGTGTGTGCATGTGTGTCTAGAAGTGTGTGTGTGTGTGAGCATGAGTGTGTGCATCTTTGCATGTATGTATGTTAGCATGCTTGTGCATGTGCATGTGGGTGTGTATGTGCATTCCTTCCTATACATGCATCCATTTGTGCATGTGTACATAAGTGTGTGCGTATTTGTGCATGCATGTGTGTGTGTGTGTGCATGTGTGCTTGTGCATGGGTGTTTGTGTGTGTGTGCTTGTGCATGTTTGTATGTATGGGTACATGTGCACATATGTGAAGGTGTGTGTGTGCGTGTGTGTGTATGTCCATGTTTGTATATTTTCTTGTGTGTGCGTGCATTCACGTGTGTTGTTTGTTTGTGCATGCATGTCTATGTGTGTACATGTGTGTGTGTGTGTGCATGCATGCATGGTCGTTGGTGTGTGTGTGTGTGCAAGCATATGCATGCATGTGTGTGCATTTGTATGTATGCGTATGTGCTTGTATGCATGTGTTGTTTTTTGCATGTGCTTATGTGTGTACAAGTGTGTGTGCCAGTGTATGTGTGTGTGTGTATTTGGGCAAGTGTGTATGTGTTTGGGTGCAAATGCAAGCATTTGTGTGTGCACATGTATACTTGTATGTGTGTGCTTGTCCCTGTGCATGTGCTTATGCATGTGTGTGCGTGAGCATGCATATATCTGTGCATGCGTGTGTGTATGCATTCATGTATGTGTGTTTACGTGTACATATGTGTCAGCATTTCTGTTCATGTTTCTATGTGTGTGCGTGTGCGTGTGTGCATGTGTGTGCATGTATGTGTTCTTATTTATGTGTATGGGTAGGTGAGTGCATGTGTGGAAGCATATGTGTGTGTGCATGTGTGTGTAAGTGAGCATATGTGTGCGTGTGCATGTGCCTGCATAAATGTTCATATATAAGTATGTTTTTGTGTATATATGCACATGTGGGTGTATGCATATATGTTTGTGTGTTTGTATTTGTAAATGCATGGATGTGTGCATTTGTACTATGAGTGCACTTCTTTGCATGTATACATCCTTAATGGTTTACATGTTTATGTGTGTATGTATCTATGTGTGTGGATGCATGTATGTGCATGTGCATATGTGTGTGCATGTATGCATACATGCATGTGAAAGTGTGTGCATGTTTAGAGGCACATACATGTATGCATGTGTGCGTGTCTTTTTGTGTGCATGTTCTTAGGTGTGCACATTTGCATGTGCTTATGTGTGTGTGTGCATGCATATGTAGCTGTATGTGTATTGGTGCTTGTACATGTGTGTGTATGTATGCTTATGGCTACTTGTGAGTGTGCATAGCTATGTGCATGGTGTGTGTGTGTGTTGGTGTCTATGTGCATGTGTGTGTGTTAGTGCATGCATGTGTGTTTGTGCTAGTGTGCATGACATGTGTGTGTGTGCATGTGTGTGCATTTGTGTGCTTGTGTGTATGTTTTCACATGAGTGTGTATGCTTGTTTGTGTGTGCTCTGCATGCATGTGTAGTTCTACATGTGTGTGCATGTGTGTATGCATATGTCTATGCCATTGTGCATGTGTGTTTATACATGTGTTTTCTTATGTATTCATGTACTATTGTATGTATTTTTACATTGTTATGTATCTACATTTGTGTACATGTGTGTATATGTATGTGAGAATATGTGCAACTGTGATTCTATGTGTCCATGTCTGTGTGTATATCTATGCATGTATGTGTGTGTGTGAACATGTGTTTGTGCATGTGGGTGTGTGCACGCATATGTGTGTATGCCTTTACATGTGTGCATAGGTATGTATGCAACTTTTTGTGAGTCTATGTATGTATGCATGTGTGCCTTTGTGCATGAGCGTGTGTGCATAGGTGTGTATGTGCGTGCACACATATGTGTTTGTTCTTTTGTACATGTGAGTGTGAAAGTGCATGTATGACCATTCAAGCATGTGCATGTATGTGCATTATACATGTTTATGTACCAATATGTAGGTGCATTTGTATGTGTCTGTGTGCTTTTGGGTGCATGTGTGTGTGCATCCATGCATTTGTGTAGGTGTACATGTGTGCACCTATATGTGTGCTTGTGCATGCATTTACATCTACCTGTGTGTATGTGTACATGTGTGAGTGCATTACTGTGCACATGTGTGTGTGGTACAGGTCTTTATGCATTTGTTTGTGCATGTAAGCATGTGTAGGTGCACATTTGTGATGTGTGTGTGTGTTTGTGTGTCCCTTTGGGCATGTGTGTGTTCATATGCAACACACATTCATGCATGTATTTGTGTTTTATGTGTGTGTATTTTTGTGCATTCATGTGTTACATGTATGTTTGTTTGTGCATGTGTGTGAATGTGTGTGTTTACATGTATTGGCATGCATGTACATGTGTGTTTATGCATGTACATGTGTATGTGCAAGCATGTGTGCATATGCATGTACCTGTATGTGTGTGTTTGCACATTTGTGCATGTGGTCATGTGTGTGTGCATGTGTGTTAGTGTTTGTATGCATGTGAACATGTTTATGTGTATTTGTGCAAGTGTGTGTACATGCACGTGCATTTGTGTGTTTGCTTATATGTGTGTGTGGGTGTGTGTACATGAGTGTGTATGTGTCTCCATGCACATGCACATGAGTGTGCATGTGCATATGTGTACAGGTGTGTGCATGTGCAAGTTTGTGAGTGCTTGTGTGTGTGTAGTTATCTGTGTGTTAATGTTTGTGTGTGTATGTGTGCATGTGCATATGGTTTTGTATGTGTGTGCATGTATGTGCATGAGTATCTATGTACGTATGTGGACATCTACATGTATGTGTACATACATGTCTATGTGTGCATACGTGTTCAAGTGTAAGTATTTGTGTGTATATTTGTGCTTCTATGTGTGCATGTGTTTATGTGCATGGGTATGTGTGTTTGTAGATTCCTGCTTATGCGTCTAAGTTTATGTACATGCATGTGCATGTGTGTGTATGGGTGTTAATGTGTGCATGAATATGTGTATAGCTTTGTGTGTGTGTGTAGGCATAAGTGAGTGTAGGTTTGTGAGCATATGTATGTACGTGTGTCATGTGTGCATGCATGTGTACATGGGCGTGCTTGTGTGTTTGTATGCATGTGCATGTGTGTGCATCCGTGTGCATGTGTGGGTGTCTTAATGCATGCATGTGTGTGTGTATGTATGCATGTGTATGTGTGAGTGCGTGTGCATGTGCATGTATTATTACACGTGTGTGTGTATCTTTGTGCATCAGTGTGTGTATCTATGCATGTGTACAAGTTTGTGTTTGTGTATATTCGAGTGTGTGTGGGTTTATTGGTGTGCATATGAGTGCATGGGTGTGCACTTGAGTCTACATGAACACGTGTGCATTTGTGTGCATGTTTATGTGTATTTTGTTCGTATGTGTGTGTTTGTGTGTGTGTGTGTGTGTGTGTTTGTTTGTGCATGTGTGAGCTTTTGTGTATATGCATGCATTTTTTATTGTGTGTGCACATGTGCAAATGTGTTCATGGGTGTGTCTTTGTGTTTTGTGTATCTGTGCTTGGTGTGTGCATGTGCATGTTTACATGAATGCATGTATATGTTTGTGTGCATGGGAGCATGTGTCTATATGTGTGTGTGTGTGTGGGCATGTTTGCATGTGTGCATGCACATATGCTTTCTTACATGTATGTATATGTGTGTGCGAATGCAGATGTTTGTATGTGCATATTTATGTGTGCATGTAGGTGCATACATGTACGTGTGGGTGTAGGTCTATGTGTGTGTGCATGCATGCATGTGGATCAATGAGCTTATGTGTTTATTTTTGCATTTTTTTACGTGTGTGTGTGTGTGTGTGCTTGGTCATGCATGGTTGACCAAGTGCATGCATGTGTGTGTCTACTTGTACACATGCATCTTTGTGTTATGTGTGCACAGGGGAGGGGGGCGTGCTTGGTCGTGAGTGTGTGTGTCTATGGATGTCTGTGCATGTTTGTGAGTATACATGTGTGTCTATGTGCATGTGTTTTTATGTGAATGAGTATATATGCACGTATGTACTTGTGCATATTTGTGTGTTTGTATATATGTGTGTGTGCATGCATGCGTGTGGGTCTGTATCTGGGTCTATAAGAGTGTGCAGGCATGTGCATGTGTGTGTGCACTTATGTGTATTTCAGTGTAGGTATGTATGCTTATGTGCTTATATTCATACATGTGTGTGTGTGTGAGTGTGCATGTGTGCACATGTATGTATATGTGTGTTTGTGCACATAAGGAAGTGTTCATAATTGCTTGTGAGAGTGTGTGTGTGTTTGTACACATGTGGGTGTGTGTGCACATGAGTGTCTACTATACATGAATGTGAGCATGTAAATGGGTGTGGATGTGGGCGTATGCTACGCCTACATGTTTGAGCATGCGTGGATGTAGGTGAATGTTTGTGCGTGTGCATGTGCACACATATGTGTGCATGTGTGTGTTGGTATGTGTACATTTGTACTTGTGAGTGCATGTGCATGTGAATGTGTATGTTAGCGCATGTTCTTATATGTGTGTGTACACATGTGTGTGTCTATATGCATGCTTGTGTGCATATATGTGCCCATTTATGTACCTATATGCAACTCATGTGTGTGCCCATGTGTATATGTGTGTGTATATCAGTTTGTAGATTTGTGTGTATGCATGTGCATGCCTTCATATGTGGGTGTGTGTAAGGGTGGGGTGTTTGTGTTTGTGTGAGTGCTTGCATGTGTGTGTGTGCATGTTTGTATGTGCTCGCACACATGTGTGTGGGTGAGTGCATTGGTGCATTGGTGTGTGTGTTTGTTTGTATGCATGTGTGCTTTTGTATTTATGTGTGTGTATGTGTGTGTGTGCATTTGTGTGTGCATCAGTGTGCATGTATATGTGCATGTGTGTCAGTCCAAATGTGTGTGCGTAGGTGTGTATATGGCTATGTACATGTGTGTGTACTTGTCTAGATGTATGTATGTGTACATGTATTTGTGTGTGTCTTCATGTCCATGTGTGTGATTATGTGTGCATGTGCCTACATGTGTTTGTATGCTAGGCATCTAGATCTGCACACATGTATGTACATGTTTGTGCATGTGTAGACGTATGTGTGTGTGTCTATGAACAACCGTATGTATTAAACTGTGTGCATGTATTCGTGTGTGAATGTGTGTGTATGTGTTTGCATGTTTGTATGTATACATTTGTGCATCTATGCATGTGTGTTTGCTTTTACATATTTGTCCATGTGTGTGTATGTGTGCATGTGATTGTGGGTGAATGTGTGTCATTGCTTATGTTCATGTGTGCGTGTGCACCTGTTTGTGTGTGTGTGTGTGCAAGGGTGTACATGTGCATGTGCATGCACATGTTTGTTTGAACTTGTGTGGGTATATAAAGGTGTGTGTGTGTGTGTGTGTGCTTTTGTGTAAATTTCTGTTCATGTTATGTGTGTGTTCATGCATGCTTGTGTGCATAGGTTCATCTATGTGAGCATTTGTGTGTATGTGTGTGTGTGCATGTATGTATATGCACATGTGTGCATTTGATTGTGTGTACAAGTTCAAGTATTTACATGTGCCTATGAACATGTGTGTGTTTATGTATGTGTATGCATGTGCATGTGGGATGTGCATGTGTGTGCATGAGTGTTTGTCTGCATATGAATCTATGGGCATGTGTGTTTGTAGATGGATGTGTGCACATATGTGTGTATGTGCATGAGTGTGTGTGCTTGTGTGTGTGTGTGCATGAGTGAGAGTTCTTATGTGTGCATGGGTCATCCATGTGTATGTATGTGCATGCATTTGTGTGCATGTGCTCGTGCATGCTTGTGTGTGTGGGTTTGTGCATGTGTTTACATATGCAAGTGTGTGTGTGCATGTCTGCACATGTGATTGTGTTCATGTGGACATGTGTGTGAGTGCATGTGTGTGTCTATGTATGCATGTGTGCACACAAGTGTTACATACATCTATGTTGAGCTTGCAAGTGCATGCATGTGTGTGCATGTGTGTATGTGAGTACACATGTATGTATACCTATGCATGTTTGCATGTGTGCATGTGTGAGAGTGGTTGTACATGTGTATGTGAGTATGATTGTGTGTTTATGTGTGTGTGTATTTGTGTTTCTATGTACATGTGTTTGTATATGTGTTTTTTTCTTGCATTTGTGTAGGTTTGTGAGTTTACATGCATGTGTGTGTGTGCACATGTGTGTTGGTGGTTGTGTGTTTGCATGCATGCGTGTTTGCATGTATACATGTGCATGTGTGGGCATGTGTGCACATGCATGTGTGTGGGTATGTGTGGGTGTGTGTAGGTTTGTGTGTTCTTATGTGTGTGACTATGTGCGTGCTTGTGTATGCTTACACATGTCAGTATGCAGGTGTGTTTGTGTGTGTTCATGCTTGTGTGCTTATGCATTTGTGTCTTTGTGTATGCATCTGTGTGTGCATCAGTGTGTGTATAATTTTGGGAGTGTGTTCTTGTGCTCATATTTGTATGTGTTAATGTGTTTTTGCATGCATGTCTATGTGTTTGTGTGAGCATGTGTTTGTGTGCACATTTGTGAGTGTGTGTGCACATGTGCATGTATGTATGTATGTGCATGTATTGGTGCTTATTTGTGTGGTCACATGTAAATGCATGTCTATGTGTGTGAATGTGTGTGCAAATTTGTGTGTTCTTGTCTATGTGTGCTTGTGCATGTGTTCGTGTACTTGTGCATGTTTGTGTATCTGTTTGTGTACATGTGCACATGTGTGAATATGTGTGTATGTGTGTGCATGCATGTGTGCATGAGTTCATGTATATATGTGTGTGTGGTTGTGCATGTATGTCCTTGTGTATGTACATGTTTCTTTGTTTATAAGCATGCATGTGAATGTGCATGGGTGTGTGTGCGTACACATATTTGTGCATGTGTGTGTGTGTGTGTGGTGTGTGAGTGTGCAAGCTTGTGCATGTCTAGTGTTTGTGTATCTATGTGTGTGTGTGATTGTTCATGTGCATGTGCTTGTGTTTTTGTGTATGAGTTTTTGTGCATGTGCATTAATATACATGTTTATGTATGTGTGTGTATGCATGGGGCATGACATCTGTGAGCTTTTTGTGTGTGTGTGCATCCATGTGTGCATATAACAAGGCATTTGCATGCATGTGCATGTATGCATGTGTGCGCTTATATGTATATATTTGTGTGTATGGGTGTGTGAGTCCGTTTGCATGCATGTTTGCTCCTTTGTGTGTGTGTGCATGTCAATGTTCGAATAAATGTGTGTATGTTCGATTGTATGTGTATGCATGTTTATGTACACATGAGCATGTGTGTGCATGCCTATTTGTTAGTGCAAGTGTATGTGTGCATGTACTTATGTGAGTGTGTGTGTGTGTACTAGTGTGTTTGCATGTGCATGCATGTGTAAGTATGCATGTGTATGTGTGTGTATGCATGTGTGTGCATGAGCGTGCCTTTGTGTGCATGTGTGTGCATATTTATACTAATGTGTGTGTGCTTGGGTATATACATGTGTGCAAAAATATAAGTGTGTGTGTATATGCATGTATATGTTTGTATGTGAGTGCACCCACTTGTGTTGCTATGTGTGTGTGCTCATGCCTACATATGTGTACACATGCATATTTGTGTATGCTTGTGTGTGCTTGTAGGCATGCATGTTTGCTCCTATGTGTATGAGTGTGTGAACATGCATGTATTTGTGTGTTTATGTGAGCATACATAAACATGCAAGTGTGCGTGTTTGTGTGTGTATGTGTTTGCATACATGTGCATATGTAGGTGCATATGTATGTGTGTGTGTGTGTCTAAGCATGCACATAAGTGGGTTATGTGTGTGTACATGCATGTGTGTGCATGCATGTGCTTTTTTTAAGGAGTTTTGTTGGTTTTGTATTTGCAAGCATGTGTATGTATGAGTGTGCTTGTGTACATGTGTGTACGTACATGCTTGTGTGTGTATGTGTATGTGCATGTGTTTGTTCATGTGCATGGGTGTGCGCTTGCATGTGTGCATGTGTGTGTCTAAATGTTTTGCATACATGTGTGAATGTGTGTCTACATATGTGCTTGTGGATGTGAGTTTTTGTGCATGGCTATGATCACATGTGTGTGTGCATGTGTGGTGCACATTTGTGTGCATTCATTTTAAAATATTTTTGCTAATTTTAAGATCGTATTTATTTTTTAAAATTTTTTTATAAAATAATTTTATGTTTGTAGAAAATTCTGATTTATAAATATATTTTTTTATGATTAAGAAAAAGGAAAATAAATATTGAAATAGTACTTCAAATTTTTAGGTGGTTTAGTTCAAATTGGAACCTACGTTCACCCCCAACTGAAGTCTGAAAAAACTTCATTACCAAAAGAGTTACAACTTGAGGATTTTTTTATGTTTCATCTCCAACCTACTTGATGTTTTCTCTTATGGTTCACCTCTGACCTACTAGCTTTTGTGTGTTCAACTAAAACCTGGGGTTTAATGAGCTCAACCCCAACTAGATATTTTATAAGATTAAACCAAACTCAGGCTTTCATAATTATTGGGCCACCCAACCCGAAAGAGAAATAAAAATATAATAAGAAATAAATTTCTTGAGAAAAAAAAATTTAAAAGATTTGGGCTTAATTAAAAAGATGAAATTTTGAGTAATAATAAGTCATAGGCTGTGTATTAAAACATTTATACCAATAAAACATGATGCAACCCTTTTTTGAGATGTTAAAATATTATTCACATTTATTCTTTATTTCATGAATAAAGGTTAGGTTTATATAGAAAATATTTTGTCATAGTCATCAAAAAGTTAAGCAAAAGCTACATAAAAAGCTATTGCCAAATAACATTAATGCTTTTCCAAATGGCTTAAAGATTATTCTAAAATGGTTGCATGCAAGGTCACACATAATGGCAAGTTTAGTAGTAATTAAGTGGGATCGAGATGGGACCTTAGATTCAATCGAAGTGGTTCAAGACCGTCACATTAAAGGATGTAAAAGTGAACAAGTTATCGATGGTTACATTAAGATGGATTAGTTTTGAGCTATTTGATCAAGTTGGATGAGATTCGGTTCATTTAATTCATCATAAATAAAGAAAGATTAGATCTGGACAAAAGATTCTAATTGGAAAGATCTAGACTATCAAATCAAAGATAAATCATATGAAATAAGATGGAATAAATATGGAATGTCCAATTTTAACAATTGAAATCATAATCATCAAAAATATATTTGCCCCTCTTTATGTCATGCTTTTTTTACCATATGCTTCCCTTCACTTTATGACTATTCTAAATTTTATCTAAACCATGATCATTATCTCTTTTTGACACCATCAAAAGAGAGGTATAATTTATACAATTTCTTTAATATCATTGAAAGAGTTTTACAAATACATAAACTAATTCTTACTTTAAAGATACATACTCTAAGTCTATTCATCCCTTAATAGAATAATATCTAATAAAATTAAATTTTATATTTTTATGATTTTTCCTAAAATGATGAAGTTGATTTTATACCCTTAACAATAAGCCTAGTGTTGCCTACAATAATTACTGCATTTTTATATAGTTTATTGTTGAGTACCCATTTTGCTCTAATAAATTATTGATCATAATCTTAAGAATTAGTTCTTATACTTAACTTTTCTTAGTCTTTCTAACTATCAATTGATAACATGAACCTCTACTCTTTAAAAACACAAAGACTTTTGGGGATTTTTGGAGTGGGAGATTTTGGAGAGGGATATTGGTGGAGATTTTAAATTCCCCGAAGGCAAAAAGGTTGGCAGTGGCCTTTCGCTTGCAAGAAGTGAGGAGCAGACCATTTTGTTTCTACACATTTGAACTGGCACATGTGCAGGATTGTTGGGAGTTGTGAATACAAGAAGTGGCAAGCTGTAGTCATCGAGACACACGTGTACCTTGGTGCACATGCATGAGATTGTAGTCAATAATTAAAAAAGCTGCATGCATGCTAGTGCGTTTGAGGGGGCAAAACTATTGCAACAGTACCAATCTGAAACAAAGGTTATTTTGTCTCCTAGAAACTAAAATTTCATATTGATTGACTTTTTTGTTTGATCATTTTTTGCTCCTTGGAAGTGTTGGCTATGACTATTGTTGTGTTGCTAGGAATGTTGTAATAACTTCTGAAACTACAAACTTTTATTATTTTGCTACTTAAGTGGTTGAAAAGTGGTAGAATTGTTTCTTGGTTGAAGGGGAATGGCTGATAGTAATGTTCATAATAGTAACAAAAAGTGCAAGGGCAATGAGTATGCATCCCCAATGCATAATGGTTTGCTGGTGGGAGAATGTAGCTATAATGCAGATTCAAGCAATAGGAATGTTGTGCTCATTGTTTCCACTATTGAATGTGAGGTTGCTAAAGAGCCAAATGAAAGTGATACTTTTGTTGATTCGACTTCTATTAAGGTGGGCATTGACTTGGGACTTCTTGTTGAGGATGGTGAGATCAATTCAAACATAAATAAAAATGAAAGTGCTGGAAATCTAAATTGTTTATTTAGCAACCACAAGGAAGGTAAAAAATGTTGCAAATGTGGAGGCTATTTTGTTGGAGAACATGAATGTTTAGTTGGGAAATTTAAGGCTACAAGCCATTTGATCAAATGCAATAAGAATGAAGCCCCAAAGTATGCAAATATAAATCATCTTCAAATTAATATAGGCTAGGATGTAGCATTGGTTGATGAGATGATTTAGGAAGTTGAATATCATGATGGGGGCAAAGGAGATAATTCCAACAAGGTGAGCTTTAGAGATGCACTAATAGTAGAAAAGATATTCAATTCATTAAGAGCTATTAAAGGGCCTTCATACATTGTTGTCTATAAAACTACTATCAAGATAGCTGATCATTTATCCAGGATGAGATCATCATGTTGGACTCAGCATATAAGAGGCACAAGGAGTTTCATTAATTTGATTTAGTGGATAAGATTTATGATAATAACCTCCTTTTTTCATTATTGCAAGAGTATTACAACAGAGATAGGAAAAGTTTAGAAAATTTAGAATATTAGATCTTCTATTAGGCTATTTTTGCATGCATTTTGAATCGATTGAAAATAGAAATAAAGTGTGGCTTGGGGGACCTTGGCAGGTTGTTGGACATACTATGGGGTTAGATGTGCAGACCCTTGAGTTTAGATCAAACTTATTATCTATGATATGTGCCACAATGTTTGTTAGATTTTTCATGCTCCCATTGTTGTACTAGGATATAGAGAATATTTTACATATTATAAAAGCTATTAGAAAAAAAATTTTACTTGATTGTTGAACTTTTGATTTGTGATATTCTTCTTATGCAAGTGTTTGCATGAGGATGGATCTATCCAAACCATTGAAGTCAAGAATGTGGCTAGCGGATAATTGGGAAGAACTTTCCAAACATTTGAGTATGAAGGCCTCCCCTGAATGTGTTTTCTGTGTGGCCATGTAGGCCATTACATAGAACAATGTTTTACTGTGAAAACTATGACTGATGTTCTAAGAGATGTAGAAGGGGTTGAAGCAAGAAGAAATAGTAAGAATGGTGAAGAAAGACAAGGCAACTGTGATGTGTAGGAGCAATTTGGGAAGGAGGAGGATGTCTTGGAGAAAAGAAAAGGCTTTGTCCCTTGGATTCTTATGTAACCATGGAGAAAAATGGTTGTACCAATAGAGCAACAAAGGGTTTTTAAAGCTACTAAGGACTATAATAATTAGAAGGAGACAAAGGGGTCCAAAAATTATGGTGGACATGGGTAATACACTAATAGAAGTAGAAGTGTCTCTAATCCACGAGATAGGGAACCACTGAGGGGTGTTTGGACTCTTTAGGAGACGACTAGACAACAACCAAACTTGAGTGGGGCTGAAAAACAAAGACTATAGCAAGGACAACATATGATAGGTAATTGAGGTGGCAATACAAAACAAGGTGAGGACAAGTCTCAAGGGAAGGCCATCAATGTGAAAGGGAGTGATTAGTAGGATGAAGGCATGCATCAGAGTCATCCACGCATGTTAGATCATCGAAGTGAAGAGGATGAGAAGGGATTCTCTTAGACGTAGTATGTGGGCTGCACAATTTAGAACAATATGCTTGATTGAGAAATAACTAGAAGAGTGAGTGTAGTTAGAACACAAATTCATCAACTAGGATGCTAGAGTCAAAATTTATGGAAGAGCTTGGCTAATAAAAGTAAGGAAAAGATGACTGTTGGCACAACTTTCAAATATAACAGTAAGGAAGGTTATTGTGGTTTTTGGAGTGCTGGCTCCAATTCTTAATGTAATTGTAGGATAGGGTGGAGAAAGTGTGCCAAACTTAATGACTACTACAATGTAGATGAATAGGTGGAGAATTATGTTCTTCTTATTAATAAACAAACTAAAAACTATAGTTGTAAGGGGAAGTTATGCAATTAGGTGACAGAATATTAGGGAGAGCCTTGGTATCATGGGTAGAATTTATGAATGGAATTATTGGCTTCAACATACTAAATTACATAGTAAGAAAGGGGATATTTTGATGTATAAAATCTAGAGAAGATGGGAATTTCTAATTGCAACAAAGTTTTTGCAGGGATGGTTGGGGACTAATGTTTATAGAAATTTTGATTTGTTGAATCTATACATGTAAGGTGTGATAATGTTGTTACTATTACTAGTGAAAGCAACAATCTTTGGTAGCTATAGATGTTGGGCAAGTTGAGAACATAATTTTGTTGTAAATTGTTATCTCTTAGAAAGTTTGAGAGCTAAAGAGTGTAGTAATTTAGGTGTACTAGATGCTTACAAGGGAGGCAATTTAATTGGGCATAAGAGTTACTAGAAATATTTGGTGAAGAGGTGCTAGGGAGATGCACTACTTCATGATAGTTATTATATAAATGCCTTAAGAGTCTATTTTGGAGGTAGGTGTAGAGCTGGCAAATATGGCTAGAGCATTATCAATTGTGGTGTTGAGAACACTACAAGCAATGTGCTGACATTTCAAATATGTTGTTGTGTAATATTGCTATGTATAGAGGACTTTTATTGCATCATGAAAAATTGGTGGGGCAAAGTTTGTAACAAGTGTACTTAAAAATTATGAAAATGTTAGGATCCTCAATTGAACTTCACAAATAGAAAGAATGGCCAAAGTATAGTAAGTCTTAAATGCTAAAGGAGAGACCTTAATTACTGATGACAGCAAATATGAAACTTGGGTATGTTGGGAGGTGAAGGCTGTCATGAGCTATTGTGTGATGGGAATGAATATTGTAGGCGATTGCAAGTGTTACTATGTGATTACATGTCAAAAGTTAAAATTGTATCATAGTTATTGTTATTATTAGAAGGGTTGGAAGTTCAAGTAAGTCGATTATATGGCTGGTAGAAACATTGCAAATTGCCATAGGGGAATGTGGGTACTTATAGATGGCTATTTGATGGTGCCAATATAACCAAAAATAGGCTTGGCTAGCAGTTCTTTGGTAGTACTTTTTTGGCTTGTTGTGGAGGTAAATACAATATAGATTACTTTAGTAGTAATCATAATAGCAGTAATTTCTATTGTAACTACTAGTTCTCCTCACTACTACTAAATGGGTGTGAATTTAGTATGCCTATATGACTATTACTACACCATGAACAATTGAAGGGGCAAAGAGTGTAACCATGTGTGCTCAAGCACCATGGCAAATTTGGAAGTCTCAGGTGAATTTTGTAAGTTGAAAGAATAGCCAAAGCATACTAAGTTTCAAAATGCTAAAGTAGAGACATTAATTATTAGTGACAATAACTATAACAGCTGGGTATAGTAGGAGGTAACCTTTGCTATGGGCTATCATGTCATGAGATCGAATGGTGTAGATGTTTGCAAGCATTACTATTTGATTACCTAGAAGATCACATTGTTAAATCTATTATGTAGCTACTTCTACTATTCGGTGGGTGAAAAGTGCAAGCAATCATATTATATGAATGATGAAAATATTGTAAAATGTCATAGAGGGAATGTGTATACCCATAAATGGTTGTATGTTGTGCAAATAATAGCAATAAAAAGCTTGGTTTGGGGGAATTATGACAACATGTGTGCTATCTTGTTATAATAACTATAGTAGCAACAATAGTAATAACAACTATAGTAGTAGGAAGGTCAGGGAATTGAACCATCATGAAAAAGTTTGTGCAATAGAGATGGCTACCCATTTGGTACCAAGAAACAACATTAAGAAGGTCAAGGATTAAGGTAGTGAATAGTATCACATTATTTGCTATTATTATAGAATTTTGCAAACCAGATGGGTTTAATGCTTACTATAGTAGAGTACACACTTCTTTAATTTTAATTAACATCATGTTCTCATTGATTGTTTGGAACATTTGGGCATTCAAGGCACGAAATCAAAAGATTATTTGCAACATGATGTTAAAGAACATAATGTTGTAATGGTAGCATTGTGGGAAACAGGAGTTGGAAAGTTTGATAGGAGCCATGTGTATAGGTTGTCTGGGAACACATGGAAGTTTCATATTCAACCTTCAGTGGGGCTTTAAGGAGGAATTATTCTTATATGGAGGGATTGGAAAAAAATTGATATCACCTACTACTCATCTTAGATGATTTTCTTTTGTGCCAAAAATAATACTATTAAGACATGGAAATGCTTAATTGTTTATGCTTTGAAGGATCATAAAAAGCATAGAGATGTTTGGAAGCACATTAGAAATAATTTTTAATGCTTAGAGCATCTTATGATCACTGGGGATTTTAATGTACTTCTATCATAAGAGAAAAAAGGGTAGAAAAAAGTTCTCACATGACCAAGTACAATAGGAATTTATTAATTTATTATAGGAAATAGAGCTTGTTGAACTTGGTTTTGTGTGCACCAGATATACTTGGTGCAACAACAAAGTTGAAAAATATAGGGATTAGGAAGAGGTTGGTGCAACAAAAAATGTGTGCTTCACATTCCCTAAGACTACAAAAATATTTTGTGTACAATGGCATAGACCTATAAGAGAGGACAAAATGACTTATTTATCAAGAAAATTTTGATGGGCTATGGTTGCATTGAAAAGGTGGAGCAAAACTAAAACTAGTAATATTCATGAATAGCATAGGAAATTATAACTATCAATAAAAGAAATACATATGAAAGAATCAAATTATGAAGTCAATGAGGAGAAAAATAATGTATTGGCTAAGTATATTAAGAGATATCATAAGTAATGGCCTTAGAGGTGGCACAATAGTGGTAGAGAGCTAAAATTTAGTGGGCCTAGATGAGGGAATGTATTACTCACTTCTTTCATACAATTGCTACAATAAATTTTAGAAATAATTACATCCACCAGATGAAAGATCAAGGTGGGCAATTATGAAACTCATATAATGACATCAAGGAATCCCTTATGAGTTTCTTAGCTAAGAGATGGTGTAGTCAAGCTAGCCCTAAAGACATTTTATCTAGTTCCCCCTTAAAAAAAATTAAGATTAAGCAGGGAAACTCCCCTATAGCCATGATTATTAATGATGAAATTAAAAGTCCTATAATGTCAATAAGGAAAAATAAAGCACTAGGCATGGATGGATCTCAGTTGAGTTTATTACAGTTTATTGGCACATCACACATTCAGATATTATTGTGGTAGTTAAATAATTTTTAATTGGCTCAAACATGCCTAAGTAATGGAATGATACATTGGTTATGTTGGTCCTAAAAATTCATGGACCAACAAGTCGAAGCAATTTAGATATATCAACATTTGTAATGTTATATACACTTAAGAGTGTTCTCCCATCTATTGTGGCAAAGGAGTAAAGGCTTTTATTTTAAGCCGCAACATGTCTGGCAATACTTTTTTGGCTCAAAAAGTGTCAACACGTATGCACTCTTCAACATCTATGGTTGGTCTCATGACATTGAAATTGGATATGGATTAGGCTTATGATAAAGTTATTTAGAAATTTGCCATTGATATGTTTAAGCAGCTCCACTTCCCCAATAGATGGTGTTAGTGAGTGGAAGCTTGCATTAGGAACCCCAGGTTTGGCATGCCTTTGAATGGGGTGTGCTTACCATGGATTGAAGTATCCACAAGCCTAAGACAGGGATGTCCTTTATCCCTATATTTATTTAATGTTATTTCTAATTATTTATCATGACTTCTATAATAACAACTGGAGTGGGACTTAGACATTAAGATTAGGAGTACTCTTAAATCTCCTCTTATTACTTACCTCTTTTGTGTGGATGATGTCATGACTCATGCCCCTACTACATGTGTTGTAACAAAAATTATTAATGAAACATTAAAACTCTATGAGAATGATTCAGGCTAATCTGTCAACATCATGAAGTCAAGAGTTCTATTTAGCAAAGAGATCGGACCAAAGCATAGGAAAATAATTGTAAGCAAGCTACATTTGCATCAAGCTTCCAAAATGAAATACTTGAGCACTTCAATTTTAGCAACGAAACTACAAAGTAAGGATTTCAACCACATAATTGAGAAATTCATATATTTATGGCAAAGTGGAGGGTGAGACCACTATCACTCACTTGGAGAATCACTATTTATGCATTCATGTGTGTGTGTGTGTGCATGTACATGTGTATGTGTGTATATGCTTGTCTGCATAGGTGTGTGTATGCATGCATATGTGTGTGCATGTGTGAGATTTCTGCATGTATGTTGGCATTTTTGTGCATGTGTGTGTATGTATATTGTGTGCATGCATGTGGGTGTGCATATGTGCATATGCTTTTATGCATGTGTGTGTTCATCCATGTGTGCATGTCCATGTGAGTGCATATGCATGTGTATGTGCATATGCTTTGTGCATCTATGTATGCCTGTGTTCATGCATCTATGTGTTTATGCATGCATGTTTGTTCATGTGTGTGTGTGCATGCATGCATTAGTATTAGTGTGTCTATTTGTGTGTGTGTGTGTGTACATGTGTGAGTACTTGTGCATTAGCGTGTTGCTTGCAAGTATGTGTATGTACATCTTTATGTTCTTATGCATATGTGTTTGGGTTTATGTGCATACACGTGTGTGTGTACATGCATGCATGTTTGTATTAGTGCATGGGTGTGTATTTTTGTGCATGTGTGTATGAGTGCTTTTGTGTGTGTATACCTATGTGCACATGTCTTCTGGTCTGTGTGCTTATTTGGGTGCATGCCATGTGAGTGTGAAAGTATGCACGTGCATTTTGTGTGTGTGTGTCAGTGGGTGTGTGAATGTGTGCTTATGTATGTGCACACATGCAAATTCGTTCTTGTATGTGTGTATGTTTGCATGTGTGTACACATGCATGTATTTATGTGTGTGCACATGTCTTTTTTTTTTGTGCTTGTGTTTGTGTTTGTGCATGCATATGAGGTTATTTGTGCATGTGTCTATGTTTTTGCTATGTTCAGGTGTGT
Organism: Vanilla planifolia; assembly: GCA_023846275.1. Classification (NCBI taxonomy): domain Eukaryota; kingdom Viridiplantae; phylum Streptophyta; class Magnoliopsida; order Asparagales; family Orchidaceae; genus Vanilla; species Vanilla planifolia. The sequence continues at coordinate 142,650 of JAIUJO010000332.1, forward strand.
TTATGTGTGTGTTTGTGGGTGTGTATGTGTGTACTAGTGTGTGTGTGTCCATGTCTATGTATGTGTGCATGGGCATGTGTGTGCATGTCGATGTATGTGTGCATGGGCATGTGCATGCATGTGTTTGTATGTGTTTATATGTGTTCACAAGTGTATGCAAATGCATACGCATGTGTATATTAGTGAACTTGTGTGTGTATGTGCATATGTGTGGTCATGTGAGTGCATGTGGGTTTGTGCTAGTGTGTGTGGGTGTGCATGTGTTTGCATACATAAATGTTTATGCATGTCTATCCATATTCATGTGTTCTATGTGTGTGTGTGTGTGCCTGCATGTGTATGTGCATATGTGTGGTTGTGTGTGTGCGTTGGTGTGTGTGCATCTGTGTATGCATGGGTGTGTGCATGTGTGCATGCATTCATATGTGAGTGTGTGATTGCATGTGAGTGTGCATGCATGTGTGTGTGTGTGTATGTGAGTATGTATATTTGTGTGTGCACATGTGTCTGTCTATGTGCATGTGTACATGTTTATGTGGTGTGTTGGTGTATGCATATGTGTGGTCATGTGTGTGCATGTGGGTTTGTGCTAGTGTGTGTGGGTGTGCATGCATTTACATGTGCATATGTGTTTGTGCATGTCTATCCATATACAAGTGTTTTATGTGTGTGTGTGTTTACATGTGCATGTGCATATGTGTGGTTGTGTGTGGGTGTGGGTGTATGTGCATTTGTGTATGCATGTGTGCATGTGTGCTTGCATTCATATGTGAGTCTGTGATTGTATATGAGTGCACATGCACATGTGTGTGTTTGTACTTATGAGTATGTATATGTGTGTGTGTGCACATGTGTCTTTCCATGTGCATGTGTACATATTTATGTGTGTGTGTGAGTGTACATGTGTGTGGATGTGCATGACTTTATATTCGAACATGTGCTTGTGTGTTTATGTTTGTGCATGCTATGTGTCCATGTATGTTTGTTTGTGAGACATGTGGGTGTGTCCTTGTGTATTCATGTTTGGATGCATGTGTGTCTATGTACATGTGTGTTGGTGTGTGTGTTTTCATGTGTGTTCATATATGTACAAGTGTGTGCATGTTTTTGTGTGTGTGTTGCTATGTGTGTGAGTGTGTACATCTACATTTGTGTGTTTGGGTACATATGCATGAATGTGTATTTGTGTGTGTGATTGTGTATGGTTTTAAGTGTGCATGCATGTGCATGGGTATGCATGTCTATATATGTGTGTGTGTGCATGTGTACACCTACACATCTGTGTGTGTGTGTGTGTGTTTGTGTGAGTTGGTTTGTATGTGCTTGCGTTCATTTATGTCTGTGAGTGCATTTGTGTGTGTGCACATGGGCACTTGTGTGTGTGTGTGTGTGTGGATGCATGTGTGCATTCATGTGTGTCTACATGTGCAAGCATATGATGGTGCATGCTTCTCTATATTTATGTGCATTTCTTTGCATGCATGTTTGATGTGTGTGTGTATGCATGCGTGCACATATATGTGAGTATTTATGCACACATGTGTTTGCTTATGAGTGTGCTTGTGGTATTACATGAGTGTATAAGTGTTTCTTTGTGCATGTGTGTGCATGTGTATTTGTTTGCATGTGTTTATGTGTGTGTGTATGTGCATGCATGAGTTTGTTTGCAAATGAGTGTGTGTGTTCTTGAGTGTGTGCATAAATCTTTTGGTGTGCATGTGCATGTCTGTATGCAAATGCCCATGTGTGAATGTTTGTGCAAGAGTGCATGTGTGTTTATTCGTCTGTGATTGTGTGTGTGCATCTGTGTTTGTGTGAGTTTGTGGGTGCATGTGCATATACTTGTGTGATTGTGTGTGTGTGCATGTGTTTGTGTACTTGTGCATGTGTGTGTCAACACGAACACGTGTTTACTCATGTTTTTGTGCACATTTCTAATTTTGAGTGCATGTATATGTGTATGCATGTTTGTTTGTGGAAGTGTGTGTGAGTGCATGTGTGTTTACATGCAAGTAGTTGTGTGTATGTGCATGCGTGTGTGCACTTTTCTTTGTATGTAAGTGTGTAGTGTGTTCGAGTGTGCGCATGCATGTGGGAGTATTTGTGGGTGTGTGTGTGCATGGTTATGTGTGTGGGTGTCCATTTGTATGCATGTGTGTGTATGCATGTTTGTGTGTCTATGGAGAGGTGTGTGTGAATCATTTATGGATGTGTATGAGTGCGTGTGGGTGTATGTGTGCATGCATCTATATGTGCATATGTTTGTGTGTTTGTGTGTATGTGTGCTTGCTTGTTGTGCATGTGTGTGAGCATTTGTGCGTGTGTATGTGCATGTGTGTAAATATGTGTGTGTGTGTATGCATCTTTGTGTGAGTGTATTCATGCATGCTTGTATGTATGTATGTGTGTGCATTTGTTTGTGTTTTTATGAGTATATGTATGTGTGCATGCTTATACACATGTTGGTTTATTCATGCATGTATGTGTGTCTATGTGCATGTATATGGGTGTGTGTGCTTGCATTTTCTTATGCATACATGCATTTGTGTGTGTGTGTGTGAATGCTTGTGTATGCAAGTGTGTGTGTTCATGTCTCTACTTATACATATGCATGTGTAGTTTTGTGCATATAGTGTGTGTCTGTGTGTATGAATACATGTTTGTTCATGTGTGTGTCTGTGTGCATGCATGAGTACTTGTGTGTTAGTGTGTGTGCTTGCATGTATGTGTATGTGTGTGTATGAGCATTTTTGTGTGCCTGTGCTTGTGTTTTTGGGTTTATGTGCATGCATGTGTGTGTGTGTACATGCATGTTTGTATTAGTGCATGGGTTTATGTTTATGTGAATGTGTGTATGAGTGCTTTTGTGTGTGTGTACCTATGTGTGCATGTCTTCTTGTATGTGTGCTTATTTGGGCGCATGTCAAGTGAGTGCAAAAGCATGCATATACATTTGTGTGTGTGTGTGTTGATGTGTGGGTGAATGTGTGCTTGTGTATGTGCACACATGTAAGTTTGTGCTTATATATGAGTATGTTTGTATGTGTGTGCACATGTGTGTATCTATTTGTGTGCATGTGTGTGCATATGTCTTTGTTTTTGTGTGTGTGTGTGTGTTTGTGCTTGTGTATGAGGTTGTTTGTGTATGTGTCTATGTTTATGCTATGTTTGGGTGTGTTTATGTGTGTGAGTGTGGGTGTGCATGCTTGTATGCTTGTGCATGTGTGTATACCAGTGTGTGTGAGTGTGCATGTCTTTGTATGTGTGCATGGGCACATATGTGCATGTGTATGTGTGTTCTTGTGTGTGCACAAGTGTGTGTATGTATGCATACACATTTGTATGTTCTTGAACTTGTGTGTGTGGGCATACATGTGTTTGTGCATGTTTATCCATATGCATGTGTTTTGTGTGTGTATGGGTGTGTTTGCATATGTGCTTGTGCATGTGCATATATGTGGTTTTGTATGTGTGTGTGTGTGCATCTATGTATACATGTGCACATGGGTGTGTGCATTTGTGCATGCATTCGTGCATGAGTGTGTGATTGTATGTGAGTGTGCATGCACGTATGCGTGTTTGAGCATGTGAGTATGGGTATGTGTGTGTGTGTGCACATATGTCTGTCTATGTGCATGTGTACATGTTTATGTGTGTGTGGGTATACATGTGTGTGCATGTTTGCATGTTTATGACTTATATTCAAGCATGTTTTGTGTTTGTGCGTGTTATGTGTCCATGCATGTTTGTTTGTGAGTGTGTGTGGGTGTGTTCATGTGTATGCATGTGTGGACACTTGTGTTTATCTATGCATGTGTGTCTATGTACATGTCTGCTTGTATGTGTGTTTGCATGTGTATTCTTATATGTACAAGTGTGTGCATGTTTTTGTGTGTTTGCGTGTGTACGTTGCTATGCATGTGTGAGTGTGTACATTTATGTTTGTGTGTTTGAGTACATGTGCATGAATGTGTATTTTTGTGTGTGTGTACTTGTGTATGGGTTTAAGTGTGTATGCATGTGCATAGGTGTGCATGTCTATATGTCTATGTGTGCACATGTACACCTACACATTTGTGCGTGTGTGGATGTGTGCACCTATGTGTGTGTGTTCATGTGAGTGGGTTTGTGTGTGCATGTATTTTTTTATGTAAGTGAGTGCAGTTGTGTGTGTATGTGGAAGGATGTGTGCATTCATGTGTGTGTACATATGCATGCATATGATCGTGCATGCTTCTCTATATTTATGTGCATTTCTTTGCATGCATGTGTAGATGTGTGTGTGTGTTTCTTTATTTGCATGTGTGTGTATGCTGCACATATGTGTTAGTATATATGCACACATGTGTTTGCTTTTGAGTGTGCTTGTGGTATTACACGAGTGTATGAGTGTGTGTTTGCACATGTGTGTGCACATGTGCATGTGTGTGTGCATGTCTTTATGTGTGTGTGTTTGTGCATGTGTGAGTTTGTGTGCATGTGAGTGTTTGTGTGCTTTAGTGTGTGTGTGTGTGTATGTGCTTGTGAGTGTGTGTGTGTGCATGTGCATGTATGTGTGCAAGTGCCCATGTGTGAGTGAGTGTGCATGAGTACATGTGTTCTTGTTCATGTGTGGTTGTGTGCGTGCATCTTGCTTGTGTGAGTTTGTGGGTGCATGTGTATACACTTGTGTGATTGTGTGTGTGTGCATGGGTTTGTGTACTTGTGCATGTGTGTGCATCTATAGGAACACCTGTTTACTCATGTTTGTTTGCACATGTCTATTTATGAGTGTATGTCTTTGTGTGTGAATGTTTGTGTGTAGATGTGTGTTTACATGCAAGTGATTATGTGTGTGTGTGCATACGTGTGTGCACTTTTCTTTGTATGTATGTGTGTAGTGTGTTTCAGTTTGTGTGCATGCATGTGGAAGTGTTTGTGGGTGTGTGTGTGCATTGTTATGTGTGTGGGTGTCCATGTGTATACATGTGTGTTTGTAAACATGTTTATGTGTCTATAGAGATGTGTATGTCAGTCATTGTGGATGTGTGTGAGTGTCTGCATCTATCAGTGCATGTGGGTTTATATGTGCATGCATCTAAATGTGCATGTCTGTTTTTGTGTATGTGTGCCTTCTTGTGTGTGAGCATTTGTGTGTTTGTGTGTATGTGTGCCTTCTTATGTGTACAGGTGTGTGAGCATTTGTGTGTGTGTGTGTGCATGGCTGTAAATGTGTGTGTGCATGCATCTTTTTGTGTGTATTCAGGCATGCTTGTGTGTATGTGAGTGTATGCATATGTTTATGTTTTTATTAGTTTGTGTATGTGTGCATGCTTATATGCATGTTGCTTTATTCATGCATATGTGTTTGCATTTTCTTCTGCATGCATGTGTTTGTGTGTGTGTGTGTGCATGCTTATATATGCAAGTATGTGTCTGTGTGCATGTCTCTGCCTATACATGTGTATATGAGTGTTTGTGTGCATGTGTATTTCTATGTAGATAGTGTGTGTCTATGTGTGAGTTTGTGCATGTGTGCTTGTGAGGGCTTATGTGTGCGTCTATGCATGTGTGTAATTGCATATACATGCATGCTTGTGTGTTTATGCTTATAGGCATGTATGAGTGCATGTGTGTGTGCATGTATGCATGTTTGTATACAAAAACATGCGTTTGCATTTGCATACTTGGATGCAAATGCATGTATGTGTGTTTGTGCATGTTTGTTTGTGTCTTTGTGTGCATGCATGTGCAAGGTCATGTGTGTGTGTATTTTTGTGTGTATACTTGCATGCTTACTATTTATGCATGTGTTTGTATGCATGTTATCACATATGTGCTTTTTGTTATGTGTACATGTACATGAGTGTGTGTCCATGTGCATGTGAACATAAAGGCACACTTGTATGTATATGTCTGTATGTGTTGATGATTGTCTGTGTATTTATGCATGTTTGTGAGTGCTTATGTATATATGTATATGGATGTGTGCATGCATATGTTTATGTGTGTGTGTGTGTACATGTGTGTGTGTGCCTATGTTTTTGTACATGTGTGTATGCATGCATGTGTGTTTGTGTGCATGTGGGTATGTGTGTGTGTGTACATGTGTGTATTTTTGTATATGTGCATGGGCATGAGTGTGCAGGTATGTGTGTAAGAGAGAGTGTCTGTGTGTGTATTTGTTTTCATGTGTGTTCATGTGAGCATGTGTGTTTGCAAGTTTGTGTGCATGCATGCATTTATGCTTGTGTATGTGTACATATGTGTATGTATATGCCAATGCATGCTTATGTGTATATGTGTGTGTATGCTTTAATTTATGTGGGCACATGTGTGTGTGTGTATGCATGTGTGCATGTCTCTTTGTGCATGCATGTGTGTGTGTGTGTGTGCATTTATGTTTGTGTGAGTGCATGTTTGCATGTGCATGTGCATTTTTGTTCATGTGTGTCCTTGTGCATCAATATATGTATACACATGTGTGTATGTGCATATGTGTGTTTTATATGCATGTGTATGTTTCTATGTGCTTCTATGTGTTTGTGTGTCTGTGTGTGCATGTGTGTGCTTGTGTGAGTTTGTATGTGTGCATGTGTGTGTGCACATGTGCATGTGCCTCTCTATGCATCTGTGTGTCTATGTGCTTATGCACATGCACATAGAAGTGTGTGTGAGTATGGGTGTGGTTGTATGTATGTGTGTGGGTTTGCAAGTGTGTGTAAATGTGTCTTGTTTGCATGTGCAAGTGTGTGTGTAAGCATGTTTGTGTGTGTGTGTGCATGGCCATAGGTGTTTATTGGTTCACCCATGTGTAAGTGTGTGTGTGTGTGTGTTTGTGTATTCATGTTTTCATGTGCACATGTTTGCAAGCATGTGTGCATTTTTGCATGCATGTGTGTGTGCATGTGTGCACATGCATAAGTGTGTGCATGTGTTTTTGTATATTTGTGCTTAGATATGAATGTATGTTTGGGTGCATACATGTTGTCTTGTATTCATGCATTTGTGTGTGTGTATTCTTACGCGCTCATAAATGTGTGAGGTTGTTAATGTGTATATGTGTTTGTGTATGTGTGTGCATATTAGAGGGTGCATGTGCATGATCGCTACCATGTGTGTGTATGCACATGTGGGTGTTTGCAAATGTGTATGTGTTTATCTATGGGTGTGTGTGTGTATGCTTATGTGCACGTGTATGCTTGTGTGTGTTTGAATGTCTTCTTGTACAAGTGTGTGGGTGTATGTGTGTTTATGCATGTGTCTATATATATGTGCATGTGTGTGCATTACTGTGTATGGGTGTGTGTATACCTCTTCGTGTCTATATGTCTATGGCAAGTGAATATGTGTGTGTGTTAAACCACATGTGTGTAGGTTTCTATGTGTGTGTGCATGTACATCTGTTGGGGTTAGGTCTGGGGTGCATGTGTGTGTGTGCATGTGTATGTGCATGTGTGTGCACCTATGTACATATCTTTGTGTGGGTGTGCATGTGCACTTATGCACATGTGTATATGTGTTCTCATCTACATGGGTGTGTGTGCATGTTTGTGTGTGTCCTCTTGTGTGTGAGTGCACCTGGCATAAGCATGTGTGTGGCTTCGTGCATGTGTCTATGTGTGTGTTTGTCTCTAATTGTGTGCATGAAAGTGCATGTTCGTGATTATGCATGTGCATTTATGTGTGTGTGCCTTTGCATGCATTAGTTTGCATATGTGTGCATGTGTTTATGTGTGCATGGGTGTGTGCGTGCAAGTTTGAGTGTGAAAGTGCGTGTGTGCTAGAGCATGAGTGCATGCGTGGGTAAGCATACATGAGCACATATCTGCATGTGAGTGTGTGCTTGTGTGACTATGTGGGCACATGCATGTGTGCTTCTTCATGCATTTGTTTCTATGTATGTGTTCAAATGCATGTATTTGTTCGTGTGCATATGTGTTTACACATGTGTGTCTCTATGCTTGTGTAGATATGAGTGCATATTCATTTGTGATAATGTGCATGTGTGTTCAGATGTGACTACATGCACATGTGTGTGTACGTGTTTGTGTGTATGTGTAGGTGTGTTTGTTTGTTCATGGGTGTATGTGGATGCATGTGTTTGTTCATGCATGTTTGTGTGGGTGATTGTGTATGAGACTTTGTAAACATGTGCATGTGCGTTTGTGCATAAGTGTGCATGTATTTGTGTGTGTTATGCATGTGTATATGCTTGTGTGTGCCTATGTTTGGTTATGCAATTATGTGTGTATGTGTGCACTTATACATATGTTTATATTTGCTTGTGTTAGTGTAGATCTAAATGTGGATGTGTGTGTTTATGCATCTCTATGCATGTGTGTGCAAGCATGTGCATGTGTAGATGTGTTCATGTGCGTGTGTATGGATCTATTTTTTGTGGTTGTGGATGAGAGTTGGCATGCAAGTGTGTGTGTGTGTGTGTGCATGAATATATGTGTGTGCTTTTGTGCATTCTTGTTCATATGGGTGTCTATATCTACACATGTGGGTGTGCATGCATATGTGTTTGCCTAAGTTGTGCATGTGTGCATACATGTGTGTGTGTATGCATGTGTGGGTGTGCTTGTGTGTATGTTTTCCTATACAAGTGTACATGTGGGTGTAGGTGTGCCTATGCATATGCATTTGTATATGTGTGCATTCTTATGTATGTGTTTGTGCCCTAGTGTGCATGAGAGTGTGTGTCTGTGTTGCTTGGGTACACATGTTTGTGTGCATGTACATGTGTGTGTGTGTGCACATGTGTGTGTGGCCACGTGTGTATGTGGGTGTATGTTTGTGTGTATATGTGTATCTGAGCATGTATGTGTGTGACCATATTTGTGTGCATACAAGATGGTATGTGTGTGCCTATCTCTGTGTTCATATGTGTGTGTGTGTGGATAAGTGTACATGTTTTTCTATGTGTGTGTGCTCATGTGTGCATGTGCAAGTGTGTGCAAGTTTATTTATCTTTGTGTGTTAATGTCTATATGTGTATGTATTTGCATGTCCTTGTGTATGTATACGTCTTTGTGTGTCCAAATGTGTATGTGCGTGTACGTCTGCATATGTGTTTGTGTGCATGCATGTGTTCGTGCGTATTTATGCAAGGGTGTGTACGTGTGTGTGTGTATGTGTGTGCATGCATGTGTTTGTGTTGGTGTGCATCTACATTGGAGTGTGTGGGTGCACGTGTTTGTGTATGTTTGTGTGTGCACATATGCTTGTGTGTTTGTGTATATGTAAGTGTATGTATACATGTGTTTTTGTGTGCTTTTGAGTGTGCATGTCAGTGTAGATGGACGTGAATGTGAGGGTGCAAGTGTGTGCAAATGTGTGTGCATATGTCTACATTTGTATGCATGAGTGTGCATAGGTTTATGCATTTAGGTGTGCATTTGTGAGTACATATGCATATGAGTATGCTTTTGTGTGTATGCATGCAAGTCAATGTATTCTTCTTTATGTGTGCACATGAGTATGCTTTTGTCTTAGTGTGTGTGCATGTGTATATGTGTGCATATGCATTTGTTTAAGTATGTGCGTATGTGTGCGTATATGTGTGTGCATGTGTGGATGCATGTGTGTGTTCCTATGTCTTTGTATGTTTATGTGCTTATGTAAGTGCATCTGTGAGCATGTGTGAGAGCATGTGTATGTTTGTGTTTATGCATGGGTGTGCATATACATGTAAATATGTGGGTATATGTATGTGAAAGTTTGTGTGTTTGAGCATATGTGGGTGCACACATATGTGTAAGTGTGTGTGTGTGCATGTGCATGCATGCATGTGTGTGTGTATGTCCATGTATATGCATGCATCTGTGTGTATAAGTGGGTGTGTGTATGGGTAAGTGTGTGTTTATGTGTGTATAAGTGTTCTTGTGTGAGTGGGTTTGTGCATGTTTTCCTATGTGCTTGCATTTGTGTGCTTGTGTGTGTGTGTGTGTGTCAATGTGTGTGTGAATGTTAGTGTGTGTATGTGTGCACATGTGAGTGGTTGTGTGTGTACATGTTCATATGTGTGCTTGTGTGCACATGTGAGCAGTTGTATGTGTGCTTGTTTGTATATAGGTTCAGGTGAGTGTGTGTCTACTTTCATATGTGTGCATGCACATGTGAGTTTTCTTGTGTGTATTTGTACATTTGTGCATCTGTGAGTGTATTCTTTTGTGCATGTGATTGAGTGTGCATGCATGCTTGCGTGTGTGTGGGTGCAAGTGTATGCATGTGTGTGCATGTCTGGCTATTCACGTGCATGTTTGTATGTCTATGTTTGTCTTCATAGGAGGCATATGTGTATGTGTGTGTATGTGTGCACATGCATGAATTTGAGTGTGTGTGCATGTGTCTATAGGGTGTGTTTGTTGGTGTTTGTGTGTGCATGCCTTTATACACACAAGCACATATGTTTTAAGCATTAATGTGCATGTATGTGTGTGCATATGTTTGTATTATTATGTGTACATGTGTGTGCACATGTGTCTGTATGTTTGTGTGCATGTCTACATGTTAATGCATGTGTGTGTGTTGCTATTAATGCATGTGTGTGTGCATAATTGTTTGCATGCATGTGTGTGTGCACGTGAGTTAGTGCATGTGTGTGCATATGCTTGTACTATACAACGATGTTTGTGTTTGTGTGGACATATGTGTGTGGTAAGTTAGTGTTTGTTCTTGTGTGTGCAATTGCTTGCACATGATTGTGTGATTATGCATGTGCATGTGTGTGTGCATGTGTGTACATCTATCTTTATGTGTGAATGTGCATGTGTGTATGTGTTGTGCTTCTGTGTACATGTGTGTAGGTTTGTATTTGTATGCAGGTGTGTGTGTGTGTATATGCATCTTTGTGTTTGTGCTTAAGTATGTGCATACATGCATGTGTTTATTTGTGTTGTGTATTTCTTGTTTGTGCATATGTGAAAGCATGTACGCTCATGTGTATTGTACGAGAGTGTGTGCACGTATGTAGGGGCATGTGTGTGCATTTATGTGTGCTTATTTGTGTGTGTTTGTGTACATGTTTTTGCATGTGCATGTGTCTAAGTGTGAACGTGTGTTTGTGCATGTGTGCATGTCTATGAATGAGTGGGCATGCATGTGTGTATGCTTGTGTATATGCTTGTGCATGTATGTTTGAGCGTGTGCACGTGAGTGTGTGTATGTTCATTTGCATGTGTGCATATGCATTTTCATGTGTGTTCATCAATATGTCCATGTGTGCCTTTTTTCATGTGCATTTATGTATGCAGGTGCACATGCATGTAGCACATTTATGTGTGCTTACGAGATTGTACGTTCATTTAGGCATGTGTGCATGCATGTGTGCATGTGTGTGTGTGTGTGTGTGCATATGTGTGCATGTGCATGTGTACGTGTCCATGTGTTTGTGTACATGTGCATGTGTGCATGCATGCTTCTGTTTGTGCATATGTGCTTGTGCATTTGTTCATGTATATGTGTGTTAGTATATGTGCATGTGTGTGCATGCATATGTGTGTGTGTTTGCATGTTTGTATGCATATGTGTGTGTGCACATGTAAGCATATGTGTGCATGTGTGTATTTTTGTTTGCAAGTATGTGTGTAACAATGTTTGTTTGTGTGCTTCTAGGTAAGTGTGTGCATGGCTACATGCATATACATATGAGTGTGTGTGTGCATGTGTACATCTATGTGCTTGTGTATGTGTGTGTCTGTGCAGATGCATTCTTGTGCATGCATGCATATCTATAGTAAGTGTGTGTACGTGCATGTGTTTTGTGTGTGAATGCTTTTATTTTCGTGTGTGCAATCAATTGTGTGCATTCATACACGTGCATGTGTGTGCTTGCAAGCATGTGCGCTTATGTTTGTGGGCTTGTGCATGTAGGTGGGTGTTCATGTGTATGTGTATTTGTATGCATGTGTGTTTTGTGTGTTTTTGTGGGTGCATGTCTACTCATGTGTGTGGTTGCATGTGTGTACTTGTGTGTGTGTCTATTTTTTAGTGCATGTCATGCATGTGTGTATATTTGTGCGCATGTTTATTTGCTTTTATTTGTTTATATGTGCATATGTGTCTGTGTGGGTTTGTATGCATGGGTGCATGTGTATGTGTGTTTGAGTATGCATGTATTTGTGCATATATGCATGTCTATGTGTGTGTGTGTTTACATGCAGACACATGTGTTGGATTTTGTACGTATGCAATTTAAGTGTTTGGGTGCTTTTGGTTGTGTGTATGTGTGCATGTGTATGCGTGTTCGTGTGCATGTGTTTGTGTAAGTGTGTGCACATTAGTGTGTGTGTTTACATGTGTATGTGTTTGTGTATATGATTGCATGTGTGTGCTTGTGTGTATGCTTGTGTGTGTGTGTGTGTGTACATGTGTATGCTTCTTCTTGTGTATGTATTTTCATGTGCATGTGTGTGTGTGTGCTTGTTCATGTATTTGTGTGCATTGGGGGTGCATGTATATGTAGGGGTGTATGTCTTTTGGGTGTGCATGTATGATTTTGCATGCATGTGTGTGTGTAAATATGCATGTGCATGTGTGTGCATGTACATGTGTTTGTGTTTACATGTGTGTGTGTCTACATGCATGTGTGTATATGTATGTATGTTGTCCGTGTGTGTGAAGAGTAGTGTGTGCATGTTTTTCTACATGCACGCACATGTTTGTTCATGTGTGTTTGCATGTGTGCTCGTGCTTGAGTGTGTGTCAGCATGCATGTATGTGTATGTGTGGTAATGTGTATTTATTTACGCATTTGTGTGTGTGTGTGTGCTTGTGTGTGTATTAGGGTGTGCATATGCACCTGCGTGTTTGCCTGTGTGTGTGTGTGCATGTGAGTTTGCATGTTTGTGCTTTTATGTGTGCATGTGTGTGTGTGTGTGTGCATATGTGTGTGCATGTGTGTGTATGTGTGTGCATGTGTGTGTGTGTGTGTGTGTATTTGAGTGTGTGTGGGTGAGGGTGCATGTTGGTATATTTTTATGTGTTCATGTGCATGTTCTTGTGTAGATGTGTGAGTGCATGTGTGTACCTAGTGTGCAAAAGTGTGTGTGCACATGTGCATGTGTCAACTTTTGCATGGGCGTCTGTGTACAAATAAAGGTGCTTGTTTGTTTCAAGGAGCCCATGTTTCTGTGTGCATGTTTGTGTGTACATGTTTGCTTGCATCTATGCATGTTTGCATGCACGTGTATGTGTGTGTATGTTTGTGTGAATGAATTCATGCATGTGTGTGTATGCATGCATGTGTGCTTGCGTGTGTGTGTCTAAAGGTGCATAGATGTCTGTGCATGCATGTGTATTTTTATGGGTGTATGTACATGTGTTTTTTAGTGTTGTTACATGTGGATGTGTGTGTTTGTGTGTGAGGGCATTTGTGTGTGTATGCATGTGTGTTTGTGTGTGTGAGCACTTGTGGGTGCATGTTCATGTACTCTTGAGCACATGTATGTGTTTATGTGCATGTGTGCTTATATGTGAATGTGCATGCGCATGTGGATGTGTGTGGGCATGTGTGTGCATGGGTACATGTTTACGTGTGTGTGTGTTTTGGTGTTTGCTAGTGTGTGCCTTTGTGTGCATGTATGTGTGTGCACAATTTAGATGCATGTGTTTGTACATGTCTATGTGCACAAGTGTGTGTGCTTATTTCTAGCCTAACCCATGCACCTATATGTATCCCTGTCTATGTGTGTGTTTGCATACCTATGTGCATATGTCTTTAAATCTATGAGTGTGCATGTTCATGTGTTTCTAAGTGTGTGTGCATGCTTGCATATGCAATTATGCATATGTGTGTGCATGTGCATGTGCTAGTTTGTGAGCACATAAGTGCATACATGCATGTGTGTGTAAATGTTTGTGGGTGCCTATATATATGCGTGCTTGTGTGTGCATGTTTTTGTATGCACATGTATATGTGTGTGTGTGTGTGATTGTGTTTGTTTGAATGTGCATATGTGTGTGTATGTGCATGCATGCATGTGTGAACATGTATATGTGTATATGTGTGTGGATGTGTTTGTGTACACATAAGCATGTCTTCTTCATATGTGTTTTCGTGGGTGCAAGCATGTCTTTGTGTACTTGTGTGGTTCAGTGTGTGTACATGTGCATGAATGAATGCATGTGTCTATGTGCATAAGCATGTGTATGAATGCATGTATGTGCAAGTGCATATGTGTGGATGTGTATGGTCATGTGTGTACATGTTTGTTTATGTGTGCACATGTACATGTCTATCTATGTATGCATATGTTTATGTTTATTTATATGTATGCACGTGAGGGAATGTATTTGTGTTTATGTAAGTGTGTGTTTGCATGTATATGCCTTTTTTTAAGCATGTTTCTATATGTGTACGTGCATACATTTGCATGTGTGCGTGTGTGTTTGTAAGTGTATGTGCATTTGGTTGTGTGTGTGTGCATGTGAGCATTTCTATGTGTTGTTGAGTGTGAATGCATGTGTATGCGAGTGTGTATGTGCATGCAGGTGTGTGTGCATGTATGTGTGCGAGCATGTGTGTGTTTGTGCATTTGTGCGAGGATGTGCATGCATTTGTTAGTGTGTATGCTTGTATGTAGTTGCATGTGTGTGCATTTATGTATACACATGCATGTATGTAGCTGTGCATGTGCATATGCTTGTATGTTTCTATGTGCATGCCTGTATGAGTGACAGTGTGAATGTACAAATACGTGTGACTACAAATGTGTGTGTGTGCTTGAGTATGCATGTGTGTGTGTGTGCATGTTATTTTGAGAATACAAATGTGTGTTTGTGTGTGTGTGCCTTTGGATGTGTGTGCATATGTGTGCATGTGTGTGTGTGCACATTTGTGTGTGTGTGAGTGCATGTTCCTGCATGTATGCACATGGGTTTATGTTTGTGTGCATCTATTCAACTATGTGCTTGAGTGTATGTGTATGTGTGAGTGTGTGTTTGTGCATGTCTATATTTGTGTGAGTGTGTTTACTTGTGTTCATGTCTATATTTGTGTGACTGTGTGTTTGTGCATGTCTATATGTGTGTGTAGGTTTTTGAGTGTGTGTGAGTGTTCTTGTGTGTGCATGTTTGTGGTGATTGTGTATGCATATGTGTGTGAGTGTGAGTGTGTGTTTGAGTGTCTTTATGTGTGTGTGAGTGTCTTTATGTATGCATTTGTGTCTATGTGCTTATATTTGTGGTTGCATGTGTCTACATGTACATGTTTGATTGTTTAACTATGTGTATACCTATGTGTTGGTGCCTGTGTGTGCATACATGTGTTTGTGTGCATTTATCTACGTGTGTTCTATGCATATACATGTGTATGTGTGTGCACCTACATGTATGTGCTTGTGTGTGTGCATGTTCATGTGTTTGTGTTTGTGTCTGTGTGTGTTTTTGTATTTATGCATTTGTGGGTTTATGCTCATGCGTGTGTGGGGGGGACTATGTGTGCATGTGTGTGTTTTTGTGCATGCTGGTGCATATGCACATATGTGTATTTTTTGTGTGTGCATGTGTACAAAGGCACATGTGTTTGCATGGGTTTGTATGTTCATGCATTTTTGCATGCATCTATGTGCTTGTGTGTGATTGTGTATATGTGTTTGTATGAGTGTGGTCATGCATTTGTTCATGCCTATGTACATATGTGCCTACATGCATGTGTGTGCACTTGTGTGTGTGCGTGAGTGTATGAGTGTGTCCGCTTATGTTTGCCTGTGTTTGTACATATATGTGTGTCTGTGTATGCATCTATATGTGTAGGTGTGTGTGCATCTTTGTGTGTGTGCATATAGGTATGTATGTGTGTATGTGGGCATGTGTGTGTGTGTGTCTATTTGTTTGTGTGTATATCTAAGCTTGTACATGTGTGTTCATTTGTGCTTACATGAGTATGCATATGTGGGTGTAAGCACGTGTGTGTGCTTTTGCATATTAACATGTGTCTGCATGCATGCGTGTGTGTGTTTGAGCATGTGTGTGTGTATACATCTGTGTGTGACGTTGTGTGTAGGTATGTGAATGGGAGTATGTCAACGGGTTTATGTGTGTATTTTTGTATGTGAGCACACTTGTATTCTCACATGTGTATAGGTGCATGCTTTTGTACATGCTGTGCATGTGTGTTAGCATGTGTGTGCATGTGCACTTGTAAGGGTGGATAGGTATTTGTGTGTGCATGTATGCATATGTGTGTGTCTATGTGTGCATTTACATTTGTGTGCTTCTGTGCATGTGTTCACATGTGTGTGTGTGTGAGTGCACATGTGGGTGTGTGTGAGTGCACATATGGGTGTGTGTGAGTGCACATGTGACTATGTCTATTTGTGTTGTGTGTGCATATGGGCATGTGTATGCATACAAGCATGTGTGTTCTTATGGTTGTGTGTGTGTGTATGCATATAAGTATTTGTGCATGTTTGTATGTTTTCGTGTGTGTGTGTGTGCATGTTTGCAAGTGTACATGCATGTGTTCATGTGCACATGTGTGGGTGTTCGTGTGAGATTGCATGTGTTTGTGCTTGTGAGTGTGCTTATGTGTGTGTTTGTGTGCGTGTGTGTGTGCATGTGTGTTAGTGTGTGTGTATGTATGCATTCTTGTGTGAGTATTTGTGGATATGCTTGTGTGTGTGTGTATCCAAGTGCTTGTGTGTTGTGGTTATGCATGTGTTTGTATATTTGCATGAGTATATGCATGTGTGTGTGGTTGTGTTCATTTATGTTGTGCAATAGTGTGTGCATGCATGTGTATGGTTGTGCATTTAAGGGTGTAAGTGCATGTGTGTGTGTGTGAGCTGACTTTTAGGTGTGCTTTTGTTAGAAGAAGTGCGAGCATGTGTGCATGTATGCATGCCTTTGTATGCATGTGTTTGTCCATTTGCATGTGTGCAAGTACTTGTATGGGTGTGTGCACTTATACATGTGTTTGTGTGTATGCAGATGTTCATGTTTGTGTGTGTGCCTGTGAGCATTTGTGTATGCGTGCATGTGCAGGCATGTGTGTGCGCATGCATGTATGACAACATGCATGTGTGTATACGTTTGTGTCTATGTTCCTATATTTGTGGTTACTAGTGTCAACATGTACATGTCTATCTATATAACTATGTATGTATCTGTGTTGGTGCTTATGTGTGCATGTATCTGTGTGTGGTTATACACGTACGTGTGTATGTGTGTGTGCCTACATGTATGTGCATGTGTTTATGTAAGTTCATACATGTGTGTGTGTTTTTATTTATACATTTATGGGTTTTGCTCATGTGTGTGTGTGGGACTATGTAAGTGTGTTTTTGTGTGCATGTGTATGCATGTATGTATGCTTGTGTGTGTGGGTGCAAGCATGTGTGCTTGTTTGTGTGCTTATGTGCATGCGTACGTGTGTGTGTGTGTGAGTGAGTTAGGGTGTGAGTGTATAGATTTGTGCATGAGCTTAGATGTGTGTGTGCATGAGAGTGGTTGCTTATGTGTGTATATGTGTGTGTATGCACGATGCATGTGCTTACGTGTGTGTTGTGCATGCATGTCTGAGTGTGTTTGGGTGTGTGTAGGTGAGTGTGTGTTTATATGTTCCTATGTGAGTATGCATTTGTGCATGTGTGTATGCTTGTGTGTGCTTGCATGCATATGTGTGTGTGTTCATGTGAGTGTGTTCCTATGTCTATGTGAGAGAGTGTGTGCATACATATCTGTGTAAGTGTGAGAGTGTGTTCGTGCATGCATTTGTGTGGGAGCATGTGTGTGTGTATGTGTGGCTGTGCAAGTGCATGTGTGAACATTTATGAGTGTACATTTGTGTGTGCATGAGTGACTTCATGTGTGTGTAGGTTTGTTTGTGTAAGTGTGTGTATGTGGGTTTGTATAAGTTTGCACATGCATTCGTGAACAAATGCATACTCACACAAAAACACATAAACACACACTCACCCACACACACCCAATCACACTCACACACACAAGCACAACACAAACATAAGCACATGCATTGAGCATAAAAACACACATGCACACACAAGCAACCACTCACATACATATATAAGCATACACACATCAAAGGTCATGCACAAATGCATACACTCACACCCTAACACACTCACATGCACATGTACACTTGCACTTGAGCACACACACAGGCACACATGAATGCACCAACATACACAAGAATACATACATACACATATGCACAAACACACACCTACACACATAGTTCCACATACACACATAAGCATAAACCCACAAATGCATAAACATAAACACACATACACACACATGAACAAGCACCCACATAAGCACACACATACACATGTATGTGCATAGCCACCCACAGATACATGCACACAAAAACATGCATGCACACATAGACACCAACACATAGATACACACATAGTTATATAGATATATATGTATATGTAGACACATGCAACCACAAATACAAGCACTTAGATATAAATGCATATGCACGTGCATGTGGTAACACAAACATGCACACACACTTGCTCGAACGCTTACATGCACATGCACACACGCACAAAGGCTCATAGGCATACACACAAACATAAACATATGCACACACAAAAACATGCATAAGCTCAAGCACCTATAGATGTATATGCACAAAATGAATGGACAAACACATGCATACAAAGGCATGCATACATGCACAGATGCTCACACTTCTACACACACAAGTACACCCACAACTATACTCACACACACACATGTGCACATACAACCATACATGCACGACCATACACATGCACATGCACACATAAGCATATCCACAAATACACACACAAGCACGCATACATGCACACACACACACAAACACACACATGCACACACTCACATGTACAGACACATGCAATCTCACACAAACACCCACACACATGCACACAAACACATGCACATACACTTGGAAATATGCACACACACATACACACATACATGCAAACACACTTTCACACACATATAGACATACACACACACAACCACAATAACACACATGCATACACATTCACACTCAACACACACACACACAGGCACACAAACACCCACGTGTACACACACACACGTGAACACATGTACACAAACATACACATGTAAATGCACAAACACTCACATACCCACCCACCTTAACAAGCATACATGCATATGCATGTTGGCACAGACACACAACATGCACAAATGCTTGCACCTACACACACGTGAGAACACATGTGTGCTCACGTACACAAATACAGACATAAAACCATACACATACTCTGATTCACACACGTGCACATAAAGATACACACAGACGCATACACACACATGTTGAAACACACACACGTATGCACGTACACATACACCCACCTACACACACACATACCCGCACACACACAAATATGCATGTACACACACACACGCATAGATGCATGAACATAAAGATACACACACATGCATAAGCTTAAACACACACATTCATGTACATGCACACACACAAACACATATGTGTAAATACAAACACTCACATACAGACATACACACATGCATACACACATGCATACCCATGCACACACACACACACACACATGCATAGGCATGCACACATACACACACAAAACACCCTCGCACATGTACATGAATGCACTCACATGTTGAGGTACATAAACACACATGCACACCCACACATAATCATGCACTTGTAGACACATATGCCAATACGTAAAAGTACACACACACATGTATGCACCCACATATGAGTACTCTTGTAAGCATGAATGGACATATATGTACATGCTTATATATACACACAAATGAATAAACATGCATGCACACATGCCCACACGTACACACTTACATTGAACAAACACACATGCACACATGCCCACACATACACACGTATGAACATACATACACATGCGCACACACATAAAGATGCACACACACACATGCACACACACATGCACATACAGATGCATGCACGTACACCTATATGTACACAAACAAAGGAAAACACAAGCACACAGTTGCACACACATGTACATATGCATGAACATAAAAATGGCCACACTCATGTAAACACTCATACACAATCACACACATGCACAAATGCAAGCAAGCATAGATGAACATGCACACAGACCCACAAAAACACATGTGCATTCATGCACATAGACATGCACAAACACAAATATACCTATGTCTGCATGCACCAAAACACACATGTGTGCATGTGTACATGCACAAACACATGAATACATGCACACCACACATACACATACACAAACACATACACACACACACACATGCACAAGCACATACACATAGACGCACACACTTACACACATGCATGCAGACAAAAACATACACATATATGCAAACACAAACATAGGAATAAACATGCACTTGCACATGCACACATATGTAAACACCCAAATAAGCACATATGCACACATATAGACACAAAAAGATACACACATGTATGCACGTGCCCACATACATGAATGTACACATGTAATCATACACAAATACACACACATATAGTACACACAAACAAGCACTCACATGTGCTCACTCACAGACACAGACATGCACACATGCACATGCATGCACATGCACACATAGGCACACACACACACATACATAGACACACACATGCACACACAGCCACAAACTAATGGATGTACCCATGCACTCACAAGCACAAACGCACATACATAGACGTGTAAACACCATGCACACACATCGACACAACCACATGTACACACACACACAAAAAGAATGTAGACACATTGGCACACACATTTTCATGCATACATATAAACACACACTCTTAAAATATATGCACACAAAATTAAACACAGATAGACACACAAACACACATGCATACACGAACACATGTACAACCAAATGCACACGCATGTATGTACACAGTCAACCACACACACATACATAAACACAAATACAAAAAAACACATACACACACACAAAAACATACACACACACTTATAGGCATACATATGCACTCGTTTCTACACACAAAAACACATGCACCCACCTAAACATTTGCACATGCAAGCACACATTTACACAAGCACATAAACACACAGAGACACATACACACACATGCACAAGTAGACACACATAAACAAGTGAACACACATACACATACCACACACACATACAAATAGACATATGCAAATGTATGCAAACATATGTGGATGCAACACAAACACCTGAACAAAGACACAGACACATCGTCATACACATAGGCATGCATGCTTGAACACTCACATGGAAAATAAACATGAATGCACACATGCACACACCCACACATGCACACATGCACTCCTAAACAAACTTGCATGCAAAGACATGTATGCAAACATAAAAGCACACATAAGTACACACACTTGCATGCACATGCACACTCACAAACACATGAATGCACAAGCACAAGTACACACTCATGCACACACCAACATGCACATTTGCATGCATGCACACACACTCGTATGCATGTGCACAAACACACTCACACACATACACCATCAAACATACCCCCACACATACATACACACACCTATGCATGCATGAACATGCACACACAAGCAAACCAGCTTACACATATGCACACACATATGTGCACATCCATGCACACATCACTTGCATGCTAATACACACACACAAGTACATGTACACATATGCATATAGACAACAACACATATACATGTGCACTCATGCACACCCACCCACACATATGTGCATGCATTCATATACAAACACACACACACATTCAAAAACACACAAGCTTACACATATGCACATGTGCACACACACTCACACTCACACCCACATCAACACACATGCACACACACACATGCATTGCACACAACACACACACTCAAACACCACTCACTTAGACACACAAACATGCACACATACACACACAATCACATGCTCACATGTGCAAACATGCATATAAACACACATGCAGTGGCAAACATATGTACCCACACACACATTCACATAGTTATGCACACATGCACATGAATGCCACACAAGCACATATGCATGCACCCACATACACACAAGCACACAGAGATACACTTACACACCCAAACATAAACATCTATACACCCAACCATGCACATAAGCACGAACACATGCACACAAATACATGCATAAATATATATACACGTACACATGGACACACACATATGAACTCACACATGCATACACTCACCTATATACAAACATGTGCATATGTACACACACACATGAACACACACACACATAAGCACATACACACTCACCCATATATACATGTGCATGCAAGCACACACAGACACACACTAACATGGCACACACCCACACACAAGCACACACCCGAGCATGCATACACGGGCTTGCATACACAGACCCACATGCACATACATGTGCATGAACACATGGCACGTATGTTGATATGCATGCATCTATATGTACACATATGCATATGCATAGAGACACATATACAAGTGCACACACACATACACAAGCACCTCAAACACACAAAAATACATATAGGAACATGCACACACACATATAAGCATACATACACACACAAGCATGCAAAAATGCATTCTAACACATAAGCTTGTGCACATGCACATGCACACTCACACACACATATAAACAAACCCATGCAAACACACACATACACATATTAATGCACACACAAAAATGCATGAATGCACACACACACACACAACGCATGTGCACACAAATGCACACACACAAAACCAAAAACACTCGCACAAACATATGCAAGTATTTGTGCACAAACACATAAGCATGCTCATAAAAACACATGCACATGCACTCACATGCATGCCCACACACATATTTACAAACAAGCACAAACACACATGCTGACACACATATACAATACCATGCACACACATGCACACACACACACAAATATACACACACATGCATGCACAAATGCACACGAATGTACACATGCACACACATATACACACATGCAAGCTTGTATCCAAAAACAAACAAACACATGTGCTTCCATGTTCACACATGCACATGCACATGCTTGCAAACATATGTATAGATAAACACACTCAAACACACACCCACAATCACACACATGCTTACAAAAAGACATGTTCACACAAACATGCACACGCATGAACTCTCATGCACACTCAAAAGCCCACACACACATGCATTTCATAGGAACACATACACATACAGACATGAACACACACACACATAGACATGCACATACACACACACTTGCACACACACACATGCTCACACATACACACAAGAACATAGTTGCATAGATGCACACAAACACACGTTTATGCATGCACGAACATGCACACACACTATACACACACACATACATAGGAATGCACAAACATCGAAAGGCACACACATGCAAACACATGCACACACACACTCACATGTATACCAATGCACACACATATATACACACACATTTGTAGTCACACATATTTGTACATGCACACACGCACGCATTCACACTAGCACTCGTATTCACACTCATAGACACGTACTTGCACATAAACCTGCACATGAACAAGCACAAACATGCACGCTTACATACAAGCATGTGCCTACACAAATGCACAAACACTTGTAACCACATACAAGCATACGCACTAATGAATGCATGCACATGCTCATAGAGATGCACAAACACACACATGCATGCACACATACATGTGCAAACACATATGCTTGGACATAAAGACACACATACACACATGTACTCACACACAAGCACCCACACAAAGATACAAACATACAAATTCTCACACAAAAACACACATCCAAATGTACACACACATGCAAACACACACACATGCACACACACACATGCAAATGAATGCATGTGCATATACACAAGCACACAGATAATGGCACACACATGCAAACACACACTCACATAAACACAAATATAAGCCCTCACATGCATACATACAAACAAACACAAACACACACACATACACAGAGAAGTACATGCACACACATAACCGTACAATCCACAGACATGCACGTGCACATACATGCATTCATACACATGCCTATGCACACAAGCACAGGCATTCATACACGCACATGCACACACACTGAATCACACAACTGCACATAGACACACTTGCATCCACAAATACACTTATCAAAAACATGCTTATGTGTACAAAGAGAAACACACACATATACACATTCACATATGCATGCAAGCACATACACACACACACATATGTGCATTCACACAAACTCAATCACACACATGAACATGTATGCATAAACACACACGCACACACACATATATATATATATAAGCACCCACACAAACATGCACACACACACGTGCATGCACACACTTTTTTGTGCACAAACTAACAAATGCATATGCGCACACAAACACACAAATGCACATGAGAGCACACACACACACACATAGAAACACATGAACATGCACACAAAGATGCAAAGACATATGCACATAGGTATGCAAAAAAACACATAGGTAGGGATACACACAGGTGCATGCCTTAGCCTAGAAACAAGCACACACACATGTGCACATAAACATGTGTAGACACATGCATCTAAAGACACGCATGTGTGCACACACACATGCACACATAGACACACACTTGCATACATCTAAACACACACATGCAAACAGGTACACACATACACATGCCCTCACACATTTATATACACCTGCACAATCACATACATGCAGACACACACACATGCATGTGTTCAGGTGCACACGCACACACGCACACATCGATATGCACTCATGCACACACACATGCATACACAGACATAATTCCCCAAACACAGGAACACACACACACACATGTAGGAGCACACAAACACACATGTACATGCACCCATAAAAATACACATGCATGCATAGATACACACCCACACACACCTCTAGATACACACATGTACACACAAACACACATGCACATGCATGCATATGCATAGAGACACAAATCATACACACGAACGCACACACACACCCACATGCATGCACACACTCATGTATGCATGCATGGACACATGCACAAACAAGCAAACACACACACACAGATGTACACATTCATACATACAACCACATACACAAACATATATGTAGGCAAACACATGCATGCACATGCAAACACACACACACACACATGCACAAACATACACACGCAGCCACACACCCACCCACGTACACACACCTAGGGACCAACTTAGATGAATGTGTGTCCACAAACATGAATGCACTCATGTAAACACACACTATGCATAAGCACCCAATCACACACAGTCACACACACTAGCCCATATGCACACACACATGCATACACATTCACACACAAATAATCACACACACATTCACATGCACAAATACATATAGATGCACATAAAAAACACATGGATGTATACACAAACACATACATGCATATTCAATAACATATACATCCACACGCACATACACACATCAACACACCCATGCTTGCACACACACACACATGCAAACACACACTTCCGCACACATATATGTAGACACTAACACAAACATATGCACATGTCAACTTACATGTACAAACATACACATGTGCATGCACAGACACATGCACACATGCTTGCACCCATGGATGACATGTGCACATTCACGTTCCCCCCCCCCACACACAAGAACACATCTATACACTGGTATTCTCATACACACATGCACATATGCACATGTGCATCCACACACATGCAATGCATGCACATAAATGTGCACACACCCAAAAACATACATATGCACATACACAAGCATGCACATGAACACACATGCTTGTATGTATAAGCACATCCACACACAACCACATGCATAAGCATAGTCACACAAATATAAAAACACAAACATACAAACATGGAAACATGGTTTGCACACAAACACACATATGCAAATGCACAGGCATAAACACATGCATGCATACACAGATGTATATACACACACATATACATGCGCACATACATACACATATACACACACACTTGTGCACACACATACATGCAAATTGCACACACTCACACAGACATGCACATAGACACACATGCACAAAAACATGTATGCACACTTATAGATGCAAACGAACATGCATGCACACACAAATACCCACACCCACATAGACACACATATGCACAAACATACATGCATGCACACATGCACAAACACATGTACACACATGCACAATCACACACTTGTGCCTATACACACATATACATAAAAACCTATATAAGTACACAAACATTTTCACACTCATTCATGAACATTCACATGCACTCACACACTTAGATATGGACACACACATACACACACACATATTCACAAACATGCTCACATGTGCATGCACACAAAAACAGATGCACATGCACATATGCACGTACACCCACACGTGCACCCAAACATGCACATGGTACAAGCATGCACAAATACATGAACATACCTATACATGTACTCACACACACATACATGCACACATGCATCTTGTGCACATAAGCACATGCACAAATATATGGATACATGTGCACACATACATACATGAGCACATTTTTATACACAAGCACATAGACACATATGCACATACATACACACACACACACCCACACAAATGTATACTCGCACACACATGTACACTTGCATGCACAACACACACACATAAGTACTCACTTGCACATGCACACAAACAAAAGTACACACATGTACACAAACACATGCACACATACTAACACACACTTACACAAACAATCATGCATGCACAAACATGATTGCATAAACTTATGCTCATATGCATGCATGCCCAAATGGGTGGATACATGCATGCACCCATACATACAACAATGCACAAGAATGCAAAGACACATCCAACAACCCACACTGACAAACTACACACACATGCACACAAACTTATATAAATGAACATAAAAAAACATATATAGACACATATAAAAATATGCACACTTTTACACATGCACACACATGCACACACATGCACATGCACATGCACACACACACACATGAACACACAAACACACACGCAAATACACAGACACTCAAATGCACACCTACAAAATTACATACACGTGCACACACATACACACATGCATACACATGCATGCATTTGCACATGTGCCACACACATGCATACATGCATGCACGCACACATACATGCTCATATAAAGATGCACACAAATGCACACATAGGCATAAACATGCTTAAAAATACATGCATGCATGCATGCACAAAGATGCTCCTATAGACACACATAATCTTGCTGATACACGAACTCACACATGCACACACATGCACATTCATGTACACACACGTGCATAAGCACAGACATGCTCACACTCATGAATGCCCATACACTTGCATGGACATACACATACACAGGCACATATATAAACACTCATAAATGTACATGCATGCACACCCACAGGCACACTCATAGGAGCACTGACACACACACACATGCTCATAGTCATGCACAAACACATATGCACACACATGTGAGCACATACATACACATGCACACACACACGCACACACATGGACCCACCTACATGTAGATGCACAAGTACGAACACACACAGATCTGCATGCACACATACACAAATACATATGCACTCACATACACATGCATGCTCTTGCACACACACATGCATATAGAAAGCACACAGATAGACTCACTCACACACAAAAACATTCACATGCACACATGCATGTGCATCCACATAGGTTCACACACACAAGTGCACACATAAGCTCATATATATGCACACACACAAAAGATCAAGAATTCTAACACACATGTACACTCATATGCACGTAGTCACCCACATAACACACATACTAATGCACAAACATGCACACAAGCAATCGCACGTATACACTCACACATATGCATAGGCACACACACAAGAGCATGCACACAATCACACACACACACATACACATATGCACACAAATGCACACATGCATAAATGCACAAATACACACACTCATCCACACATAAAGATGCACACACATGTAAACACACACACACACACACAAGCATAGGCACAAACACACAAACACAAACACATACACACATGCACACACTTGCTTGGACACACAATGCACAAACACACATACATTTGCAAAAAATTACACACATACACACACTTTCGTGCACACACATAGACAACCAATGCACACATGCACACACCACATATACACACACATGCACACACACACGCACATTCATACAAGAACACATGCACACACGTGCTTATACACATGCACACACACACACACATGCACATACACATGCACAAAGCCACATATAGGTACAACCACGCACACACCCACATATCTACACACTTACGTACCCACCCATATGCACATCCACAAATAGATACTTGAATGCACTAATGCACAAAAATACACACCCATGAGTGCTCACACACACATACAGATGCATGCATACATACAAACACACATAATCACGCACACACATACATATACACACATTGCACACACACACTTGCAAATGTACACATGGCTGCACACACACACACATATATGTAAGCATGCCTACACATGCACACACATAAACATATAAACACACATTCAGGCACATGTGCAAGCACATACATGCACACGAACAAATATGCACATGCATATATACACACACACTTGCATGCACACTCACACATGCACACCAACATACACAGAATCCCACATACAAAAACACACACAAAAATAAATGAAAGCATACATATACACATGCTCACAGATGCATATGCACATAAAAATACACACGCAAGAAGATGCAAACACACACAAACAAGCACACACGCACACACACCATACACACAAGCACATACACACACATGTACAAACATATACATTAATGTTTACACATGCACACAAATAGACACACATGTACATGTATGAACACATACAAATATACACACACACCCCCACAAGCACTCATGCACTTGAATACACATGCGTACAAATGTCCACACAAGAGTGTGCATGTAGATGCACACATACACATGCATTTATGCACAAAGACATGCACGTACACAAACACCCATTCACCCACACACACAAACCCACACCAACATGTATATACACACATAAAAATAAACAAACACTCACACACGTATAAACATGTGCACACAAATGCACTCACAAATAGAGACACACACAAGTACACACACGTATGCAGGCAGCAACACTGACACACCTGTACACACATGCAACCACATACATGCACACACATGCAACCACAAGGATAGACAGACACAATACACATGCATACACACACTAATATGATTGAACAACCACCCATATACACAAGCCACAAATGCAAGTACACATGCTTGCAAGCACACTCATGCACACATGAATGCACATAATCAAGCACACACACACATACAACACAACACAAGCATGCACACACACTTACAATATGTACACAAACATACAAAAATGCATTTATGCACATAGAGATGCACACATGCACATAAACACGTATTAATAGTCATGTGCATAAGAAAAACTCCATATACATACTCGCATCCATGCTCACACTCACATCTAGAAGCACACACAAACTTGCAAACATGGACACACATGTACACACATGCTCACATGTGCACACACATGTAGGCATACAAATATACACACACACACAGACATGCACATACACTAACACACATGCACACACACAAGCATGCATGCATCCATGCATAAGCACACAAATAGACACACACACGTACACACATCCATGCACATGAATGCACACACACATGCACACAAACGCACACACACACACACCCATGTCCATGCACACATGCCTACATCCACACACAAACTCATAGGAACACGAACATGTACTACATACAAGCACCCATGCACACAAATGTAAATGCAAAAATAAACATATGGACGTACTGATGCAGACACATGCAAATGTGCATGCACATACTCACATACACAGGCACACGCACACATAAGCACACATATGTAGACATAAACATATACACACACATGAACACACCTACACATATGCACACTCATGCACCCACACACATATATGCATATGAGTATGTGCACACATAGACACATACACAAGCATGCATGCATGCACACATAGAACTACGTACACAAACACACATAAATAAGCACACTCACACACACATGCACCTACATACATGCACATACTCACACACAAACACACACAATTGCACATGCTTTCACACATGCACAAACAAAAAAATACACAACACAAATAAACACAAGCGTGTTTGCACATGGAAGCAAAAACACAAAGATGCATGCACACACACGCACATATGAATGTACACTTGCACGTGTTTACACACCAGCATACACGCACATGCACATTCACAAACATGCTCACATGCATAAACATGTAGAGATAGATCCACAAACACATGAACACACTTAGATGCAAAAGCACAAACACTAATACTTTACACACACGTGCACACATGCATGTGCACCTGTACTAACATAAACACACACATGCCCACATGCACTCATGCATGCATGCATACACACTCACACATGCACATGCACAAAAATGCATGCACACACACATGGAGAAGCACACAATAAATCCTACACACGCAAGCACACATGGCCATGTACTCATGTGGACACAAACTCTTACACAAATGCACACAAGCACACACATAACCAAACATATACACGCATATGCATGCACAGGTATGCTCACGCAAAATAAAGCACATATGCCTAAGCACACACACATGCATGCTTGTATGTGCATATGCATGTGTGCATAAGGACACTAGCACAAATAGGAACACACACATGCAAAAAATCACACATCTGCATACACACATACACATGGACATAGATACACATACACATATGCACACACATTTGCCCACATGCACATGCATGCATACACACACCAACAAACTCTTTCATGTGAACACATGCACAAACAACCCACACACATGACCACACACATGCAGGCATGCCCACACACTCATGTGCCTGAATGCATTTACACAAACAGGTGCACAAACCCACACATGCACACATGTGCACACATGCACAAAGACATGTAAACCTACACAAACTTCCACACATAGACATGTACACACGCACACATGTCTACACATGTACAAACACTTAAACCCACACACATGCAGATACACACACATATGTGTGCACAACTACACACCTACACTAACACACACACACAAAACAAACAAAAACACACACATAAACAAACGCATATATGCATACACACACATGCACAATTGCACACACACACACATTTTTACACCCACACACATGCATGAATAACACACACACATTCATGCAAACATGCATGCATGTACACATAGAGACACACACACACATATCTAAAGACACATGAACAAAAACATAAACATGAACTCGCATACAAAAATGCACATACAAGTACACAAGTATTCATACACACACACCCACACATATGTACACACACACATGCATATATGAATGCAAGTGTACAAGCACAAACACACATAGCCATGCCTATGCAAGATGTAGACACATCTGTGTGCATACACACACACACCCGCACATCGCCATAAATTTGCACACTCGCACATAAACACAAGAATAAAAGCACACATACACAAGGATATGCGCACACATACATGTATAAACAGAAGCATACACACACAAACAGACGCACACTCATACAAATGCACAAGCACACCTAGATACACTTACACAAATGCACATACATAAACAAGCACGAACACGCACATGCATACATGCACATATACAAGCACACACGAACACAAAGGAACACACACAAAATAGTACATAAACACACTAAATATCACATGAACACATGCACACTCACATACACACATGCACATGCATACCTACTCCCCTACACATGCATACGTGCATGCATGTACAAAAAACATGCATGCACACACTCACACACACCTATACACAAATAGACACAAGCACACACACATGTCCCACAAGCTTACACACATCTACACACACACTTTCACAAATACACACATACATGCATCCTTGGATGCACACACAACATGCACACACCCACATACATGCACACACACAAGACCATAGGCAGACACATCTAAACACATACTCACACTCATAAGATGACAGAAACCCAATTATAGATACCACAGAAAAGAAAGATGCACCAACAAATGTGGACACACTCACTCATACATGCATGCACACACAAATATTCACATGCGTGCACACACACAGAAAAACATATTCACAAATAATGACACACAAATACAGACATAAACATGGACTCACACTGCGTACATGCGAACACACATGCACACACATTGGCACATAGACACAAATACATGCACACAAAAACACATTCACTTTCACGTGTATAAGTGAACACATGAACACACACAACTAGGTTGACAAACATGCACACACATATACACACACACAAGTGCATATAGATGTGCACATGCAAACACAGATGGACACATATATACATAGCACACACAAACATGAAGCTACACATATGCACATGCATGCATGCACAAACACACATGTGTGCTTGAACACATACATGCACAATGACATGCACCAACACACATGAACACACAGACACATACATACGGACATGCATGCACAAGCATACAAGCATGTTCACACACATCCATAGACATGCACATGCTCGCACATGTGTATACACATATGTGCACACACATATGCATACACACACACAAACACAAATGCACTCATGCATGCACACACACATAAACACAAAGACAAACATAAATAGGCACACTCACCTACACACACACAAACACACACATGGATACATGCACCCACACATGCACACATAAATGTGTGCATACAAGCACATGCATATACACTCACATGCACACACTGACATGCAAAAACATGCACACACATATGAACAACAATAGAGACACCTCCATACATTCATGCCAATGTACACACACACGCAAGCCAACACCCAACAAGAACCACATGCACACACATATGAACACATACACTCAAGCACACACATATGCACGCATGCTTACATGCATGCACACACTAACACAAACACACACATGCTTCCACACACACATTCATACCTATATGCATGCACACACACACACATAAGCACATTTACACAAACATATGCACACAAGTAGAAATATACACACACACTTGCAAACATACACACCCACACATTCATGCAATCAAACACACACACACATACTCACACATAGGCATACACATACATGCATAAACACACACACATGCACATAAATACATGCATGCATACACATGCACACATACCACAAAAGCTCACACACACACATACACCAGCACACATGCATACACACATGTGAGCATACAGATGTGCACACACACATACACTCACAACAACATACAGACATGCATGAACATGTAGACACAAACAAACATGCAAACACACATACACACACAAGCAAATAAATACACACGCACATACATGCACGTGCGTGGACACACAAAGCTTGTGTGCACATATACA
Source organism: Vanilla planifolia (assembly GCA_023846275.1). Classification (NCBI taxonomy): domain Eukaryota; kingdom Viridiplantae; phylum Streptophyta; class Magnoliopsida; order Asparagales; family Orchidaceae; genus Vanilla; species Vanilla planifolia. The sequence goes on from JAIUJO010000332.1 coordinate 176,286, forward strand.
TGTTGGAGGCATGCATGCACACACATGATGTAAAAACAAATGTGTACATGTGCACAAATACATGCATACAGGCACACACACAAAAACACCAATAAAGACACCTCCATAGACATATGGACACACCCTAACAATCATGCATGCACATACACACACAAACCAACTTACACGCATGCATGCATGCATGCCCACCCAAGAAGATGTACATAGACATACAAACATGCACTAGAATAATGACACATTCACATACATGCATAAATATGCACCCACACACACACACGCATGCATGCACACTCACTAATGCACACAAGAATACACACGTACATGCATAAACACGCAAACACACATCAGCAAAGACAAATACATATCCACACATATGTAGGTAGATTCACACGCACCCAAATGTTTGTACATAAACACACATGTAGGCACAATACACACACATGCACACACACAAACAAATATATATGGAGGAACACAGAAACACACACATCCACACACACACTCATACCCACACACATGCACATGCATATGCACACACTTTCACACATGAACAAAGGCACATAAGCACACATGCATGTACTCACACACACACATATACACACATACACACACAGTTACCCACTTACAGTTATTTACATACAACACACACTAACCCAAACAAACATACTCACATACACACATGCATACACACACACACATACACATATATACAAACATGAATAAATGCATGCAATCATAAAGACATAAACATGCACACACACAGACTCGGGTACTTCGACACAACAAGCACCAGTATTTGCACATAAACACCCACACAAAAGCTTACATAAGCACATGGGCATACAAACACTTGCACACATAGGCACACACATGCACCCACACACATATACAAAAACATGCATGTGCACACATAAAAATATACGCTGACATGCACCCTCACCCACACACACTCAAGCACACACACACACAAGCACGTACACACTATATGCACACATACAAGCACAAATATGTATAATCAGACACACGCACACACACACATGAAACACAATGATGCATACGCACACAAGCACATACACACAAACACATGCACACACACCCATGACAACATATGCACATATACACATGCAGACACATACTAGAGCACATCCACACATGCACGAACACATTAACACAGACATACATATACGTGCACACACAAACACATTCCCCCACATGTACACAAATATGCACACATGCTTGGACACACAAACAGACAAATATGTACATGTCTGTAGAAAAAAATCACACATGCACATACTTCTAGTCATAAACATAGACAACATGCACAAACATACACATACACACACACACATGCATATAAACACACAAACACATGCACACATGCACACACAAATATGAAAATACACATTCAGGCACATAAGCATGCACACACATACACATTTTCACACACATGCATGCAAACTCAAACATGCACACCTACATAAACATACACCCCTACATATACACACACATGCCTACACATGCAAACACACATGCACAAATACATGAACACACACACACACACACAAGCCCTCACATGCACACAGACACACAAATAACAATACATACACAAGAAGATGCATACACATGTGCACATCCACAGAAATGAGCACACACAACATACAAATGTATAGACATGCACAAACACACAATATGGTGTGCACATGTACATAAACACATACACACGAACACACGCACGCACACATATATGCACATGTGCACACATACACAAGCACACACACACATAAAACCACAAGCACCCACACACTTGAATCACATGCATGCAAATACCTACACATTTGTGCACATGCATACACACACACACATACATATGCATGTATGCACAAACTCACCCAAAAATACACCCATTCACCTATATATGCAAGCCTACATAGCTAGTATGCACACATACATACATAAAAATAACTACATGTAGACAAATATACACACGTGCACACACATGCACTCACAAATAGACACACACATAAGTATACACACGCATATGAATAGCAACACTCACGCACCTGCACACACATGCACCAACAAACACACACACAACACATATGCATACACTTACACATACACATGAACACCCACCCACATGCACAAGCCCACAAATACAAACACCATACTTGCAAGCACACACACACGAAAGTAAAAGCACACACACAAATACAACATACACAAGAACATGCACATACACACACTTACAATAGATATGCATATGCACAAAAATATGTTCACAAACACACAAATTTACACAAGCACATAGATGCAGACATGCACATAAACACATGCACACACACTCACATGTGTATTCACATAACCATGCACACACTCACCTAGAAGCACACAAACAAACATGATTACACACATACTTGCAAATAATAACACAGATGTACACACATATGCTCACATGCACATACACATATGCATGCAAAGATGCACACACATGCAGATACACTACCACACATATACATGCACATATGCACACACACAAGCATGCATGCACACATGCACATGCACATAAACACATGTACAAGGACACACACACAAGCACACATATGCACACACACACATGCATGCACATATGCTTACATGAACACACAAACTCATAAGAACACACAGATATGCCATATACACGTGCACCTACACACATAAATGTACTTGTAAAAAGACACACATGGAGATATTAATGAACACACATGCAAATGCATATACTCCCATATGCACACACACTCAAATGCACACACTCAGGCATACAGACAGACAAGAATACACATGCATGCACACTATTACATAAACACACACACATGTACACATATAGACACATGAACACACAAAAGCATGTACACAAACACACGCAAATAACCATAAACATGCATACACATGCACCCACATACACATACGCACTCATGTACAACACATACATGCTTTCACAAAATCACAAACAAGAAATATGCAACACAATTAAACACACTCATGCATGTACACACACAAGCACAAACACAAAGATGCATGCACACACACTGTCATACAAATACACACATGCACACATGTACATAGAAGCATACAAACATTCATGCATGCATATTCATATGTAGAGATAGATGCACACACATGTACGTACACATGCACATGCAAAGTCACACAATCATGCACACATAATCACACTCATAAGAACAAATGCTAACATACTACAAAATATGCACACACAAGCACAAACACACACACATGGATCAACACCTATGCACACAAACATGCATACGAACAAATGTGCACACACACATGCATGAACATGCAGGCATGCACAAAAACATCCAGACACGTGCATACTCTCGCACACAAGGAGACAACACACATGCATGTGTACACACACATATGGACTCATACACATAACATAGAAACACATGTGCTCGTGTGCCCAAATACATGTATAGATGCACACACACAAACACCAACACATCCCTATAGACACATGCACACACACACATGGTCATGCATATGCACACATGCACACATGAACCACATACACACATGCACACACACATGTCAGCTATGAAGTCACACACAGACATACAAACATGCACTAGAATAGCCACACATCCACACATGCACATGCATGCAGTCATGGACGATCACTCACACACACACAAGAATACACTCGCACATGCACAAACATGCAGACACACACAAGCAAACTCACATGTGCATGCACACATATGAAAGTAGGCACACACTCACCACCAAAACCTATATACACACATGCACAAACATACACATGCACACACACAACTTTTCATATGTCCACACACACAAGCAAACATGCATATAAACACACACATACCCATACACACACACACACCTACACATATGAATGAAGGCATGCAAGCACCCATACACACACATATACACATGTATATAAACCAACACACACACACACACACCTAATCAAACATACTCACATACAAAGATGCATACCCACTCACATACACATGCATGCAAACTTGCATAGATGTATGCAAATTTGTAGGAAAAAATATGCACATGAACACATGCACAAACACACACACACGGGCATCTCGGCACGAACATGCACCTTTTTTGGTACACATATACCCACACAAAAGCATACAAGTGCATGCGTGCACACACATGTGCTCACAAAAATACACATGTACATGCATATCGCATGTAGAAACATACATCGATATGCACCCTCACCCAACACACACACACAGACATGCACACATTAATGTACACATACAAGCACACACATCACACCAACATGCATGCACACATAGGTGCATGCACACACATGCACACACACCCACAACCACGTATGTGTAAGCATAGATGTACAATTACACTTAAGCACAAGCACAAATGAACATAAACACACACACACACATGCTAACACATACACACACATAAGTGAGCATACAAGCACATTCACATGCACACAAGCATGCACATATGCTTGGACACACTTGCACAAATATGTGCATTTGTGTTGAAACAAATGCACACATGCACACACTTCTATGCACACACATGCACACACATACACATACATACACACAAATGAACACACACACATGCACACACATAAACATGGAAATATACATTCAAGCACATGTGTATGCATACACATGCACAGACACATTTTTGCACACATATGCATGCATACTCACACACGTACACCGCATACACATACAACCCTACATACACATGCACACTCTGACACACATAAACATACACACATAAATACATGAAAAAGTACACACACATACAAGCTCTCACATGCACAAGCACGTCGACATAAAAGCTCGTACACAAGAAGTTGCATGCACATGTGCACACACAAAAACAAGCACACACAATCACACATGCACACCATACACACAAGCACAAATGCATGCACAAAGTGCATACTCACAAAAACACACATATTATTATGCATGTACACATAAACATGCACACACATATGCTCACAGGCACCCACACACTTGAATAACATGCATGCAAATGCCTACACATATTTGTGCATGTAGACACACACACATACACATGTATGTATGCATAAAGACATGCATACACAAATGTACCCGCACATAACACCCCTTCATCTTTGTATGCAAACCCACACAAGACATGCATGCACACTAACACACATAAAAAGAAATAAACATGCACACACATGTTCACACACATTCACTTACAAATAGACATACATAACTACACACTTGCAGGCAAACAACGATAGTCACACACCTGCACACACACACACACACGACTACACCATTGCATAGACACACACCCACAAACACATGCACAACACACACATATACACATGTAGAGATATATGCACTTGCACACACACATGCATAATCACACAAACATATGCACACACTCACACACACAAGCACAAACACTAACATACTACGCACACATGCACACGTGTTAACACACACATACACATGCACAAATGCAGATGCACACACTCACAAATAAAAATGCATGAACACATACACATGCACAAGTGCAACGAACACCTACACACACATGCACACAAAGTCATGCACAAACGCACACAAATATAAATATTGATAAACACATACACACATATGCATGCACACACATGCTCTCACAAAATAAAGCACACACACACATATGCCCAAGTACACACATATGCTCACATGCATGTCCACACAAAGACACTAGCGAGCACTAGTACAAATAAGAACACACATGTTGACATGCATAAAAGCATGCACACACACAGATGCTCATACACAAGCACAAAATCACACATGCACACATGCACATGCATATAGACATGAATACACATACACATAGACACGCATATGTGCACACATGTGCTGAGATGCACATGCACGTATAGACAATCACAAACTCTAGCATGTGCATGTACACACATAGAAAATCACACAAACCCACACACATGACCACACACATGCATGCAACCCCAAAAACTCATGTGCATGCAAGCATCCATACAGACAAATGAACACATCCACACATGCACACATGTACACAAGTACACGAACACATGCAAACCTCCACCACACTCCCACACACAAACATGTGCACATACACACTTGCATGCACATGTACAAACACATAAACCCACACACGCATACACACATGTACATATATGTGTATACACATACACACAAACATGTACAGACATATGTGCACAGCCTTACACCAACATAGGCACACACACACACATGAACATGTGTATGATAACAAATAGAAACACAAACATAAGCAAATACACTCATGCCAACATACACATATGCACTTGTGCACAAAAAATACTCACACAAACATGCACGCACAGTACACACAAACATGCATGCAAATACACACGTATGCACACATAGGCACACACACATATAAAATAACATGCATAGACACAAATATGCACACACACACACATACACAAACACAAATACAAGTACACATGTATGAATACACACACATGCATGAATGGCCCATATGCATATGAATGCATGTGTACAAGTGCAAATGTGCACACCAACACCCATGCAAGGATGTAGAACCATGTGTGTGCATGCACACACACTACCACACTTCTGAACAAACATATGCACACATATACATGCATATGAAAATATATACATTTACAAACATAAGCAGACACCCACATGGACACATAGACACACACACACATGCACATGCACACCTGCATACACTTACATGCACACATACATGCATACTTGTGCATACACAAACACACACACATGAATGCATAGGTACACACACAAACACAATCACACAAACACACTCAATCTCACAAGAACACATGCATAGATGTACTAACACGAGTGCAAGAAAACGTACACACACGCATGCATACACAAACACTTGCATGCACATGCATTCACCAAAATACAAACATGTGCACATGCACATAGACATGCACATGCATACCCACACCCACACAAACGTATACACGCACATGCACAAAAGAATGCACAAACATGCTCAAACAAACCAATACACAAATACACATAAGCACACACTATCACATATGCAAATAAAAATACACATATGCATACATATACCAAAACACATGAGCACATGCTCACAAACCCAAATGCATCATTACACACACACAAGACACACACACCCACATACCCACACATGCACACAAGACCATAGGCACACACATGTGCACATGCACAACCATATACCCATAAAGCCCATTGATAAACACCCACAGACATAGAAACATGCACTACAAATGCAGACACACATGCATGCACACATACATGCCCTCACACACACACATGCAATTGCACACAAACACAAACACATGCATAAATAATGATACAAATTGATGCACAAATCATGAACACACAGACACATGCAAACACATAGACATATAAACACAAATACATGCACAAAAAACATGCACTTTCACATGCACATGCACATGCACACATGAACACACATAGACAACCTGACAGACATGCACACAAATATGCATAAACACACACACATAGACATGCACTTGCATGCACACAGACATATACACACACACCCATGCACATAAACACATACACCATGCACCTGCACACATGCATGCATAGTAGGCATGTACAAACACATACGTGTCCTTACACATACATATGCACATAGATACACACCCACACATGTACACACACAAACACCCACAAATGCATGCACAGACACACACATGCATACACACAAGCACATACACACGCAAACATGCTCACACACATGCACACACACATGTGTGCATGTGCAAGCACACACAAATAAGTAACACACATAGGCACTCACACATGTACTCACAATCACACACACATCAACACAAAAACATGCACACTCACCCGTACACATACAACTACACAAAACAATCATGCACACACATGTACACAAGCACCATCACTTGCACACATAAATGTGTACTTACAAGCACACACAGTACACCCCTCCCCACAAACACACGCATGCAAACATAAAGGTGCGTACACTCATGTAAAACGCATAGACTCACTTGTACAGACATGCACAAACATGTATGTACATAAACACACATGGGCATGTGCATAAATGCACAAACATACTCATATGCACATAAATGCACACATGCATGAACATACACATGCATGCACATGCACCAACACACGTGTATGCAAACATAAGTGCATAAAAATGTGAACACATACATGCACTCAAAACAACACACACATATACATGTGCATGACATGCACACAAACATGCACACATGCATGCACACATATGCACACACAAACAAAAAAACACATGCACACACACACACATACACGCACATGCAAACACCAACAAACACACCCCATAGACATATGCACACACACTCATAATCATGTATGTCAACAAACACACCCACAAACCCACATACACACATGCATGCACACTTGCCCACCCATGAAGACACACACACACATACAAACATGCACGAGCAAAGCCACAAATGCACACACATGCACACACATGCACCTATGCACACACATGCACACACACACACACGCATGCACACACACTCACTTACACAAACATGCAAGAACACACACACACAAGCAAACTAAAATGCAAATGCACAAACAAACAAGTAGATGCACATACATGCAAACCCATATATGCATAAGCACACACAAATGCACACACACAAATGCACACATACACAATCACACAAACACATATACGCATGAACAGACAAACACACGCTACACACATGAATGAAGGTACACAAGCACACACACACACACATACACACTGACCTAAACAATCATACTCACATACACACTTGCATACACACACTCATAGACAAGAACACAAAGACACACACATGCATGCAAACACATATACACAAAAATGCACACAAAAACATGCACATAAATGTGCTTGTACATAAACACACTTGCACACATAAGCATGTAGATGCACTCAAACACATTCACAGCACACATAGAAAAACACACTGACGTGCACCCTCACCTACGCACACCAAAACACATACACACATGCACACATACACATACACGTACACACACATGCACACATACAAGCACACACATACACACCCACATGCATGCACACACATAGGAAAATACATAGGTGTATAGACATACTCTAATGCACACACAAGCACATACACTCATGTGCACACATATCCATGACCAGACATGCACACACACACACTCAAGTACAAGCACACATGTACACACACACACATTCACATGCAAGTGCATGCACACAAACATGTATATGCACATTCATTAAAACACATGCACAAAGACATGTACATACACAAAAATATGCACAAAAAGTGCAAATATATACACATTCAAACACACACAAACATGCACTGATGCATATACACAAACACACACGCACACGCGCAAACACAAGCACACACAAATACATACACATGCACACAAACATGTACACAAAAACACACACATACACATAAAAGCATAAACGCACACATGCATACTCCCACGCTCATAATGGCACACATAGGCCTATGGGAAGAACATACATGCATTAACATAAATACATACACTTAAGCACTTAGGCTCAAACATGCACATGCACACACACATGCTCACATTAGTAGTAATAAGCCCATGCAAAAGAACACACATGCACACACATATGAACACACATTCATACACACATGCACCAAAATCCACACACATACACATGAACATGCATGAACATGTATATTCACATATACACATATAGACACACTCTTATACACACTCACACACACACGTATGCACATACATATGCATAAGCAAGCACACATGCACACACTCGCACATACTAACACATGCATAAGCTTGCACATGGACATACACATATGCACATGCACGCACTCACACATACATAAATACACACACAAGTACATAAGCACACACACACACACAAACAAACATACACACTTATGCAAAGGCATGCACATGTAGAAATGCACATATGTACAAATATACATACATGGAAATGCATGCAAACACATTGACACATGCACACACACAAACACACTCTTGCATGTACTCATACATACACATGCACATGCATACACAAGCATGCTGACTTAAACACACATACTAACACATGCACATGCCCATGCACACATGGATATATAAACACACACACATGCACACATATCGACACACTTATGCTCTGCACACAAGCAAATGCACATGCACACACATATCCATATATGCGCACATAGGCACATGCACACATAGATGAATGGACACATATACATACACACATGTGCACATCGATATATTAACACTCTCGTGCACCCACACATGTGCATGCAAACACACAAACTTAGACACACGCACACAGACAAACTTGTGTGTAAATGTGCATGCATACATAAGCACATTTGCACATAGATGCTCAAAAACACAAGCACCAAAACCCATGCACACATGCAAACATAAGCACACACATGCGTGCACAGAGGGAAATCATATGCATACACACAAACAATCTCATACACACAAAAGCACAGATACATACACACAGGCATGCACACGAACACACACACACAAGCTCACATGCGTAGATGCATGAATGTATACACACACATGCCCAAATGCATAAACACATACGTGAAGCACAGACACACATGAAAACATGCACACACACACACACATGTACAAACCCATGTACACACACGTGCATGTACACATGCACAAAAGCATACACAAATCCACATATATGTACAAATAGATGCTTACTCATGCCCATACACACTCTTCCACACACATGCATTGGCAAACACACATAAACACACATGCATACACATCAACAAGTGTGACACACACACATTGAAGCATGTATACATGGACATAAACACATGCATGCATGCAAACAGACACGAACACGCACATGCACACATGTGAAATTTGTCACACACATGGACTCATATACAAGCACACACATAAGCACAAACATAGCCACATGTGCACAAGCTTGCACATAAGAAAAAATGCTCTAACACACACATACACCCATGCACAAACATACACATGCACACATAGTAAGACATTTGCACTCACGCACACGTGCAAACATAGACGTAAATGGATGCACACAAGAGCATGCATACACATGAATATGCACATGCATGCACACACAAATACACACACACATGTACACAAATGAGCACATGCACACATGCATGCGCACACACGCACACACTTAAACACACCAACACATCGATGTAAACAAACACACATGCTCACATGCACACACATGCCTACATATACATACATATAACCACACAAGTGTACACACATGCATACACACACACATGCACACACACACACACACATGCACACATAAACAAACACATATGTGCACAAATAAATATGCATACACATGCATGCATGCACAAACTCATGCACACATTTGTATACACAAACACACACACACACAACTTGCACACACTTGTACACACATGCATACACATGCATGCTCAAGCACACTTACAGACACTGTAGACACACATGTACATACATACATACATAAGCATGCACACCTACACCCACATGCACACACACACACACAAACATGCTCACGACATGCATGCATAGTTACACATGCACACACAAACACATAAGCATGCACTCAAATGCACAAACACATGCACATACACACTCACTCAATGGCACATGCACACACATATAACAAACACATGCACAAGTATAGGCACACACACACACACTGGCACATGAACATGTTGCCACACAACCATACACACAAATGCATGAACAAACACACACACACATATATGCACAAATACAAGCAAAAATATGCACACACACACATGCACACACACTAATACAAACACAAATATGCACACACACACACACACTCATGAATACATACACAATCATACAAACACATGCATGAAGACACCAATGTACACACATGCTTGCACATGCTCACACAATTACATAAATGCACAAACACATATGCAACCATACATGCACAAACACTAAGATGCATGCACACACACATACCATACACATATATAGGCACACACACATGCGCATGCATGCACAAACACATGCACACAAATATGCACAAACACTTACACACCTACTTACACCAACTTGCATACACCACCCCACATGCATTTGCATGCTTGCAAACGCACACATAGGCATGCATGGACTTGCACATACACATCCACACACACCCATACACATGCACAAACTCAAAGACACACACACATAAGTGCTCACACCCTTATGCATACACACACTCAACACACACACACAACCAAGTATGGGCAAACACACTTGAACACATGCATGTACAAAACTAAACAAATGTATACACATACACCCAAGCACACATGCATATTCACAAATGTATGCATGCACAAGCATACACCAATGCACCCACACATTCACACAAGTGCACACACACATGCACAATAATTGACAACCATAAAGATGCACACATACCCACCCACATACATACGTATGTGCACACACATATACACGAGCATAAATGCAACCACACACACATGTACACAAATATGCACGCACATCTACACAAACACACTCACAAACAAATGTACAAAAACACTTATGCACACACCTCTATACAAACACACAGACACACATGCACACACAAGAATATGCATATGTGCATACACACACGCGCACGCACATGTGCACACACATAGACACACACATGAACACACAAGCACACACACACACAAGGACATGCACATCAAAACAAATGCACATGTACACTCACACATTCATACATATACATGCAACCACACAAGCACACACACATAGACACACATGCATAATCACCCATATGTACAAGCACACATACACAAACACACACACCAACACACATGTAAACAAACCCATCCAGATATACATGTGCCTACATCCACAAATGCATAGACACACAGACAAGCACTCTCACACACACACGCCTACATATACGAACACTTATACGCACACATGTGCATGCATACACATGTGTACATGCACATGCACATGTATGCAAATACATACATGCAAACAAACATGCCCACACACACATGCACATACACAAACATACAAATCCATACATACACATTCAAACACTCACACACACATGCACAAACATATGCATACACATGCACACACAAGCACAACAACTCCACACATGCAAAACATATAAACTGACATAGACACTAGAATACAGATGCACATGCACAAGCACTCACACACAATCATAAACAACCACTCACATGCATGAACATACACACACACGCATGCAAGCCTGACCTACACACATGCTTGGATGCACAACACACAAAAACCTATGCACACGTATGCATGAATCCAAACCCACACCCACACACACATGCATGTACACACATACATAAAACACACATGCACACACACACACACACACCTATACATAAACACCTACAAACCATACACGCATGCCTAAACATTTGCATATGCACACACTCAAGCAACCAAGCATGCACAAAATGCACACATGCACACAAGTACACACACAGTTAAATCACACACAAACACTTTCACACAGACAAACACACATAAATACACATGCACACACAAACAGAAGCACATTCATGCACACTTGCATGTACCCACATGCACACACATGCATGCACATACACAATCATGCACAAGTGCACACACACACACATGCACACACAAGTAAACATACACACACATTTATAGGAACTCGCATCCACACATATGCACTTGTGTGTGCACACAAACACATGCTCATAGGTGTAGATGTGCAAACATGCCCATGCAAACACATATGCACACAGACATATAAATGCACGTGAATAGGCTTGCACACACAAGCATGCACAAGCACACTCACACACCTATGTACACCCATAGTAACACACATGCATACATGCACACACATTCATACACATGCAGACAAGACACACATGCACACGTGCATACACCCATGCATAAGCGCAAACACACACACAAACCTACACTCACACACATACAAATGTGCACACAAATGCAAACATACATGCATGTAAAAGAAAAAACCCCCATGTACACATGCACACACACACACACACACATAGGTAGATGCATACATAAGTACACACAAAAAAGCTCACATGCACACTTACACACTCACACACAAAAACCAACATGTACACACACAAGCACACACACAAATCCACACACAGAAATGCACACACTCTCACATATTCTTGGACAAATAGGCACATGCACATGCATGCAAAAGTAGATGCACATACACACACATGCACACACATAGACTCATAGACATACACACAAAGACACATACACATTCACAAAGACAGCACACGTGTGCACAACAAATGCACTCAAATATATGGACACAAATAAGCACACACACATGACACACCTCCCACATATATGCAGAAACACATGTGCACACGCACATACACACATACAAGCATGCACATTCTCATATGCATGCACATACCCATGTACACATACACACACATGAGCACATATACTTACATGCACAAAAACATTCATGAGCACACACATGTGCATGTGCACAGGGGTGCATGCAACACAAATGCATGCACAAATGCACATGCACATAGATGCACAAACACAATCATATACATACACACATAAGAATGTAGGCATAAACACATGCACACACAAACACAAAGGGACATACACACGCACATTCATGCTCGCTCACACGTGCACACACATGCACATATGCACACGCACATGCACACACACACTCTCCAAAAACTCACAAACAACCACACATGCATGCACACATGTACACACACATACATGCAAACAAGCATGCACACACATCCACAGGCACACACACATGCACACACGGACATGCACATACACACACACACACGTGCATGCACACACATGTAAACACACACCAACACATGGGCATGCATAGACACATACACACACATATGCATGTGCATACACATGAACACAAATATACACGCACATGCACACACACTTGCACAAACACACATAAACACACATGCACATGCACACAAAGATGAATGCACATTTAGTTGCAGACATGCGTGCACACTCATATATGTATGCAAAAACTTGCATAAGCACACACACATGCCAAAATAAACCCACATATGCACACACAGACTCGCACACACATGTTCAAACAAGCACACATATGCATACATATACATGCACACACATGCGCAAGTAGACACATATGCACACACATGCTCATTCACACACACGTAAACACATAAACACACATATACACACAAACACATGTGTGGATAGATACAAATCCATATTTGCAAACATAAACACTCACTCGCACACACCATCATACACCCTAACACACAAGCTTGCACACACGCACACACATGTATGCACATGCAAACACACTCATACACACACATATATAAGGACACACACACAAATGTGCACATAAGTGCACACATGCACACCTGTACATACACATAGGTGCATGCCTATGCATACACACATATGCACACAAGCACACCCTCATAACCACACATTCAAACACACACACTAATGAACATGGACACACATGCATGCTTACACATGCAAGCACAAACACACACAAATGGATACACAAATGCATGCACACACACAAACACATATACACATACACACATTCACACATGCATGCCCACATAACATATACACATATGCTCACACACATAAACACATGAAAACAAAATAGGCACTTGCATAAACACGTGCACAAACAAATGCATGCATGAACATATACACACGTGCATAAGTACATGGATGCACACATGTACACATACACACATGCACCCACACACATATTCATATGAGCATGCATTAACACACATCGAAATATTCAAAGGTACGGACACACACAAACATGCACACAGATATGTATGCACACACTTGCACACATTCACACATGCACAAACACACATAAACATAAAGGCGCTCATGTACACAAAAAAACACACATGAATGCTTGCAAGTACATAGCCACATGCACACATGCATGAACTTATAAAGACATGCTTGCCCACACACACATACACACATGCATGCCAACACACACACACACACACTTTCATAAGCTCTCGCACAAGCACTCACACAAACATGCACTTGCACTTGCACATACATAAGCACACACACATGCAAACACAAAGGTACACATGAATGTGCACACAAATGCACACGTGCTCACACATTCACACATGCACACACAAGCAAACTCATACAAATTTAGACATACACACATAAACACATGTGCACATATATATACACATACTGAAGGAAGAACATATGCATGCACACAAACAAGTACTCACACACACAAAAGTATATTAATGTGCATAGATATGCAAACACACACATATATACACTCATACATAGAAACCAACATGCATGCATGTGCACATAAAAACATGCATATGCACAAATATAGACACACACATGCATACACAGAAACACATAAGCACGGACACACACACACACAAAAACATACACATACATATGTGAACAAACATACACACATATGTACACACATACACAAACACACATACACATGCAACACACTCACACATACTAATGTCAATGCACACACACGCATGCATACAAAAAAAGAACTAAACACACACACACATACATGCTTGTACACACAAATGCACACACATGCATGCACTCACATACAAATACACATATGTATGCACACAAGCATACACATGCACATGCACACTCGCACAAACATTTCCATACACACAAACATGCATGCACATGAAAACATACACACACATATAAATGCATACACACATGCATAAATACATACAAGCATATAGACACTGACACACACATGCATGTACACATGCAATCATATACACACACACACATATATACACATAGAGATGAACACACATAGACACACAGTCACATACATGAACACAAATATACAAGCACATTTAGACACACATTTACACAAATACACAAATGCACTTAAGTGCACATTAACATGCACCATGCACACATGTGCACACACACACACATGCATGTAGGTAGACACATATTGCACCAATACGATCACACACAAACTTGCTTACACACATACATGTAAAGATAAATGCTTACACTCCAACATAGACACATACACACAAGCACAAACATGTACAATCACATGCACATATGCACACAAACATACACATATGCATGCACACGCCCATGCATTCCTACACACACACTCACACTAGCACGGACACACATGCACACGTACATGCAAGTAGACAAATATAAGAGTGCATAGATGTTGGCAAGAACATAGATAACCATAAATACACACACACACACACATACACACATGCACCCGCCCCCCCCCCCCCCCACTACATATGCATGTAGACAAGTGCACCCATCCATGCACATGCAAAAATACACATACACATGTATGCACAAGCACATGCACATATATACACACACAAACACACTCACACTCACACACACAACCACAACCACACTCTCGCACACCTACACATGCATACACACACATCCAAGCTTGCTCATACACATACATGTAGACACAAACATGCATGCATAGACAAAGGCACACACAGAAGTACATATACATGCATAGATATACACGCACAGGCACATACACAAATACATATGCACACACACATAGACATGCATGTGCAAGCTAACACATGTAATTGCTTATGTACACACACACAACATACACATTAGCACACACCCATACACATGCTTGCTAATAAATATGTAGACACACACATACATAGAGACACATACATAAAGGCCCATGCACATACATGTGAATGCTCACACATATACACAATCTCACATGTGCACACAGATACTAAACACGCACAAAAACACACAAATGCGCACACATACACATATGTAAATAGACACACATGTATGCACACACACATTAAGACATGATCACATCCACACATACACACAAATAAAAGTGCACAAATACATGCACACATACACAAGAGAACACGCACATGCACAAAGCGTGTGCACACACACACAAACATACACTCAAGTGCACACACAAGCATACATACACACACTTGCATGAACACATGCAAATGCACACACACACATGTACATAAACACACACACACACACAGCACACACAAGTGCACACCCTTGCAAAAACCTTCACACACATGCACACACAAACATAAATATGTGCATGCAAACACACATGTGTATGTAGACAAGCATCTGCACATACACAATTAGATACTTGCTCATGTACATCTGCACACACACACTTGCACACAAATGTGTCAGCATGCACTCACCCATTCAAATCCATACACACCCACTTATTTACACATATGCACACAAATTTACACAAAAACTCACACACACCAACACACATGAACACACAAACACACATGCACATGCACCCATACAAATATATGTATGCAAGTACATATGCAAATATATGTGTGTGGGTTCATGTGTTTATGTGTTTATGTATATGAGTGTATGTCTTAGGTTGTGTGTGTGTGGATGTATGTGAGTGTGAGTGCGTGTATGCTCATGCAAACATACATATGCATGCATGTGCACAGACACACACTCACATAAATCCATGCATAGAACCTAAGACATATAGTCACATACACAAACATATGCACACATACACCCACACACATACAAATGCACGCACACACACATATGCAAATGCATGCACCCTTGCACATGCATATCGACACACAAACACATGTATAGATATGAACATGGACAGCCATAAACATAGTTGCACACTCACACACACACATACACGCATGCATGAAAACACACAAATATAAAAGAACATGCACATGCACACATGTGCATATAACACACACAAACATGCATACGCACACACATGTGCACACGAGCATACACACACTCACAAAAATGCACACATAGGCACACACATACCCATATGTACACACACACCGACACTCCCACACCTACACACATGCACACACCCCTCCCCCCACCCCCACACATGCGCATGCACACTCACATGCACAAATACCCACACACTTAAGCACACACACATGCAAATACATTCATACACACATACAATTAAAACACATAGACACACACATGTGTAAGGATAGACACACACACTTACACACATGTGCAAGGATAGACACACACACACTTATACACACCCATATGAACACACATGCATACACAAACTCACACACACAAGCACTCATGCTCACCCAAAAGCACACACAAGCATGCACAAACACAAGCACACAAACATCAAAAGATTCTAACATAAGCTTGCATAGGCACATGCACACACGCACATAGGAGCACACATAAATACATGCACACATGTGTGTGCATATGCACACATAAATACAAACACACATATGCACACACATGCATGCACACTCACACATATATTCATATATGTGTGCAAACACATAAACATGCACATGCACACACACACACGAGCATTATCACACATGGATATGCATGCACTCTCACAAATATAAATACACAAACAAACATACACACATATGCATATGCACACATACACACATGCACACACACGCATAAAAAAATGCATGCACACACACTGAAACACACTCACTCATGCATGCACACTTAAACATGTGTGCATAAGCACACTCACAAGAAAAAACACACTTACGCACATATGCAAAATTAAAAATGCATGCACACATATGCACATACAAATGCATGCGCAAGCAATCATACACCCAAACACACATATGCATACACATAGACATGCACATGCACACACACACGAACACTCACAAAAACACATAACCACATAAAAACATGTGTACACATGTATAAGTAAACATAAAAGAAACCCACACACATGAACACACTCATGCCCACACACACACACACACATGTGCACATGTGCACACACATGCACATGCATAAACACACACACAAGCACACATAAAGATGCATGCACACATGCTGACACACACAAAAGCACACATACACACACATGCATGCACCGCACACAGTCATGCATGCTCATACATGCACACACCTGCACACATAAGAACATGACATGCACACTTAGAAGCACACATGTGCACAAGCAAATACACACATGCATGCACATGCATGCACACACACACACCCAAAGAACTCCACACACACACACACTCACACATGCATGCCCACATAGATGAAACACACACATACTCACATGAACACACATGCATACATACAGACACACATGCACACATGCCCACATTTGGACACAATGGGTGTACACACACACATATGCATGCACTTACTCACTTGTGCTAACACACACATAAACATGCACATGCATATGCATACACACAAACTCACTCACATAGACACACCCAAACCCACCCACACACCAACATACACTTAGTCACACCCATTAACACATGCATAGACAAGCAAACACATATACACATGCATGCCCACATATACACATGCGCACACTTGTAATTACAACGCACACACTTGCCCAAACATGTGTGCATGTGTGTGCACACTCAAAAGCACACACATGCACACAAACACACGAACACCCGCTCATGCACACATGCACAAAATAACACACAAAACATTTAGGTAAGCACAAACACACTCATATACACATATAAAAATTACTCACACACACACACATATATATATACATATATTCAAACACACACACATGCTCTCACACACACACATGTGTGCATACACACACACACATGCATTTGTAGAAACACACACATGTATAAACACAAACACACATGGACATGTACAAGCACACACACATAAACACAAACACAACCACATATGCATAAACACACACACACATGCATGCATGCACATGCACATATATACACACACAACATACACACACATTCTCTGATACACACATGCAAACAACCATGCACACACGCACACACAGACACATCAACAAGCTCACACACACCCACATGCATGTATGATTGTACACGTATAAGCACAAACATATGCACACACACCTACATCCACTCACACATGCACACACATATAGAATCAAGCATGCATACACACAAGCACACACACTCATTTGCACCCATGCACATACACGCACATGTGCCTACCAATGTACACATATGCAAATCCACATACACATGCTCAAACACACACACAAGCATACACATATGCATACACTCACATGCATATGCGTAGGCACACATACACAAGAATACACACATGCACACATAGACATGCAAGCATACATATACACATGCACTCACGTGCATGCACACTCATATACACACATGCACAAAACACATGTGCACATAAATATACACATGTATAAACACACATGCACACACACACACAAACTCTCAAAGATGAACATGAATGAACACACACATACAGACACACGTGAATGAGCATATCCTTACACATATACACATGCACATTCACAATCATTCACACACACATACACAAAAACATGCACACTCACGTAGATGCACACATATATATGCACACACTTACAAAAGCATGTAAAAATACACACACATAAATGCACATGTACGAGCATGCATAGACACACACATAAATATGTACTTACATGTGCACACACACACTTACATACACATGCATATACAAATCAAGACATGAATACACAAGCACATACATATACATGCACACACATGAACATCCATTTAGATACACAATGACACAAATGCATGTGTACAACCACACACGCAAATGGACACACACACATATACACACATAGGTGAACACACTCATATGCACATGCACACACATGCAAAGACACACATAAGTACACACACTCACACATCTAAAAACATGTGTGCATGTAAATACATGCATGCACAAGCATACACAAACACATATACCCACTCCTACACAGATGCACACACAAGCATGAACAGTGCACACAAACATGCACAAGCATGTGTGGACACACACATGTGTGAACACATACACACATACACTCACACATGTCTGCATGCATGCATTTGCATACACACATAAACAAGCATACAAATAAAAAATATAAGTATTGGCACATATACACATGCATACACACCCCCCACACGACTACACACACATTCATGCACTGACATATGCATATGAACGTATGCATACTTGCAAGCACTCATACACATCCAAGTATACCCATACATGCACACATGCAAACACACGTACTTACCCACAACCTCACACAACTACTTGAACATAGGCATGCACAACCTACGCATATGAATGCATGTGTACACACACAAGCTTGCAATCACCCATACACATCCAAAAAAACCCACACATGCACATGCCAACACATACACATATGTGCACACATGCACAACCACACACACATGAACACACGAATTCAAGCACATGCACATACACACACATACACAATAAAGAGGGATAAACACAAGTACACAAGTAAAAACTATGTACACACATGCATATGCACATGCAAACACATGCACACAAATACACATACATATATACACACACACACGCACATACACACACACACATTTACACACACGCATGGCCACACACACAAACACATGAATGCATTCACACATGTTATCTCACACAAAGATTTGCACACAAGCACACATGGAGATATGCACACATGCACACACATACATGTATGCACACTCACACTTACTTGCACACACATATACACACACACACTCACATGCTTACACACACACACATGCACACAAACCTACATGCACATGCACATGCACACCCTCAAACACAAATACATGTACACAAAATAACACATTTAAATAGAGCGAATAGAAAGATGCACAAACTCACATGTGCACACCACAAACGCACACACACATGCATATGCACATATACACAAACATGCACATGTATACATACACATGAAGGCTTAAATGTGTACATACACACACACATACACACACAAAGACATGCACATGCATGCTGCACACTTGCACAACACAAACATAAGCATTCATCCACACACAAAAATACAAGAACATGTGGTATTCACCCTTAGCCATAGTGCTTTATTTGATGATAATAAATCCAAAATATTTTAATCAATTTATTTTTATGTAGTTTTAGATTTTGAATAGTTGATACTCAAATTTATGGGATAATTTAAAATAAAAGAGTAAAAATGAAATATCATGAAGGCCATCTTGGTTTGAGTGATAAACTTCTAAGAGATATTTTTTAACCTTACTTTTAAGTATTTTAATTTCATTTTAAGAATTTAAAGCTATTATTCTTTCAAAGTATATAAAAAATTAAATTAATTAAATGACATTTTTGATATCCTTGATCATCATATCTCATGTCTCTGATCCAATATCTCAAATCCACATTTCTTAATTATTTGGTCAACATCTTCAAATTTTTTTTTCAAAAATGATTTAAATAAAATAATAATAATAATGATACTAACAATAATAAATAAATAAAATATAAAACCTAAACTACTTTTAATTACATGTAGACACACAAACATGTATATGCACACACACAAGCATATAAAGGTGCACAAACACATGACGATGCACACAAATGCATGCACATACACCCACAACCAAATATGCACACACATCCATAAATACACATGAGCACACAAACATGAACATGCATGCATACATAAATAGGGACACACACACACACACATGGATGCTAACACACACATATATATATCCATGCATGCCCACACAAACATAAACACTTACACATGCACACACAAAAACACACACACACACACATACATGCATATGTGCATGTACATAAAAACACACTAGCACTCACATTGACACACACACACACATGCACACAAAAACCGACACACACCCACACATACACAAACACACTCATGCATCAACACACATAGACATTTGTGCATGAGCACACACATGTACACACACATGCACACACACACATGAGCAAACGCACATAAGCACTCACGTACATGCACACACACACACACACACACAAGTACACACACACATTCATGCACATATACATGCAGATGCACATGCAAGCAAAAAGGCATACAAACACATACCGACACACACACACACACACATCCATAACTAATAAGGTACATACACACATCCATAACTAATAAGGCACATACACACATCCATAACTAATAAGGCACATACACACATCCATAACTAATAAGGCACACACACACACATGCACAAATACAAATTTGCACACAACACACATAGAGGCACACACACACACACACACATAAGTACACATGCACATACACACTTTCACGAACATGTGCTTGTGTGCAAGCACATACACACACATACATGTAGACTTGCACACATTCACAAATGTAAATGTACACTCACACATACACACATGTGTGCATGCACACACATGCAGATACACACACACACATACACGCATGTGCAAATGCACATGCCTGCATAGCAACACACATGTATAAACACATGCACAATTATCCACATGCGCACATATAAACACATGCACACACACACACACACAAACACACTTATATTCACACTTGTACATAGACACACACATACACCAACAAATATATGCATAGGCATGTAGATGCACAAAACATGCTCACATATGCACACGCACACTCATATACATATACACGTGCACTCACACACAAATACACACATTCATGCACACACTTATGTACATACACACACACATAAACCCATGCAAACACACACATGAACACAAACACAAGCACATGCACATGCAAACACACACAAACACACACCCACATATGCACATGTGCATGCATGGACATACAAATGTACAAGCATGCATTCAAACACTACATACACACATGTGAAAACACACACATGCACCCAAGCATTGATAGACACACACATGTGCACATTGGCCCATAAACACACAAGCACACACACACATGGACATACACAACCCCTACGCACACATGTGCCCAAACACACAAGCACATGCACATAGACAAGCACAAAATCATGCACATCTATACATACACAAGTGCACTTTTGCATTTAAACAGCCACACAGTCATACATGCAAACACGCACGCATAAGCACACACTTGTACTTACCCACACATGCAGACATATGCACACACATAAACATATAAGAACTTGCATAAGCATGCACAAACACACACACACAAGCAAAAACTAACATTTGCAAACACACACAACCAAACACTTGCACATCCAAGTAGAAGAAAACACACACACATAGTCGCACATGCACACCTTTATGTACAAGCACACGTACGCACATCTACGTGTGCGTGGACAGACGCACACATGGACAAACATGCATATGCATATGCATGCTCACATGTACTAACTCATATGGGCACACATCTACCTAAACAAATACATACACTCATATACGCACACACACACACATGTACACACACATAAATACATGCACATGCCTATATACACATGCATTTACACAAGCTCACACACACATGGACATATACACACACACCCACACATACACACCCACACTTGGACACACACTTAGACACACACACACACATACACACCCACACTTGGACACACACCCACACTTGGACACACACACACACATGAACACACACCCACACACACATGCACAAACAAATACACACACAAATAAAAAGACATAGACACATAAATACACATAAAAATAAGAACACACATGCATATGCACACACACTCAAATGCATGCACATGCACATATAAGCATGCACACACATGCACCCACCTACCCACACAAATCTATATTAATGCTTGCATGTGTGTCAGAACACACACATAAGTACTCTAGCTTGCCCACACACATGCACAACTTGCACATGCATGCACACTCACATGCATAGAAAGACATGCACATGCACGCACTTATATGCCTACACATAGACACATACACACACATACACCCACACCTTAACGCTCACAAATCTGAACAAAAATGTACACAAGCACACACAACACACACACACACAAGCATGAGGGTGTGCACACACACACAAATACACATGCAAATAGTCACACGCACACATAAAAACACACTTGCATGCACACACTCACACCAATCGACACACACATGTGAACATGCTCAAACATGCACAAATACACACACAAATGCATACACACATAAGCATACATACACACACAAGACTCACAAACATGCAAGTGAATGGACATACACGTACACACACATGTTTGCATGCACACACACATGTATGCACACATAAACACACAAAGATATAGGCACACACATACACACACACAAACACACTTGTGCACACAAATGCACACACATGCACATATACATGCAAACAAACCATCACAACACATACAAACATATACATATAGATGCACAGGCACACACACACATGCATGTAAAAACACGCTTGCCCACTCGTACACACATACACACACATGTACACCTATGAGCACACATACACACATATGTGCATGTAGCCACATAGGTACACAAAAATGTTCACATAAACTAACCCACATGCACACACAGATGAACACACACATGCACACACTATGATCATGTGTATACAAACAAATGCAGCCACATACATGAACACACATGCACACCCACACATTGACACCCTATGCACATGCACAAAAGTAATAGACATGAACATGCCCACACATATACACACATGCACATACAAATGCACATTCATGTGTGTAAAAATGCATATGCACGCACAACCACATACAAGTGCATGCATGAATGCACAAACACCCAAGTACAAACACATGCACATAGTCATGCATGCACACACACATGCATGCACATACAAACATGTACCCACACAACAAGATGCATGCATATGCACATATACACTCAATCATAAATAAACACACACACACACAAGCATGCACAAGCACACACGCACATAAACACACATGCACAAGCACACACACACAAGCACACTGGCACAAGCACACAAGCATACACATATGCTCGTGTGCACATATGAACTCATGCAGTCATACACATGTATGTATCACATTGTAGCAACCCACACACACATGAACACACATGTACATACACACACATGCATACAAATGCACCAACATGCACACACACATGCAAAAACATTTACACACTCATGCACATGCACACACATGTACATACCCATGCACACAGACAAAAAAGACCACACACACATACTCAAACGCACACACATGCCCAAGCACAAACACAAGCCAGCATAAATGCATACACAAACGCATAAACAAGCACACATGCACACACATACACATGCACACACACACATGTACACACACCGATGCATGCTTGCATATTCAAGCACACACACACATACATGCACAAACACACATGTGCATAAGCTTAGTAGATGCACACATAAGTGTACACATACATGCACACATATGTGCACACAAACTTGCATGCACATCCACTCACAACCATATGCACACAAATACACACACATGCACAGGCACACACACACACACAAATGCACACATGAAGGCACACACCCATAGACACATGTCTATGCACACACAGACACGCATAAGCACATGCATATGTACACATATTCACACACATACAAAAGCATAGAAACACACATATGTATACATAAAGGCTCATACAAGTGTACACATAGGCTCTCACATGCACAAAGATAAGGACACACACACTCACACATGCACATGCAAGCAAACACATCCTCAATCACACATGGACACACACACTCATGCATACAAACACAGATGCACACACATTCATCCAAACAAGCACACACACACACACACATAAGTACAAACAAACACATATGCCCATGCACACCAATAGAACATGCACACTAATGCATTCACATGCTCACATACAAGCCCATACACGCATGCATAAATGCATAACCACACACATGTTCATGAATACACGTAGAAAGAAACATACATGCATATGCGGAAATGTTCATATACACATGCACAAGCATACACACATACACATGGTTGCACACACACATGCATGCATAGACACATGTGCGCACACATGCACACATATGCATAAGTTCACAGGCACTCATGCATGCATCTGTGCACATAGTTGCACATATGCACACATGTGCATGCACATACAATTGCACACACATGCATGCACATGCACACATACTTACAACACACACATAAGAGTGCTCACACAAATACCCATGCAAATATTCACACACACGCAAGCACACACTTACCTACAATGATACGTGAACACACACACACACATAAACATATGTTAACATGCACAAACACACACATACGTAAGCACACAAGTACACATAAATACACACAAACCACATGCACCCACTTATGCACATGTATTCACATATGTAGGCATGCACAAACACAAACATGCACATGAATAGAAGCACATGAACAGACACAAACACATGCACACATATGTATATATGCACATATGGTAATGAACAAGAGTAGCACACATAAACACACATACACACACATGAATACAAACACCCTTGCACACACATTCACTAGCACACATACACACACACCCACACACACATGCACAAGAACACATGCAAGTAAACAAATATGCACATGCACACACACTCATGCAAGCACAAACACTCACACATGCATGATTGCATGCAACATGTACACAACACAAAAATGCATTCACATGCAAAAACACATATGCGTGCGTGTGCACACACACACCCAATCACAACTGCACATACACACAAAGACACATGAGTACATACACCCACACACTCATGCTTTTATGCATGCACATGCACAAACTCACACTCCACACACACACACACACAAACATATATAAACATGCATTTGAATGCATGAATACATGTTTAAAAGAACACAAAAAAAACATGCACTTAGAAACTCTTGTAAAAGCACAACGTACACACAAGCATACACATGCACATACAAATGCACACACACATGTGTACAAATGTAAACACGAGAAAATTCACATGCACTCACATGAGTATGCACATGCAAACACTCACATGCATACGCATAGAAACACACACATGTACATAAAAAGACACACAAAATACACTCATATAGGTACACGCTCAAACACCCACATGCATATAAAAACATGCGTCCACTCATACACACATACCCATTCACAAACACACATACAAATGCACTCACACATGCACACACACATGCTTGCACAAGCACACACCCACACATTTGCACATATGCACAAACTCAAAAACACCAGAAATGCGCACAAATATATGCACATGTGCATGCACATGCACGTGCACACACACACACACAAACAAATATGCATACATGAATGCACACACACACACACACATAGATATGAGAAAAGCTCAGACTCACACAAGCACTTGAAGATGCATACATATGCATAAGAATGTGGACACATAAACACACAAAATGTGCACACACACAAGCATAGATGTGCACACACAAGCATATAGACACACAATTACACACAAGCTCGCACATAACTAGGCACACAAATGCACACGCACACACACTTAGACATATACACACACGCATACACAAATAGATAGAGGGAAGCACACACACCCACATGAACACACACAAACATGTTGACACACTTACATGGAAAAGCACTCGAACACCACACACACAAACACACATGCACTTACATGACCTTGCACACACACCATGAACAAATGTATGTGCTCACGCACACAAATGCATGCATGTATGCATATGAACAAAAATACACAAATGCACATACATGCATGCATACACATACACACTCAAAGGAATGCATATATGCCCACAAGCACACACAAAATGACAAACATGCATGCATGCACACACACACACACACACCATTACACATAAATGCACACACATATAACACACATGTACTGATGCACATGCACTTTCACAAAATATGCACACACACACACACATGCATTGGCTAATGCATGCTAAAGAACACATACACACTCACACATACAAACACATGCACACACATCCACATACAACCACAAATGCATCCATGAACACATAACACAGACATAGGCACACACATACATAGTCACATCTATAGACACATGCACTCCCACACACAAAAATATGCACACACACACCTACACACTTTCTACATGTACACCTATAGGTACACACACACACACACATTAAGGAACTTGCACAACAATTGCACCAAGACATACAAACATGCACACACACACACACACTTATACACACAAATGAGCACAAACACTCACACACACATGCTTACACTTGCACACAATTGTGCACCCATATACACACACAACTAGAAGCGTGCATAGAAACACTTGCACAAGAAACGTACATATTTGCTTGTAGTCATACAAACGCATGCATATGCATGCATCTATTCACACACATGCGAATGCAGACACATACACTTGAACACACACAAACACTTGCAAGCTCAAGCACATGCACACCCACATGCACACTCATATGCACAAACACAAATGCACATGCATACACACTTGAAGACACATGCACAAGTGCCCCCCTACGCACATGTGCACGTGTGCATGTAGACACAAACTTACACACACACAAACATGCATGCCAACCACCTTCACACATGATCACACACATGTACACATGCACCCACACAAACATAGGTACATACATACAAACTTGCATGCACACACACCCACCCACTATCCCCCATACATGCATACAAACATGCTTATGGACACACACACACACATACACACATACAAATACACATGCATGCACAAATATACACACAAGTAGTCGCACACACACACACACTTGTACTCATGCACATGCATAGCCACATCCACACACACACGTAATTACACAAATGCTTCCACAAATGCATAAACACACACATGCATACAAATACACACATGCAAACACACACACATGAACATTTTTGTGCAAGCATAGGCACACACAATCGAAGATGCATACATGCACAATGTGCACATGCAGACACAAAAATGCATGCACACAATTATGCACACACACATAAGCACATACTCGCACACATACACACAAACATAGACATATTAGCACACATGTGCACACAAACACACACACACATAATCATTCACATATGCACAACACATGCACATAGGCATGCATAAACACACCAACATGCACATACGCAAATATGCTCACACATATATGTAAACACACACTCATACACACACACACCCACTCACACACACACACAAATGCACATAAGCAGACAAGCATATGCACAAACATCTAGATGCTCTCACACCCACTCACAAAAACACAAACACATGCACACATTCAAAAATAAACATAAGTACACAAGCCCAAACACACACGGACATATAAACACATGTAACTACACAAATAGACACAAGAAAAAAGTGAACACACAAAAACTTGCACACACACTTGCGCACACATGTGTGCCCACATATATACACATGCAAACATATGCACATATACACATAAACCCATTGACACACACACACACACATGCATAAACACATGCATACACACATAAGCACACAAATACACACATACTCATGCATGCACACAAGCACATATGCAGTCACATTGACATACAAGCACGCACACATATACACACACGTGTAGACTTATGCACATACACAAGCATGTACATCCACACACACACCCCACATAGGCATAGACACGTGCATGCACATAGGCTCACACATTTACATACACATGCATACACACATGTAGACAGACGATGACGAATGCACACACACACACGTGAATGCGCAAATGCACACACTCATGAACACATGCACATGCACAGACATGTGTGCACACACATACATAGGAAAAAGCATGCACACAAACATGCATGTATATAAGTACAAACATGAATGCACATGCACATTCACACATGCATGTACATAAGAACATAGACACACACACAAATATATACACACACATATATACGCATGCACACACATGGACACCAAAGCACAAACACTCAAACATGAGTGCATACACACACACACATCCACTTGCATGTGGGTTCAAGCACTAATACATGCACGTAGGTGCACTCACACATGCGAATAACTAGTATGAACATGACCCATGTACACATATGCACACATGCATGCACACGTATAAACACATGCACACATGCTCCAATAGGTAGAGACAAATGCACACACACTCAAACACACACACACAGGCATACCCATGCACATAGACCCACACATACACACATATGTAAACACATATGCACATATGTACACACACATAAACACAAACACAAAAACATGCACACACTCTTATACAGAAAAGCACACATACAAGTAGAAAACCATTTGCACACACATACACAAACCACACATCCACACACACTCACACATGCAGGCACACATACACACTTGCACAAACACACAAGAACATACATAGATACAAACATAGACACATTCACAAATGTACACACACACACATGTATGAGCACATAAGAAGATACACACACACAAACACACAAGCACATATGCATATATACAGACACACACACATAGACTTGCACAGACAGACATACACATATGCTCATGCTTATATATGCACAAATACACTAATACATGTGCACACACTCACATGTACATGGATACACACACACACTCAAAAAGCTCACGCACATGCGCATATGCATATGCACACATATAATCACATGCATGCATAACACACATGCACACAAGCTTAAACACGTGTGCATCAATGCACACACACAAGCGCACACACATGCACACATGCACACATAGATATAAACTTTAGCGCATGCCATCATGCGCACATACACTAATGAGCAAACATTTAGGTAGACATGCACACAGACATATATGCAAACATGCACATATGCATATACACATGTCCATATGCGTGCACACACATGTACAAACACACACACATAGGCATGCAGACTTGCACGTACTGACATATGCACATACACAAACACACATGTACTCACAAACACATACATACACCCAAACAAACTCATGCCCATGCACACTAACATATGCAAGCATGTGTATACACACAAAGACAACCACACATGCATACATGAGCATACATACACATAGAGTTGCACATATACACAAGCATGCATGTACACACACAAACACAAGCATATCCATACATGCACACAAATGCTACTTATATGCATGTGCATGCACATGCTTACATGCACACACACATTAATGCTCATGCATACACACCCACACATCCCTAAACACAAGCATGCATGCAAACACACATGTGCACCCACGAACACACATGCACACTCACATACACACACATGTTCATAACAACTTCAACGCTCATAGATGTACATGCAAATGTACACATACACAGCTGCATACAAGCATACAAACTAACATGCATAGGCATAAACGCACACACATATGCACACATACACATACACGCATGCATGTGTGCAAGCACGTATATGCACACCCACATACACACATGCATAATCATGCACACACATGCACATTCACGGACCCATACATATGCCAATACAAACACACATGCATACACACACAAATGTAAACGTAGACATGAACATGCACACAAACTTGTGCACATACACATCCATAAACATGAAGACACTCGTGCACACACATAAGAATGCACACATGCACAAGCATACACAAATACACGCAAACATACACACATGTCGATACATACACACGTATGCAAACACACACATGCAATCACACATGCATGCATGCACAAAGACATCCACACACCCACAAATGCATGTACACATATACAAATACATTTACACACAAGCACATCCATACATACATACACATACACATGCAAAAAAACATATGCACACAGACAAGCATGCACGCATACACACATGCACGCACACATGCACATGCATGTGCATATAAACATTCACAAAATAATGAACATGCAAATGCACACAAACACATGCATGGAAAATGCATGTATGCATAGACACATGAGCATGGGCACATGCACTCACAAGTTCACACACTTAAGAAAAACCACATACATAGATACACACATGCAACCATATGCACTTAACCACATACACGCACATGCATGCACACAAATATGCAATGGCACACATACCCACATAAATGAAGACACACACACACGCACACACATGCACCTACATGCAAACATATACATGTATGCAAATGCACTCACACACATACACATGAATTAATTCACATACACACACATACCCACATGCACTTACACACACGTGTGTTCATACGTGCACCTATATACACACACATAGACACATGCATACACTCACATAGACAAACACACCCATGGACACAAATGCATATGCACAAAAAAAACTCACATATTCACAGACACATATACACACACATAGGCATATAGGTAGACTTTCACAGTCAAATAAATTCACACATGATCACACACATGCATTTACACACACATGCAAAACTACTAACACACACTATCACACACAAACATACATATGCATGCACATACACACACATGCACACACAACACACATGTGCAAACACACACACACAAATATGTAGAAGCACATGCACCCCCACACAGATGCGCATAAGTGAACACACATGAACACTCACACATGCACTCGCAACAACACAAACACACATATGCGCCCGCACACACAAACACACACACCCACAGAAGGATATATACAAGCAAATATTCACACACACATGCACAAACACATGAATACATATGCATGCGTAGACATAAACACATGCACATAAACATACACACACACATGGACACAAGCTAGACACTCAAACATGAACACATGTAAATACACAAACATATGCATGTGCATAAGTGTACATGTGCACATAAACACAAATGCATACATGCATACATGTAGGTGCACACACACACACACGCACCAACATACACCTGCCACACACACATTGACATATATATGCGCACACCTTTGCATGCAAACGTGCACAATCAAAGAAACATGTATACACATACACGCACACATCCACACATACACATGCACATGTAGGCACACACATACACTAATGGACACACACACACACATATGCATTCACACACACACACATGCACACATGCCTACACACATAGTCACACACACAAAAACATACTTGCAAATGCAATGCAAGCTCACATGCAACAGTCACAAAAATACACATTGTGCACATACACACATATAGGCACATGCTCACAAGCACCACAACCATGCATGCACACACATGTATGCATGCACCCCATACACAAATGTGTATGCACACACAAACACACACATAGGCACACAAGCACACACGCACACATAAGAACTTAGGCATGCACACAAATACACACACATGCACATATACATGCAAACAAATTGCCAAAACATATACAAAATAATTCACACAAATTTACACACACATACTCATGCATGTAGAAACACACTTGTACACATGCATACACATCTACATCCATGAGCACACATACACACACATGCACACAAACCCACACACATGCATACACACATACGCACCTATGTGCACTGATGCATATGCACACACATGCATACACACACACATACATACATGCATGTACCACATGCATGTGCACCCACACACACACGTAAACACACAAACATGCAAGCATGCACATGCACGTACAAACATAGAAACACATAAATACACACATAAGCATGCCCTCAAAGATTCACACAAATGCATACACGCACAGGCACAGACACATATATGTGCACATGCACATGCAATCATGAACATATGCACAAATGAACACACACACAAGCATACATGCACAGACACACATACTAACATATAAACATACAAAAACATGCATATGCACCCACAAATGAACACACACATGCACAAGCACACAAAATCCACACATAAACTCACACACATTTGCTCACACATAATAACACACATATGCACACACAAATGCATAGACATGTACACAAATACACACGCACACATACCTACACACACTTATGCCTATGCATATATTCAAACACGCACACACATGTGTGCACATTTACACACATGTAAACACACAAATGCACACATGCATGCACATATGCACACATGCACACATCCACATGAACACACATATGTGCACCAATGCACACACACCTACACACATGCACATGCATAAAAACACACTCATGCATGCACAAACACACAAACAAAAAATAATGCACATGAATGCAAACACACACATATCTATACAAATGCACACACACATTCATGCATACACACATAAATTCACTTACACTCACATGCATATAAGCATGCACATTTAAAGACACAAACATAAACACATGCATGCACACAAGCATGCATGCACAAACAAAAACACACATGCATTAACAAATGTAGATACATACAAATATAGAAAAGCTCACATATGCACAAGTACACATAAACACATGCATACACTCTCATGCACATACACCAATGCATACACATAGGCATTCACACACACTACCACATAAACATACAAAAACATGCACAAACACATACACACACACTCAGTCATGCAAACACAAATGCATGATTACATGTACACAAAAATTAACACACACATGTATGCATATGCACGCATGCACAAAAACACACATATGTGCATGCATGCATGCACAAGTACATAAGCACACACATATGCACACACACATACATACACAAGCACAATCATGTATAGACACACACACATATGAATACACACATGCCCAAAGGCATACACATATGCAAACACATATGGACACACAAAAAAACACACATGCACACAAAACACACATGCTTTTCCATATGCACAAACACACAAGCACATGTAACTATGCATAAACATGCACACAAATATGTACACATGTAAACATACACACACATAAATGCATTTATGCATGCACATACATACATAGGCATGCACACCCACACAAATACATGCCGACACATACGCACAAAAGCAGATACACATACTCACATACACACAACTATCGACATGCACACACATGAAAATGCACATGCATACACAAAAATAAAGATAAAACACACAGACACACATACATATGCACACACACACATAACAAATACACATTGATAAAACAAAGATAGACATGCACATAGAAAAATACACACACAAATAGAAGAATACAAAAAAACTAACACACGCCAACATCCACAGACATGTATGCACAAACACTCGCACATGCGTGCATAAATACACACACACACACGTAGGTACTCACAAGAACACATGCACACACACACATGTGTGTGCACATCAATACATGAACACATGACACGTGCACACACATGCTTACTTCTGCACACTTGCTCACATGCATACAAACAAATATGCAGCCATACACACATGCACACACAAATACACACAAGTGAGTGCTCACCCACATGTACAAACATGCACAAACACACACACACCGACAGAAACACAATCATATACACATAGACACATGCACATAAAAACACACAAACGCACAAACACATACGCACTTGCAAACACACATGCTTGCACGAACACACGCACACACATGCACAAGCTCGTGCAAGCTTGTACACACACAAGAACCCACACACACATAAGGACATATGTGTACATATGTGCACGCACACACAAATATACACCCATGTACCACACACAAACATGTGTGCACACACAAACAAACGCTCATCCATATGCACGCACTTGTACATGCACATTCACACATGCACACATGCATAAGCACATGCTCATACACATACGAAAAGCCATAAGCACTTATATATGCACACATAAAGGTTCATAGACAAGAACACATGCACAAACATTTGTAGACACACACATGCACACACTTGCACTCACACAAGCACACAAAAGTATGCATAAATACACACACACACACACTGTCTCTCATACATGCACAATGATGCACACACATTCAGATAAACAAGCATGCACACATGAATGTGTATACACACATTAGTACACGCACACATATGCACATGCTCATAAACACATGCCACATAAACATAGACATGTGCACTCACACATTCACGTGCGTTCATGCATGCCCACATATGCATGCTTGAATGGACAAATGCACACACATGGATGCATAAACTTAGATAGAAACATGCGAGCACATGCATAAACAAGCAATATATGTAGACAAGCATACACACACACACAACACACACATGCAAACACATACACAAGTACACACATGCATGCATGTGCATGTGTATACACATGCACACATATGGACACTCATACACCCACAATGATACAAGCACAAACATGCACATAGACAAGGGCATGCATGTATGCATAAACATACAAGTGCACACATGCTCACAAGCACACATGAACATATTTAAACACACATACATGCACATAAAAATTTGCACATGTAGGTATATGCACATACAAACATGCATAAGCACACAAACACATGCATGAACATATGTAAATATGCATAAATGGATTTGATCACTAACACATGCATGCACACACACACACACACAGACAAATACACACACATACAAATGCTCACACACTCATGCACACATACATGCACATGCATAGATGCACGCACACCCACAAGCACACCCGCACACGCATGCATATGCATACACACAAACACACGTACAAAAAATTCCACATGCACACATATGCATACACACACATGCAAACATGCATACACGCATGCATGTGCACACACATGTCCATAAGCACATGCACATATATGCATACACACATGAACACACACACTCACACATGTACATAAATACATACACACATAGGTACATATAAGAAAACACAAGCACACACACCACAGTATTTGTATAAACACGAACATATGTACACACACACACACACTTCTACACACATGCCCAATCATACACAAACAAACATACACAAATGCACACATGTGCACACACAAATACACAAAAGATAACATACACCTCTATACACATAGATGCATAGACACGTGCACACCCACATGAACACACACATATAAATGTAGAGACATACACATATAATATACACACACACATGCACACACATACACAAAAACACACACGTGCTGGAACAAAGAAACAAATACACACACACACACACACACGTGCACACACACATGAACATGCATATACGTACATGCTCGTACACACACATACGCATGCACACGTAAACTTGCACACACACATGTAGCTGCGTGCACATAGAAGAATACATAAACACACGTACATGCACACATAGATGTTCACAGACATCCACACATATACACAAACACATGCACATAAGCACACACATGCATACACACACTCACACATACATAAGCACACAAAAGTATACACAAACATACACACACACAAACACACACACACACACTCACACAAGTAAATGCACACATACACTCCCACAGGTACATAGAGTCACACTTTCACACACATATAAATTCACAGATGCGTATGCACATGCAGACAAGCAAATGCATGTACACATGCACACATGCATAACCACTAACACACACTAGAATACACAAATATGCACATTCATGCACACACACACACAGACACACACAAGCACACACATATGCAAATACACACACACAAACATGCACAACCACATGCACCCCCCCACACACACGTGCACACAAGCAAGCACACATGTACACACACATGCACTCACAGCAACACACAAACACGCATGAACACACATGTGTGCCCACACACACAAACATGCACACACAAACCCACAGAAGGATAGATACACACAAATAAGCAAACATGCATGCACAGACATGAATACACATGCATGCATAGACATGAACACATGTGCAAAAATATGCACACACACATGGACACAAGCCAGAGGCATACACATGAACACATGCAAATGCACAAACACATGCATGTGCACAATTGTATGTGTGCACATCGACAAGTATACACATACATACATACAAGTAGGTGCACACACACACACCCCAATATACACCCCCCACACAGACACATTGACATAACACACATGCCCTTACATGCAAACATGCACAAACATAGAAACATGTACACACATGTGTGAACACATCCACACATGCATGCATGCACATGTACGCACACATAGATTGACACACACACATGCATACATTCACACACACACACACATGCCTACTCACACAACCACACACACACAAAAACATGCTTGCAAACATGCAACACTCATAAGCATACACACATATACATGTGCACACATATAAGCACATGCTCATAAACACACACATCTATGCACACATATGAGCGCAAATGTAGTCACACACGTGCATAACTCAAACACATAAGCACCCACACACGTAAGTACATACACACACAACCACACACATGTGTACACACACTTACACAAATACACAAACACTAACATACACACAAACATTGATGCACACACACAAGCAAACAAATGCAAGCACATAGGAAAACATGCATGCACCCACACACA
The DNA here is from genome assembly GCA_023846275.1 of Vanilla planifolia. Taxonomy (NCBI): domain Eukaryota; kingdom Viridiplantae; phylum Streptophyta; class Magnoliopsida; order Asparagales; family Orchidaceae; genus Vanilla; species Vanilla planifolia. The sequence continues at coordinate 216,994 of JAIUJO010000332.1, forward strand.
CAAGAACACATACACACACATAGACACACATACAACCATCCATACACACACCTACTTACACACACACATGCATGCAAACACACACATACATGCAAACACACACATGCATGCATACACATGCACATGCACACACACACACACACACACACTTACACATATGTGTGCACCCACACATGCTCAAACACACAAACTTGCACATACAAGAACACACATATTTTCAGGTATATGCATGCCTATACATAAACACACACACACACACACACACATACTCTCATAGATGCACACAAATGCACTTACATAAGCACATAAACATACAAAGACATAGGAGCAAACACATGCATCCACACACACACACGCACACACATACACAGATACTTACACAAATGCACATGCACACACACACACACATCGCACACCACACTCACACAAAAGCATACTCATATACATGCACAAAGAAGAATACATAGATTTGCATGCATACACACAAATGTAGAGGCATGCACACAAGCATGTCCAATAAATTTACACACACAAATGCACATGCACACACAAATGGCCCCACACACACTGATTAAATTGCACAAATGCATACACATATGCATATGTACTCACATATGCACACCCAAATCCATAAACCTATGCACACCCATGCAAACAAATGCAGACATATGCACACACATACGCACACACTTGCACTTGCACACTCATGTCCATGCATGCAGACATCTACACTCACAAGCACACAAGAACACATGTATATATATACTCACATGCACAAAAACCCATAAACATGCATGTACACACAAATATACATAAACACATGCACCCACACACTCCAATGTAGATGCACACCAACACAAACACATGCATGCACACACACACACACGTACATACCCTTCCACTAATATGCAGAAACACGTGCATGCACACAAACACATATGCACATGTACACGCACATGCATACTTGCACACATAAACACTCACATATACACAAGGACATGCAGATACACACATACACATATAGACATTAACACACACAGATAGTTAAAATTGCATACACATACACATACACAAGCACACATGAGCACAAATGCATACAAAAACATGCACACTTACCCATGCATGCACACATATGCACACAGATAGGCACACACATACAATCTTGTATGCACACAAATATGCTTACACATACATGCTCAGATACACATGCACTCACAAACATACACCCACATACACACATGACCACACACACATATGCACACATATGTGCATACCACACACACACATGCACATGCACACAAACCTATGTACCCAAGAAACACAGACACACTTTTATGCACACTTGTGCACAAACACACACATAAGCATGCACACATATACACATGCATATGAATAGGCACACCTACACCCACATATACACATGCATAGAAAACATACACACAAGCTCACCCACACATGCACACACTTAAGCAAACACACATGCACACACACACACACACATGTGTACACATAAACGCCCACATGAACAAGAATGGACGAAAGCCCACACATGCATACACACACACACACTCTTGCATGCCAACTCTCATTCACAACCATGCAAAAATTGATCCATACACACACACACATGAAGACATCTGCACATGAACATGCTTGCACACACACACACATAGAGATGCACAAACACACACACTTATACACACACATACATGAACACACATATGCACAAACATTTAGATCTACACAAACACATAAATATTAACATACATATGAGTGCACACACACACAAATGCACACACATAATTGCACACTCAAACATAAACACACACAAGCACATAAACATGTATATACACATGCACGTACACATAGAGAAACATGGACACTTTTGCAGAAACACACATAGATGTGTACAAAGTCTCCCATACAATCACCCACACAAACATGCATGCACACACATGTGCATGCACATACACCCATGTACAAACAAACAAACACACATATGCACAAACATACACATACACATATGAAAGTAGTCACATGTGAACACATATGCACATTATCACACATGAATATGCACTCATATCTACACAAGCATAGACACACACATGTGTAAATACATACACACACAAACATGCATGCACAAGCACACACACATGTGCACAAACACACACTTTTTCACACATGCACATATGCATACACATACACACAAACAAACACATGCATAAAAAAACATATGTAGAAACAAATTCATCAAGAAGCACACATGTGTGTGCCCACATGGTCACATAAGCACACATGCACAGGTAGATATGTGCTCATTTATGCTTACCTACACATGCACTCATGCTCTAACACACACACACACTTTCACACTCGCACGTGCATGCACATATGCACACACCCGTGCACACATACACACATGCACACACATGAAAACTAATACATACACATGCATGAACACATGCACACACACACACACATAAGTGCACATGCACAGCCACAAACATGCACTTGCATACACATAATTAGATACAAACACACACAAAGACAAATGCACGAAGCCACACACACACATGTGCTTGTGTGCACTCACACAAAAGGACACACAAAAACATCCACACACACCCATGCACATGAGAACACATACACATATGTGTATACGTGCACATGCACACCCACACATAGATACATACACAGGTGCACACACATATGCACATACACATGCACACACACATGCACCCCAGACCAAACAGCAACAGATGTACATGCACACACACACACACATAGAAACCTACATAGACATACTTTAACACACATGCATATGCACTTATACATAGACATATACACACAAAGAGGTACACACACACCCATGTAACAAACACACATGCACATACACATAGACATATGCACAGACACGTGCATAAACACACATGCACCTACACACTTGTACAAGAAGACATGTAAACACACACAAGCACACACGTACACATAAGCACACAGACACACATAAACAGACACATAGGTACTTGCATGCACACATGCCCACAACCAAACACATTCACATGTGCACACACCTAAATGTGCATACACATATAAGTGAGCATGCACATGCACACACTCACATGAACACACATGCACAAACACATATGCACATTAACAACCTCACACACATACATGCACATAAGAATACACACACACACATAGACGAATGCATGAATACAAGACATCACATATGCACCCAAACATACATTCATATCTATGCAAAAATATACAAAAACACACAGACACTCATGCATGTGCACACATGCACACACACATGCATGAAAACATGCACACATGCTTGCAAATACATGCACATGAAAACATGAATAGATAGACACACACAAACACTTACACATGGGTGAACTAGTAAACACCTATAGCCATGCACACACCCACACACAAACACGCTTACATACACACATGAACATGCACACAAGCAAACACAAACACAGTGATACATTTACACACACTTGCAAACCCACACACATACATACAACCACACCCAAAATCCCATACTCACATCTGCACACACACATGCACACATATAAACTGACACAAGCACACACATGCACATAGACACAAACACATAGATGCACATAGAAACATGCACATGCACATAAAACACATACACACATATATGTGCACATATATTGATACTTAAGCACACACATGCACAAAAATGCACATGCACATGCACATATGCACTCACACAAAAATAAATACACACACATACACACATAAGTGCATGCACACACACATATGCATGCACAAAGAGACATGCATACATGCACACACACACACACACACACATGTGCCCACACAAATTGAAGCATACACACACATATACACATGGGCATGCATTGGCACATGCATAAACATATGTACACATACATAAACATAAATACATGCTTGCACGCAAACTTGCAAACACACATGCTCATACAAACTCACACAAACACACATGAACACAAAGACACACATTGACACTCTCTCACACACACACATACCCACACACTTATGCCCATACATATACATAAAAATACACACATGCATACACACACACATACCTTCTACACATGCATGCACACACACATGCATACATGTATGTACACACATGCACAAAAACATAGGAACACACACATGTACACACACACATACACATATGCATGCACACATCCATATACACATGCATATAAACACTCACAAACATGCATAAATACACAGGCAATCATCAACACATATAGACATACATGCGTACACATGTGCCCTTGTGTGCGCATGCACATGGACACAAACTCATGCACATGTACAAATGAACAAAAGCACGTACGTGCATACATGCACACAAACACATGCATAAATAGTAAGCATGCAAGTATACACAAAAAATACACACGCACACATGAGCTTGCACATGCATGCACACATAGACACACACAAACATGCACAAACACACAGACATGCACTTACATGCAAGAATGCAAATGCACACACATGTGTTTGCATAAAAACATGCTCACAAATCCCTATAAGCATAAACACACAAGCATGCATGTATATGCAATTACACACATGCATAGACGCACACATAAGCCCTCACAAGCACACGTGCACAAACTCACACATAGACACACACTATCTACATAGAAATACACATGCACACACACACATACTTGCATATATAAGCATGCACACACACACACACACACACACAAACACATGCATGCAGAAGAAAATGCAAACACATATGCATGAACAAAGCAACATGCATATAAGCATGCACACATACACAAACAAATAAAAACATAAACATATGCATACACTCACATACACACAAGCATGCCTGAATACACACACAAACTAACACAAAGATGCATGCACACACACATTTACAGCCATGCATACACACACACAAATGCTCACACACCTGTACACATAAGAAGGCACACATACACACAAACACACAAATGTTCACACACAAGAAGGCACACATACACAAAAACAGACATGCACATTTAGATGCATGCACACATAAACCCACATGCACTGATACATGCACACACTCATGCACATCCACAATGACTGACATACACACTCTATAGACACATAAACATGTTTACACACACACATGTATACACATGGACACCCACACACATAACAATGCACACACACACCCACAAACACTTCCACATGCATGCACACAAACTGAAACACACTACACACATACATACAAAGAAAAGTGCACACACGTATGCACACACACACACACACATAATCACTTGCATGTAAACACACATCTACACACAAACATTCACACACAAAGACATACACTCATAAATAGACATGTGCAAACAAACATGAGCAAGCAGGTGTTCCTATAGATGCACACACATGCACAAGTACATAGACACATGCACACACACACAATCACACAAGTGTATACACATGCACCCACAAACTCCACACAAGCAAGATGCACGCACACAACCACACATGAACAAGAACACATGTACTCATGCACACTCACACACACATGGGCACTTGCACACATACATGCACATGCACACACACACACACTCACAAGCACATACACACACACACACACTCAAGCACACAAACACTCACATGCACACAAACTCACACATGCACAAACACACACACATAAAGACATGCACACACACATGCACATGTGCACACACATGTGCAAACACACACTCATACACTCGTGTAATACCACAAGCACACTCAAAAGCAAACACATGTGTGCATATATACTAACACATATGTGCAGCATACACACACATGCAAATAAAGAAACACACACACACATCTACACATGCATGCAAAGAAATGCACATAAATATAGAGAAGCATGCACGATCATATGCATGCATATGTACACACACATGAATGCACACATCCTTCCACATACACACACAACTGCACTCACTCACATTAAAAAAATACATGCACACACAAACCCACTCACATGAACACACACACATAGGTGCACACATCCACACACGCACAAATGTGTAGGTGTACATGTGCACACACAGACATATAGACATGCACACCTATGCACATGCATACACACTTAAACCCATACACAAGCACACACACACAAAAATACACATTCTTGCACATGTACTCAAACACACAAACATAAATGTACACACTCACACATGCATAGCAACGTACACACACAAAAACATGCACACACTTGTACATATAAGAATACACATGCAAACACACATATAAGCAGACATGTACATAGACACACATGCATAGATAAACACAAGTGTCCACACATGCATACACATGAACACACCTACACACACTCACAAACAAACATGCATGGACACATAACACGCACAAACACAAAACATGCTTGAATATAAGTCATAAACATGAAAACATGCACACACATGTATACCCACACACACATAAACATGTACACATGCACATAGACAGACATATGTGCACACACACACACATACCCATACTCACATGCACAAACACGCATACGTGCATGCACACTCACATACAATCACACACTCATGCACGAATGCATGCACAAATGCACACACCCATGTGCACATGTATACATAGATGCACACACACACACATACAAAACCACATATATGCACATGCACAAGCACATATGCAAACACACCCATACACACACAAAACACATGCATATGGATAAACATGCACAAACACATGTATGCCCACACACACAAGTTCACGAACATACATATGTGTATGCATACATACACACACTTGTGCACACACAAGAACACACATACACATGCACATATGTGCCCATGCACACATACAAAGACATGCACACTCACACACACTGGTATACACACATGCACAAGCATACAAGCATGCACACCCACACTCACACACATAAACACACCCAAACATAGCATAAACATAGACACATACACAAACAACCTCATACGCAAGCACAAACACACACACACACACAAAAACAAAGACATATGCACACAAATAGATACACACATGTGCACACACATACAAACATACACATATATAAGCACAAACTTACATGTGTGCACATACACAAGCACACATTCACCCACACATCAACACACACACACACACAAATGTATATGCATGCTTTCGCACTCGCTTGACATGCACCCAAATAAGCACACATACAAGAAGACATGCACACATAGGTACACACACACAAAAGCACTCATACACACATTCACACAAACATAAACCCATGCACTAATACAAACATGCATGTACACACACACACATGCATGCACATAAACCCAAAAACACATGCATAGGCACACAAAAATGCTCACACACACACATGCACATACATGCAAGCATACACACTAACACACAAGTACTCATGCATGCACACAGACACACACATGAACAAACATGCATTCATACACACATAAATGCATAAACATAAGCATACATAAATACACACATAGAGGAACACATACAAGCATATGCATATACACATGCATACACACTCACATGCACATGCACACATGGATGAACACACACATGCATAAAAGCATATGCACATATGCACACCCACATGCATGCTCAATAAATGCATACACACACATGCACAAAAGTGCATACATACATGCATAAACTCCCACACACACCCACACAAGCACAAACATATGCATACATACACACACCCATGCAAACAAGCACGCACACACATGCACATGCACAAAACACACACATGCATGCATAAACACACCCATGCACACACAAGAACACATACATGCATATACACACTCACAAATACACATAGTAAGCAAGAATAGTTCAAATTATTTAATTAATCATAATGATTCTCTAAGTGAGTGATAGTGGTCTCACCCGCCACTTCGCCATAAATGTTTGCAACTTGTCAATTATGTGGTTGAAATCCTCTTTTTTATTTTTGTTGCTAAAATTGAAATGCCTAAGTATTCCATATTGGAAACTTGATGCAAATGTAGCTTACTTACAAACATTTTCTTATGTTTTTGCCCCATCTCTTTGCTAAATAGAACTCTTGGCTTCATGATATTGATAGACTTGTCTGAATCATTCTCATAGAGTTTTAATGTTTTGTTAATAGTTTTTGTTGCATCACATGTAGTAGGGGCATGAGTCATCACATCATCTACATAAAAGAGGTAAATAATAAGAGGAGATTTAAGAGTACTCCTAATCTTAATTTTTAAGTCCCACTCTACTTGTTAATATATAAGTCATCATAAATAATTAGAAACAATAGTAAACAAATATGGAGATAAAGGACATCTTTGTCTTAGGCCTACAGATGCTTCAATCTATGGTAGGCACTCTCCATTCAAAAGGATGCCAAATTTGGGGTTCCTAATGCAAGCTTCCACAAACTAATGCCATCTGTTAGGGAAGTGGAGCCACTTCAGCATATCAATGAAAAATTTCTAATTAACTTTGTGATATGCCTAATCCATATCCAATTTCAATGCTACGACCTGGAATAAAAGCTCCTGCTCTTTTGCCACAACAGTTGGGAGAATAATCTTAAGTGTATATAACATTACAAATGCTAATGGGTCTAAATTACTCTGACTTGTTGGTCTGTGAATTTTTAGAACCAACACTACAAATATATACTTCCATTGCTTAGCCATGTTTGAGCCAATTAAAAATTGTTTAACTATCGTAATGATATCTAAATGTGTGATGCACCAATAACTTGTATAAACTCAGTTGAGATACCATCCATGCTTAGTGCTTATTTCTTCTTATTAACATTGTAGGACTTTTAATTTCATCTTTAATAATCATAGTTATAGGGGAGTTTCCCTGCTTAATCATAATTTTCTTCAAGGGGGAACCAGATGCAATGTCTTCAGGGTTAGCTTGACTATGCCATCTCTTAGCAAAGAAACTTATAAGGGATTCCTTGATGTCATTATATGAGTTTCATAATTGCCCACCTTGATCTTTCATTTGGTGGATCTAATTATTTCTAAAATTTGTAGTAGCAATAGTATGAAAGAAGTGACTATTACGTTCACCCATCTTGGGCCACTAAATTTTAGCTCTTTGCCACCATTATGCCTCCTCCAAGGACATTACCTTATGATATGTCGTAATTACTCAGCCAATGCAATATTTTCCTCATTGACTTCACAATTTGATTCCTTCATTTGCATTTCTTATATTGATTGTTGTAGTTTCCTATGCTATTCATGAATATTACCAATTTCAGTTTTGCTCCACCTTTTCAATGCAACCATAGCCCTTTGAAATTTTGTTGATAAACAAGTCATTTTGTCCCCTTCTATAGGTCTCTTCCATGTACATAAATAATTTTTGTAGTCTTAGGGAATGTGAGCCACATATTTTTTTGTTGCACCAACCTCTTCCTAATCCTTATATTTTTCAACTTTGTTATTGCATCAAGTATATCTGTTGCCCAGAAAACCAAGGTTAATAAGCTCTATTTCCTATAAAAAAATTAACAAATTCCTATTGTGCTTAGTCATGTGAGAATTTTTTTCTACCCTTTTTTCTCTCATGATAAAAGTACATTAAAATCTCTAGTAACCATAAGAAGCTCTAAGAATTAAACACTTTTTCTAATGTGCTTCCAAACATCTCTATGCTTTTTATGATCCTTCAAAGTATAAACAATTGAGCATCTCCATGCCCCAATAGTACTATTTCTGGCACAAAAGGAAATCATCTAAGATGAGGAATAGGCGATATTGATCTGTATCCAATCCCTCCACATTAGAACAATTCCTCCTTAAAGCCCTATTGAAGGTTGAGTATGAAACTTCCATGTGTTCCTAGACAACCTATCCACATGGCTTCTATCAAACTTCCCAACTCATGTTTCCAACAATGCTATTATTACAACATTATGTTCTTTAACATCATACTGCAAATAACCTTTTGATTTGGTGCCTTGAATACCCAAATGTTCCAAACAATCAATGAGAACATGATGTTAATTAAAATTAGATAAGTGTGTACTTTATTGTAACAACCATTTGACCTATCTAGTTTACAAAATTCTATAATAATTGGAAATAATGTGATTCTATTCATTACCCTAATCCTTGACCTTCCTAATGTTTTTTCTAGGTACCAAATGACTAAACATCTCTGTCGCATAATCTTTTTCTTCATTGTGCAATTCCTTGACCTTCCTATTGCTACAGTTGATGCTACTATTGTTGCTGCTATAGTTATTATAACAAGACAGCACACATGCTACCATAATTCCCCCCAACCATGCTTGTTATTGCTACTATTTACATCACCATATAACCATTTATTGGTATGATTGCTTGACTTTTCACACACCCAGTAGTAGTAGTTACATTGTAGATTTAATAATGTGATCTTGTAGGTAATCAAATAGTAATGCTTGCAAATGTCTACATCATTAGTTCCCATCACATGGTAGCCCATAGCAAATGTTACCTCCTAATATACCCAGGTGTTATATTTGTCACAAATAATTAATGTCTCTCCTTTAACATTTTGAAACTTAGTATGCATTGGCTATTCTTCCCACTTGCAAAATTCATGAGATTCCAAATTTTCTATGGTTCGAGAGCACACATGGTTACACTCTTTGCCCTTTCAATTGTTCATGGTGTAGTAATAGTCATATAGGCATACTAATTCACACCCATTTAGTAGTAGTGAAGAGAAGTATTAGTTATAACAAAAACTACTACTACTATAATTACTGCTAAAGCAATCTGTATTGCATTTACCTCTACCACAAGCCTAAAAAAATACTACAAAACAACCCCCCAGCCAAGCCTATTGTTGGTTATATTGGCACCATCAAGCAGCCATCTATAAGAACCCACAATCTCCCTATGGCAATTTGCAATGTTTCTATCAACCATATAATCTGCTTATTTGAACTTCCAACCCTTCTAGTAATATGAATAACTATGATACAATTTTAACTTTTAATAGGTAATCACATAACACTTGCAATTGCCTGCAATATTCATTCCAATCACACAGCAACTCATAGCGGCCTTCACCTCCAAATATACCTAAGTTCATATTTGTTGTCATCAGTAATTAAGGCCTCTTCTTTAGCATTTAAGACATGGTATACATTGTCCATCTTTTCCACTTACCAAATTCAACTGAGGCTCCTAACATTTTCATGATTTTTTAGTACATTTATTTTCAATCTTTGCCCCACCAATTTTTCATGATGCAATAAAAGTCATCTAAGCATAACAATTTTACACAACTACAACGTATTTGAAACGTCAGCACACTACTTGTAGCGTTCCCAACACCCCAATTGATAATGCTCTAGCCATATTTGCTAGCCCTACAATTACCTCCAAAACAGACTCTTGAGACATTTATATAATGGCTATCATGAAGTAATGCATCCCCTTAACACCTCTTCACCGTGTATTTCTAGTAGCACCAATTAAATTGCCTCTACTGTAAGCATCTAGTACACCTAAATTTCTACACTCTCTAGCTCCCAAACTTTCTAAGAGATAACAATTTATAATAAAATTATGCTCCCAACTTGCCCAACATCTATAGCTACCTAAGATTATTACATGCACTAGTAATAGTAGCAACATTAGCACACCTTTCATGTATAGATTCAACAAATCAAAATTTTTGTAAACACCAGCCCCTAACCATCCTAACAAAAACTTCACAACAATTAGAAATTCCCATCTTCTCTAGATTTTGTACATCAAAATATCCCTTTTCTTACTATATAATTTTGTATGTTGAAGCCAACAATTCCATTCATAAATTCTACCCATGATACCAAGGCTCTCCCTAATATTCTATGTCACCTAATTACGTAATTTCCCACTCCAACTATAGTTTTTGGTTTGTTTATTAATATGAAGTATATAATTCATCACCAATTCATCTATATTATAATAGTCAATAAGTTTGGCACACTTTCTCTACCCCATCCTACAACTACATTAAGAATTGGAACTAGCATTTCAAAAACTACAATAGGCTTCCTAGCTGTTATGTTTGAAAGTTGTGCCAATAGTCATCTTTTCCTTACTTCTATTGGCCAAGCTCTCCCATAAAGCTTGACTCTAGAATCTAGTTGGTGAATTTGTGTTCTAACTGCATTCACTCTCTTAGTTATTCCTCAACCATACATATTGTTCCAGATTATGTAGCCCACGTACTACACTTAAGAGGATCCCTACTCATTCTCTTCACTTCGATGATCTAACACATGTGGATGACTCTCACGCATGCCTTCATCTTATTGATGACTCCCTTTCACATTGATGGCCTTCCCATGAGACTTGTCCTCACCTTGCTCTATATTGCCATCTTAGTTACCTATCATCTATTGTCCTTAATACAGCCTTTGTTTTTTAGCCCCACTCAAGCTTGGTTGGTGACCAATAGTCTCTTAAAGAGTCCACACATCCCTCAGTGGTTCCATGTCTCATGGATTAGAAACACTTCTACTCCTATTAGTGTAATACCTATGTCCACCATAATTTTGGGACCCCTTTGCCTCCTATTGATTTTTATAGTCCTCAGTAGCTTTAAAAACCCTTTATCACCCTATTGGTACAACAATTCTTCTCCATGGTTGAATAATCATCAAAGGGACAAGGCTTTTTCTTTTCACCAAGACATCCTCCTCCTTCCCACATTGCTCCTGCAAATCACAATTTCCTTGTGTTTCTTCTCTATTCTTGCTTTTTTGCTTGCTTCAAACCTTCTGCATCTCTCAGAACATCATTCATAGTTTTGCCAGTTCAACATTATTTTGAAAACACATTTAGGGAAGCCCTCGTACTCAAATGTTTGGAAAGTACTTCCCAATTGTTCGCTCAGCCACATTCTCAACTTTAATGGTTTGGATAGATCCATCCTCATGCAAACTTTTACATAAGAAAAATATCGCAAATCAACAGTCCAACCATCAAGTAAAATTGGTTCTCTAATAGCTTTTGCAATACACAAAATATTCTCTGTATCTTAGTACAATAATGAGTTTTATGTAAACTCAGTGGTCTGTATATCTAACCTCATAGTATCTCTAGCAACTTGCTAAGGTCCCCCAAGCCACACTTTATTTCTATTTTCAATCGAATCAAAATGCATGCAAAAATAGCTTAATAAGAGATCTAATCTTCTAAAATTTCTAAAATTAACCCATCTTTTTAGTAATACTCTTGCAATAATGAAAAAAGGAGGTTATTAACATAAATCCTTTCCAACAAATCAAATTAATGAATCTTCTTGTGCCTATTATATGCTGAGTCCAATGGGATGATCTCATCCTAAATAACATGATCAGCCATTTTGATAGTAGTTTCACTCACTTCAATGTATGAAGGCCTTTCAATAACTCCTAACTTTAATGAATTGAATATCTTTTATACTATCAGTGCATCTCTAAAGCTCACTTTGTTGGAATTATCTCCTTTGCCCCCATCATGATATTCAACTTCTTAAATCATCTCATCAACCTTTGCTGCATCCTAGCATATATTAATTTGAAGCTGATTTATATTTGCATACTTTGGGGCTTCATTCTCATTACATTGGATCAAATGGCTTGTATCCTTAAATTTCCCAACTGAATAGTCATTATTCTCCAACAAAACAATCTCCACATTTGCAATGTTTTTTCCTTTATTGAGGCTACTAAATAAACAATTTAGTTTTCTCACACTCTCATTTTTATTTATGTTTGAATATATCTAACCATCCTCAGCAAGAAGTCCCAAGTTAGTGCTCACATTAATAGAAGTTGAATCTATGAAAGTCTCACTTTCATTTGGCTCTACAGTAACCTCACATTCAATAGTGGAAATAATAAGCACAACATTCCTATTGCCTGAATCTGCATTATAGCTACATTCCCCCACCAGCAAACCATTATGTATTAGGGGTTGCATACTCATTGCTCTTGAGTTTTGTGTTACTCTTACAAGCTTTGCTATTAGCCATTCCCCTTCAATCAAGAAAAACTTCTACCACTTTCCAACCACTTAAGCAACAAAATAATAGTCTGTAGTTTCACAAGTTATTACAACAATCCCAATAACACAACAATTGTAGTAGCAAACACTTCCAAGCAGCAAAAACAAATCGAACAACAATGCTAATCAATATGAAATTTTTGTTTCTAGGAGACAAAATAACCTTCGTTTCAGATAAGTAGTACTGATGCAACAATTTTGCCCCATCAAACACACTCACATGGAGGCATCTTTTTTAATTATTTACTACAATCTTGTGCATGTGCACCAAGGTACACGTGTGCTAGTTCAAACGTGTAGAAACAAAATGGTCAGTTCCTCACTTCTTACGAGCTGAAGGCCAAATCTCCACCAACATCCCTCTCCAAAATCCCCCAAAGTATTTGTAATTTTAAAGAGTTAGAAAGACCTAAGAAAAGTTAAGTATAAGAATTAATTCTTAAGATTAGTGGTCAATAATTTATTAGAGCTAAATGGGCACTCAAGAATAAACTATATAAAAACGAAGTAATTATTACAGGAAAGACTAGGCTTATTACTAAGTGTATATAATCAACTTCATCATTTTAGGGAAAAATCATAAAAATATAAGATTTTATTTTGTTAGATATTATTCTATTAGAGGATTAATAGCATTAGAGTATGTATCTTTAAAGTAAGAATTGGTTTATGTATTTTTAAAACTCTTTCAATGGTATTATAGAAATTAGATAAATTATACCTCTCTTTTGGTGGTGTCAAAGGGACTAATGATCATGGCTTAGATAAAATTTAGGATAGTCATAAGTGAAGGGGAACATATGGTAAAAGAAAGCATGACATAAACTGAGGCAAATATATTTCATTTTTAATACATCTAACCAATACTTAAATATATGTTTCCACTTGTTATGTTTTTATCTAAGCATTTATGTCTTGTCATCATCAAAAGGAGGGAATTATTAACTCACCATTATGTTTGATAAGTCAAGCCTTAAATGTTTGCTATTTTATTTTAATAAACTTGTTTACTGTGAAATAAGTTTACCTTTAAAAAATAGGCATGCAC
Source organism: Vanilla planifolia (assembly GCA_023846275.1). Taxonomy (NCBI): domain Eukaryota; kingdom Viridiplantae; phylum Streptophyta; class Magnoliopsida; order Asparagales; family Orchidaceae; genus Vanilla; species Vanilla planifolia. The sequence continues at coordinate 232,126 of JAIUJO010000332.1, forward strand.
TTTTGTATATGGTGAAGTAGAGGTCTTCAATGTACCTTGGAATGTTCAACCAACTTCAAGAATTAATGACATGTACATCAAATTTGAAAACATTTTATTTCTAGTATGAAAAACAATAATAAGGCACATCTTTATTCTTCTCACTTTTAAATTCTAACATAAGCATCCAATTGTTCAATCATCTCTTGATTTAGAAAAGTTATAGGATTCTATTTTTTCGATCATTTAATCCTTTTAAATCTTAAACTATTTATTGATATAAGAAACATAAGATTCTTTTTTAATCATTTTCTTGGTTAAATCCTAATGCTACATTCATGCTAAATTTTATGTTAAATCAATTATTAAACTTTGGTTAAATTAAAAAATAATTCTATTAAAATTTTCATAATTAAAAAAATTATCTTAAGACACATTCTAAGCATGTGCTTGAGTGTAATGCTCTTAAGCTATAAGCTTGAATGAGCACACACAAATCTCTGGTTAGAAGATAGTTGGACCAAAATCAGGTTGAGTCTGATCTTGGCCACTATGCATCCTAAACCCAACTGGGGTAAGGCAACGATTGAGCTAAGCTAAACTCGAAGTATGCAAATGGGTCACAATTCTTATCCTCCATCATGATTAACTTATAAAGCATACGAGTGGCCTAGGGGATGAATTCTTGAGCTCACAAGAAGGGAGCCAACCCCATGTAATGGCTTGAATATGGCAGTAGTTAATCCATATAAATTGAATAATCTTTTAATAGTCTATAATGTCAGACTAATTTTTTTCACAGTCGTAGTGCCTAAAATAATCATAAATCATCACCATCTAATCATCTATCTGATGGTGGGAACTTCAATTGCATATATGCATTGGGTCAAGCTCCAAATGTTGACGATTAAGATTTCATTTGTTTAAAATGGACATTCCATATTTATTACATCTTATTTCATATGATTTATCTTTGATTTGATGATCTAGATCTTTCTAATTAGAATCTTATGTCCACATCTAATCTTTCTTTATTGTTGATGAATTAAATGATCCAAATCTCATCCAACTTGATCAAATAGCACAAAACTAATCCATCTTAATATAACCATCGATAACTCGTTCACTTTTGCATCCTTTAATGTGATAGTCTTAAACCCCTCTGATTGAATCTAAGGTCCCATCGTGATCCCACTTAACGACTACTTAACTTGTTGTTGTGTTTGTCGTTGCATGCAACCATTTTAGAATAATCTTTTAACCATTTGGAAATTCATTAATGCTATTTGGCAACAGCTTTTTAAATAGCTTTTGCTTAATTTTTTGATGACTATGACAAAATATTTTCTATATAAAGCTAACCTTATTCATGAAATAAGGAAAGAATATGAATAACATTTTAACATCTCAATGAAGGGCTACATCATGTTCTATTGGTATAAATGTTTTAATACACAACTTATGACTTACTACTACTCAAAATTTTAACTTTTCTAATTAGGCTCAAATCTTTTAAACTTTCCTTTTCTTAATTCTCTTCATAATTTTGAACTCTTTTTCTTATTTTGTATTCATTAACAAGAATAAAAAACTTTACATTTTTATCAAAAATTTATTTCTTACTTTATTTTTATTTCTCCCTTGGGTTAGGTGGCTCAACAATTATAAAAACCTAAGTTTGGTTTGATCTTGTAAAATATGTAGTTGGGGTTAACCTCATAAAATCTCAGATTCTAGTTGAACCAACAAATGCTAGTAAGTTGGAGGTGAACCATAAGAAAAAACTTCAAGTATGTTGGAGATGAACCATAACAAAAAACTTCAAGTTGTAACTCTTTTGGTAATGAAGTTTTTCCAGACTTCAGTTAGGGGTGGATGTAGGTTCCACTTTTAACTGAACCACCTAAAAATTTGATGTACTGTTTCAATATTTATTTTCATTTTTCTTAATCATAAAACATAATATATTTTTAAATAAAAATTTTCTACAAACATAAAATTATTTTATAAAAATGTTTTGAAAAATAAAAACAATCTTAAAATTAGCAAAAATATTTTAAAAAGAATGTACACAAATGCACTCCCACACGGACACAGACACATGTGATCATAGCCATGCACACAAGCTCACAGGCACAAGCACATATGCACACACACATTCACACATGCACACAAAACATTTACACACACACATGCACACACACAAGCACACACCCATGTGCATGAACAAACGCATGCACATACACATACACACGCAAGCATGTATGTACACACATATGTGCATAAGCACACTCATACGTACACATGCTTGCAAATACACACACCAAAAAAAAACTCATCAAACCAAGCACATGCACACACACACATAAATGCACTTATGCACATGCACAGACACACACACTCACACACATACATATGCACCTACACATGCACTACATGCAAACACATAAACACACACACACACACTTACACATGTCCATGTATGCTCACATAAACACACAAATACATGCATGCACTCATGCTCATACATAGGAACAAACGTTGCATACACACACACACACATGCACGCCTACAAACACACACAAGCATACACAAATATGCATGTGTACACATATGTAGGCACGAGCACACACACACATAGCAACACATGTGGGTGCACTCATGTATGAACATATACATGCATATACTCACACCTATACTTACACGCATGTATATACCCAAACAAACACACATTAGCACAAATATGCACACACATGCATACACATATATGCATGCCTGCTTACACAGGCATGCACACACACATGCCAAGTATATGCACACACACTCACATAACTACATGCACGCACACATTTGGACTAACAAATAGGCATGCACATACATGCTCATGTGCACACAA